>JAEQBH010000384.1:600000-1099222 GCA_016808115.1 Tetrastigma voinierianum
GTGAGCCCCGAACCTCCAAGAGCCGCACCCCCGCACCAAGATCGCCTCGGTCTACCCGCATTCGCTAAGCCCGAGCCGCCACCCCGACTCAGCAGCCGCCATACCGGCCCAAAGGATCGCCGGGACCAGGTCTCACCGTCTCCCGAGCCTCCCCGTTCGTGCCCCGCGTCGGCCGCCCCAAGCCCGGCTGCGCCCCACACCGCCGGCCACCACCGCGCGCCGTTCCTCGTCAGGCCACTGCGGCCCCGGCCGCTCACGCTTCCAAACGCCGGCCCCGCTCCTCGCTCCACTAGCCCCGGTTGGTCGGTCTGGGCCCGAGCCCCGTCCCGAGTGCCGCAAAGGCATTCCTCGGCCTGGCCAGGAGCTACGCCTCGCCCCATCACTCTCCGACCATACCATGGTATCGCATCGGTGTGGTCCCGCTTTCAGCCCCGAGTCGTTTAAGACTCCGCAGCAGAGGAGCAGGCCCCAGCCTAAGGGGCCCCGGATTCACCTCCTGGCGAGCCTCAGGTTCGTGAGATACTGACGGATTTGTGGACCTTGCCTTCCCCACTCAAAGACGATCCAGGGGGCCCGACCCTCTGCTGCCCGAAGACAGCCCTGGAGTCTCATCATCGAGTTCACCATCCCTTCACCTGGGTGAGCAGGGGAGCTCACCGCTCCCATCTATCACCGAGGATCAGTGGCTATTATCGCCAACTCGACCGTGGAACGTAGGCTCCATGCCGAGATTTTCATGGAGAGTCTTTCTAATGACAGGTTTCCAAGATCAATCGAATTTCCTACAGATCTGAGCGAGACTCCGATTACACACTCCCGCCGTACATGACACCTAGGCGCCTACTATCCTGCAGCTCGCCCACCACTCCATGACTCTCGGGGAGGCCGAAGGTCCGCCGGAGCTCGATTACTATCAACACTGACTGTGATACCCTGTTGCTGCCAGACATTTCAGCCGCATTGCCTCGCCTAGAAAGCAAAGCAATGCCGAGGATATCTGATCGGGGCCTCAGCCGGCCACGGGGCCGGAGACGGTCCGTCTAGCCGAGATACCTACCAGACCTTCTTTTTCCGGGCAGCCCCACCCTAAATGCCAGGATCACCTGCCCGACCACTGCTCCCACACAGCATGACTACGTCCGGGCCAGGGAGCCTACACTCGAGGCCCTCAGACCCGGGATCCCAGGGACCTCCGGTTCGCTCCTCTGAGTCGGGTCATGACAAATTACAGACTCAAGACAAGGTCCTCCCAGATAGCAGTCAGCTCAAGCCCCAGGACCCACCATCATGATGCTCATCACCAGCTGTGTCCCAGATCTGGATTCCTGAGGAGCTCGCACGAGGAGGAGGATCGTAGGTCCTCAGGGTCCTCACACCGACTTCCACTGGGTGACTTATGCCATTTTACCATTTTCATCATGAGTCCCAACATAGGACTCTCTTCTTTCAAATCCAACACTTTACAAAAGTGGGCCACCACTTCAAATCCTGGCACACTATATAAATCAACCCCAGATTTTCAAACCAAGTCCAAAACTCCACTGGAGTAATCGCCTAGAAACGTAATTAAAACTCAACCTGTGTCTCAAACACATATATACATATCCAGCTCAGGTAAGTCCTCAACCCAAGATCATACATACACTCGATCAAAATAATATTTACACAAAATCCCAAACTTTCTTGCCAAAGGTCCCAAACCACAGCCACAAGCCAAATATACAATGACCCATGATCGATAAGGACCGGTCCAAAATATACAAGTGTGAACCTCCACACAACACTGATGTTCCTCAAAATGTATGCCCACCACCAAGATGCTGAGAGTCGACGTACACCCCCAACCTCCAAACCCCAAGTCAAACTTTCAAGTCATGCAAATTGGTCTCGTGATTCCACATCTAAGTGCTGAGAATAATGGGGTGAGTTCACAACTCGCAGTGAATCCCATAACAAGCCATGCTTATAAAAAAACATTTCAAAATACAAATAATTCAACACATCTCAAATATGAGCATTTTCAATTAATAAAGCTGATGTGTTCACACTGTGATAAAAACACAACACCATCTCGACTTCATCGACTCTTTGGCTTTCACCTAGTGGATTCAGCCGATCATCCTCGAACAACGACAAATTGTCAGACTTACTACCAGGGATATGCCCACATCCCGTATAACGACAAATTTGGCTGGGACTTACCACCTGTGTGGATATGCCCACATCCCAGAGACTTGACTTTTCTGGATCTACAAACCTGTGGATCTAGTCTATAGTCCCGTCCACTACATCAATCCGACTCTCACACAAATCCCATACCCATGTCATGCTTTAAAACAATTTCACAAAGCATTCACCCAAATGGATATTTAAAAACATCATGTACCAATTAATTCAAAGAATTCCATAGATATAAAAATATACACATTTATATATATCATTAGAAAATCACACAGTTCAAGCATGGAATGGTACAAAATTTCAAACCATGGTATATACAAGGAGAAGGTTACAAGATCCCCTACCTTCCTTGGATTCAAAACTACAGCCTCCAAGAGTCAAAACCGAGGCTACTCCAAAGGATCAGAATTAACAAGTCATAAGATTTCTTAACCTCAAAATTAATCCAAGCTATATAAAATTACCCAATCGGGTTTTTTACTACTTCACCACTCGAATTCATGATATTCATATACTCTACCAACATAAACCTTTGATCCTTCAAGAGCACTCTCTTTACACTTACTAATAATATCAACATTTAACACCCCTTATTAGGGTAACAATAAACAAAGACACACAACACTTCAGACCTTGTTTCACCATCTCAAGACCCCCTTTTTTTCTTTTTTTTTCTTAACTTACCATTTCGACAAGCCATTACATATTTTTGTTCACTATGGTCTTCTGGACCCTGCAAGTTCCTCCCTATCTCTTAGCTTTCATAGCCTCTTAATCAGGTCATTCAGACCTCGGAATCAAGAGTTATGGTTTTTACACCTTCGACCGCCTCGAGACTACTCCTGTGACGTAACTGTCCTCACTTCACCCTTACTTTGACGAAATTATGGGAAAACAAATGAGACATAATTTTACCATACTTTCTTCATGAAGTTACGTCTCATGTGGCTACTTTGAGAAGGATTTTAAATCACTCCATTTGGATCAATATAACTCAATTCTATGACTCAAAACAGAACCGCTTCCGTAACAGGGGACAGAATCTGTACCTGACTTTCAACCTCAAATTAAAGGGCCTTATGGTAGGGTTTAGTTCTTGGTTACTTCTGGAAATTCGAAGGGCTAGGTCTTGGGCTTCTTCTCCAACTGGAATCATCCAGTTCAGAGTTCTTTAGGCCAACTTATGGTCAAAACATCGCTACGTGGGTCAAGGGAAAGTCGATGACCTCCCTCGACACACATGCCATTTCACAAACGGTCTTTACAATTTAGGGTTTCACTCAAACACACCTTCATCAAATCTAGGTTAGGATGTAAATCCCAACAAAACCCAAGAATATAACCAAAGTCCATAAGAAATACAACTAAGGCCTCAAAGATCATGTTTACATACCTTTAGTGAACTTTCCACCAAAAACCAAGCTTCCTTCGCCTTTCCTCCTTCTTCTCTCTAGCTTCTCTCTAGAACTCTCTCTCACTTTCTAAATTTCCAGAATTTTCCACTTCCTAGCAAGAAGTTGGTCTAGCATCCAAAACCAAGAGGAATTGGTTTGCTTGGCACATGGCAAGCTCTTCTCATGCACTCGCTTGCGGTGTCAGATCTCCTACTTTATGCATATATGAGGTGTGTCATGCCCTCAAGGATGCCACATAACTCACAAGGATATTATACTTAGTCCTCTCCACTAACAAGTCTTTCAAAGTGGTCCATCAAGACATACTTAATTACAAACCCTAACAAAAACCACTAAACTTACCTAATTGCATAATTCAATCATATGCTATGTAAAATGCAATCTAATGACACTTTGGTTAATCCTCTAATTAAACCAACCATTAAGATGGCTAATCTTTAATCATGAATTTAAAATATCATAGGGCATAAGTTGCATTTGTTCTCAAAACTATTGAATATAACAAAACATATACCTCAGGTGTTATAGTCCCGTCTATGGAGTTTAGCTACGGTGATGCCGATTTCTTTCCTCCTCCGGCCAGCCAGACCACGAGGAGGTACCAGGATGAGGTAAGGTGAGGATCCACCGAGGGGAGATGATCTTGCTCTAGAGGTGTGGAGAGGAGCCCAAGGCCGCATTTGTCTCCTCTATCTCTCCTCCATCTCCTCTACCCGCCTCAACCGACACTCCGGCCCTTCATATTTTCTACAAAGACTCTCCTGTGAGCATGTTTATGTCACTTAGGGAGCTAGTTGTGTGTTATGGATGCTGTCTGCGGCATTACTACACAGCATCGATGGATCAGATTTGGTCCAGCCGACCACTTTAGAGCATCACATACCATGCCCTCGATCAGTCACCCTAGCCTCCCGCCTGAGCAGCCCAGACATCGTGATGAGCCCACAAAGAGTTCTCCTTAGACATATCGTCACAGCACAGTGTTTTCAGATCCACCACCACCGCGAGATTGGAGGTGGTCACAGCCTCGGGTCTCCCTAACTCTCCCACCCCATGACATGCTTCTACTTCGTCGGGAGGAAAGCTAGAGTTGGGAGTGCTCCTATTATGTTTTTGTACAACTGCTTTACTAACCTAGCTTACCTATTTTAAAGTAGATTCATATTAGCCAATAGTAGGCAAAGGATATTTTTGTTATGAAGAAGCAGATACATGTTGCTTAAATCCATTTTGGTTATATAAAAAGCTTTATAGCATTATTTCAAGTTTACTACACTTTTGCAAATCAAGCTAGATCTACATTTGTGGTTTACTCTACCTTTAGTTGAAAATTGAAGCACGATGTTACCTTAATGTTAGAACATTTCTATGCATGATTTAGTTTCTTGGTCAACTGAAATTTCTGCATAGTCAACCTTGAACATTCCCCTTAGCTAATTCTACATCGTGACACCGTGTCAGCACTAAATAGGTCAAGGAACCATATACCCCTTTCCACTTTGCAAAGCCGGCTCTAAATCGTTGGGACGAATTCATAGGTTTGTAAACACGGCGTTGAAGACCAAATGCAGAAGCCTTCCAAAAAAAAAGAAAAGAAAAAGCAAAAGAAAAGAAAAGAAGAAAAAGAAATAAAGTCGTGACGCTTACCTTGAAACCAACACGGCCCGTAGGGTATATGGCGAAGCCTTAAAGCCCGATGCCCTAAACCTTTAATTAGTCGGGAGTCATCGGTCTAGTGTCCGCATTCCGTGGACGTGGTAGAGCGAGCGCGGCCAGGTGCTTAATTCTCGGGTCATTCGAAGTCCGGTGAAGCCCCGCAAAGCTCAGGGTCAAGTGATCCTTCGCTTGATGCCCTAAACCTTAATCGGGTCAAGTCACAGGGTCTCTGCCATAACGGACTTCAGAAGTTGAGTTTTTAGCATTGCACCCTACATTGCAATCAAGGAAGAAATAAGAGCGTAGCACCCTATTTAGGTCAGTCGTCGCCGCGCCATGCAGGTGAAGCAGTCGGGGGAGGGAATAACTTTGCATTTTATTAGCTCAACTGCCACTAGAAACAATTAGACGGTGGAAATTCGTGTTGACTTCCTTGGAACCAATGTTGTCCTAAAACTTGTTCTTATATGGTTTTTGTTCTTTCATGACCGGTTTTCATATAGGGTGTAAATTATTGATGCTAAAGGTAAAGCTTACCTGTATATACACTTTTTGAACCACATACACTTTTTGTAAAAGCAGAGCATGCATCCCATTATTTTTAGCATTGCTAAGGGACTAGCAATGTGTCGGTTGGGGGTTGTGATTAGTGCCCAAAAAGTGCTATTTTGAGCCCTATTCAAGATAGGTTTTGAGTGCTTTTTGCACACTAATCATATGAATTAAGCCAATTGTCATATGCATGTCCACTTAGTGTTTTTGATTTGTTTTCGAGATTGTTTTGGATAGTTTTGCAGGTCTTAGGAACTTTAGCAAGCTTGGCTTCTTATTGGTGCTGAATGCGAGAATCCTCGATGATTTCACCGAGTTGAGGCGATGAAATGTCAAGATGCGCGAAGAATCAAGGCAGCGATGAATAAGAAGGCAGAAGGATGCAAAAGTAGCAAAACAGAAGCAGATCAAAGCCGATTTTCGCTATATGATTGCGTAAAATACCGATTGCGAAAATTTCGCAATCATAGCAAAAATTGCCGCTTTATGGAAAATTTCGCTAGCCAGCCAAATTCACTGCCTCAGCGAATTTCTCACCGCTTATCTCACAAAATTTCGCTAGCGAAATTTGCCGCACAATCTAAATGTTTCATGAGCTTTGGTATTTTTGGTTCTAAACGACCACGTTTTGATTAATTACCATTTTGTCCCTTATGTAATTTCATATTTTAGGTAATTTTGTCATTTCACACTTTGGGATTGGCTATATAAGCCCCCTCAACTTTGTAACCCAAAAAAAAAAGGGAACTTTTTCATTTAATACAGTTTCCCGTAGCTTTTCATTTTAGGGTTTACTTTGCTCTCTTCTCTCTCCTTTTTCATTTTTTCTACTAGGCAACACCCCTTGAGGATGACAACTCAAGGGATGCTTCGTTGCTTCCCATAGCCTTGGAAGTTATGAGGGGCTGCTAGCTTGGTTTTGAGGCTAATGCTGTGTCAGTCTCATAAGCCAATGTTACTGGTGTACGCATTTTATGTTCCCAACTTTCCAAACTAGGGTTTAATGCCATTTAATGTCTTTCTTTCGGGTCAATACTTGTCATGTTTAGATTCAAGCAGCACTTAAT
Source organism: Tetrastigma voinierianum (assembly GCA_016808115.1). NCBI lineage: Eukaryota > Viridiplantae > Streptophyta > Magnoliopsida > Vitales > Vitaceae > Tetrastigma > Tetrastigma voinierianum. Next base: position 606,872 of record JAEQBH010000384.1, read on the forward strand.
GGCAGATGTGCACTCATATTCTTTAGATGGCATTTACGTAGCCAAAGGAATGAGGTTAAATGGGCGTGTTTCAAACTGATGGGACTTTCAATGCTTAGTACTGGGTTGACTTAAATAGGAGGGTTTTTGTGGTTAGGTTTATAGCTAAACAAAGATCCGGTTTTGGCTTGACTATATGTCAATTGCCCACGCGAGGAAATAACCCGAGGACACCGTGACACCCCCATGTTATCAAGCCAGCCACCCAAGCCTTCAAGGTTAGCATTTCACACTTTCATTTGCTATTTCGCGAACCAAAGGGAAATCACACAATCCCACTGCTTCAACCAAATCCAAAATCCAAACAAAAAGTCTCACCATTTTCAAACACTAATGCAAATCATTCACTGTGGATGAAAACCCATCCCCGTGTTCGACCCTAGACCGCTTATAATCGTAAGAGTTTCGACTACCAAGCAGTAGGAGGAACATAGAAACAAATATCATGGATTCCGATCACCCCTACCGCGGGCATTTAATCAGCGACTGGCGGGTGTCGCGACATCCCATCCGGGGCTTCACACTCCTCGGTCTTCCGATATTGGAGTTTCACTGGTGTTATTCTTCACACGCCAAGGTCGCGACATCAAGTCCTTTCTTCAAATTAGTCGTGACTTCCTTTACTCGAGAAGGTCAGTTTTGCGGCCTTGTAGTCAGCTCCTTGTCGCGACCTCATGGTGGTATCACGACGTCATTTATCTCCGTTTGGTGTCGCGACGTCGCAATGATGTCGCGACAGCTGAACTTCTTCATTTGACTGCTTCTCTTATTCTCAACCAAGTCACATTTTGTCTCAACTTCCTTCTGCAAGTCACGACTTCACTTATTCACTCTTCGGTTTCTTCTTCCAAACCAAATTTGTTGAGGTCGACTTGAATTGTTGGAAACCGCACTTCCCTGCCGCGACTTTGTTCCGCCTTGATTTAAATTCGGCCGTTGTGTCGATTTCTTTATGATTTTTGCTAAAATCGATTTTCGTATTTTCCCCGCAAATTGGAATTTGATTCAATTATCGCTTTCTACAAACACCATCATTATTCTCATTATAAACTCGAAAAATGTATTAAAAATTCATGAGTTTGACTCATCAAATTTCAAACTTAAAATTTTGTTGTCCCCAGCTGCGAAAAGAAGAAATAGAAAAGAAGAAATTGTCATTCTCAAAAACAAATAGTTTAGAAATTTTATGGACATTTTTCTGATTTATTCTACAGTCTTTTCATTCCACCCTTTGATTTGGAACTAAGAGGATATCACTATTATTTCAAATTTCGCTTTATGCAAGAACAAGGCATGGTGTACTTCTATTACAAAATTTCTTGAAAACTGAAGCTGCTTAATGCTTTATTTAACAAGTCTTGCTTCGTGTGTGTGCAGTCATCAACTTTTCAACTTCTAGTGACGAACTTAGTTGACTTTCTGGAGTTTTCTTAGACTGTTTATCAAAGTCCCATATGCTTGTTTTTCATATTGATCTCCACTAATGTAGGTAAATTCAACCTTCAAAATCAATGAGGTCTTTCTCGTGCTTGTAATGTCATTTAGGTAATTGGGCAGATAATGGAAAAATTAGGCTGTAAATTACCCGCTTCCATCTTGTCTCTACATTGTCAAGCTCCAACTTTCTTCCTTTTCTTCTTTGTTCCTTTCTCGATTCCTCCTTAATCTCACTCGATTCCTCTTGAATTCTTTTATGGAATCTCATTTATGGTGTACTTGATTTAGCATCCTCGTTTCTTAACTCTTGGCTTTACTTCTCTATGATTGAATAGTGCAATGTTTTCGTCTCTTAGGCTTTCTATTACTCTAGAGAACTTTGGGCTAGCAACCCCATACCAATAAGTATTAGGTGCTAGGTGTTAAAACACCCCTAATAGCTACTTGTTCAAGGAAATAAAGCACAGATTAAATCTTATTCTTGTTTACTAGCTGCTTTTATTTCTTCAACCCTTTGTCAAAATCGGGAATATTATTCCCCAAACTTGTTTCTTCCTTAATACTACACTTTTCAATTCTAAAACTGATAATTTTGGTTCTTTACTCGCAGTTTATTGCAAGGAAGGAATTTCAGTTTTCAATCATTGCTTGATGGAAGAACTAAGGCTTATTTCACTCAAATCAGAACTAGAGAATATGCTTAAGCATTTTGAGGGTAGGCTTAAAAGGCTCAAGCCGCCAAGGATGGCCTCTTATCATTTCCCCTCGTTGGCTGTTTTCACCTAGGATTTCGCCAATCAATAATCAAACAAGTTCTAGGATCAGATTAAAAAACTCACTCTGCAGTATGTTCCTTAATTCTCTCTAAAGTTTCCATAAGTTTTGTCGTAATTAAATGTATTATTTCCTTCAAGACTCAGACTTATTCACCTGTGATAATTACACATTTTAAGCAAGTATTTGTTTACTAAAGAACAACCAATTTTCCAATTTTTGCAACTAACCGTAATCTAATGTAAGAAATGTCTTAATTCCAGCTTTCTTTATTCATGCCCCGATTTTGCACTTATTTGTGTTCAAATTTATCTCCTAGTTAAACTACTTTAACTAGTTCAGATTATGACATTTCAACATTTTCATTCTTGAACTAAGTATCAATGTTATTTGATGAATACACATTTGAGCAAAAATTATAGTAGAATTTAGCACATCTAAATCACAATTTACCCACATTCGGTATAAGGATAGGTACTTTTAATTTCTTGTGTGTTTTAGATTTGTGTCTTTTTGTCTAAAACATAAGTGTATGAGGATTTCTATGTCCGTTTAAATATGAAGCACTGAGATGGGCTAACAATTGATGAAGTCTCTGAACTCTTGCAAGGTTAGAAAAGCACTGTAGGGGGATCAGTTGCACTAAGACATCAATTACGTAAAATTTAAGACACCTTTAGCAAAAGTGGCAAGGCGCAGACTTAAGACACCCAATAAGTGTAAATTTCCATTAACCGATTAGAAATCGACAGAAGGAGTGTACTCCAGACACCACAGAAGTGTACCGGCACACATGGCGAGAAATGCTGAATGGAGCACTAGATCATAACGCCAGTGGGCATACTTGTCAATCATCCTTGAGCACGAGATGGTATTGGAAAGGAAAGATAAAAGGCAGAAGAGGAGGGAGAGGAGTTTTGACTGCTGGGGTTAGGTTCTTCTGCGAGAAGAGAGTTTCATTGTTTTGAGGGAATTTGTGAGATCCAGATTGAAGACTCCTTTCATTTCGTGTTTTTACCACTCAAGCACTTGTAATCTTTCAACTGTGAACAGCTTGGTTTGTTTTCCATTATAGTATTTTACATTTCTGGCTATTCCTAGATTTTGTAACCGACTCGAGCTTCTGGCATTGCTTTTATGATTAACATCAATTCAATTATCACTGCTCTTATAAGTTCCATGGATTTAAACCCTACGTCGGGATTCTATAGTGGAAACCTCACCCGATCAAAGTGTAATTAACTCTTCAATTCTTCTTGGAACTTCAATGGATTGGGTGATGTTATCTTACTTGGTGTAAAATGATTGCGGAACCTGAAGTTTGAGATATCTTTGACAACGTGCAGAACAAGATCACTCGTACACGTTGTGTTTGATTACAAATGCAAATCAGTGTCTGCAGCAATTTGGGAACAAGTGCTCCACAAGATTCAATCATCCTTCTTTTCAAAAGAGCGCGAAGATAAATCTTCCATCAAAGACCATTTATCAATGGTTCCTAGATGAGTTGTAAAATAAGAGGTGGGATTTATTTGGTCGGCGAGTAGAATCCTAAGAGAATACCAAAGATTCGCCTTCTATTTTTCTAAACATTCAAATCAATCAATCATCATCAAACAACACAACCCTACAATTTCCTTTTAATTTACACTTTTTGTGGAGAATAGCTCACTGTCAATAAAATTACCACTCCCTGTGGAAATGACCTGTGGAATACCATAGTATTACACGCCGACAACTGTGATTCCTGTACATTGGGAATAGGAATTAGGCATACTAATCAGATCTACATTTTCGCGCCGTTGTCGGAGTGGCGACTAACCGTTGATCTAAAGAAAGGAGGTAATTTGCACCGCATTGCAAATCCGCACGCTCTCCATTTTTCTTTTTATTTTTATTTTGTTTTTAGTGAGAAATCTAAGTGGGTGTTTCTTGGACTAAGTAAGTGTAGTGCATGTCGGTTTGGGCTCGCAACGAGCAACACCGACTAGTCAGAATTATATCCCCTAGAAACTTTGAGAAATCCATAATAAGCCAAGTGTCTCAAGATAACATTTTACCTCAAATGGACAATCCTGAATCAAGAACATGTATTTAATGAACATACCATGGACTCTCGTTAACCCACAAGGATTCCATGAACCTCCACAACGTGGAGGTGATGTTACACTCCCGGTAACCCCAGTGCTAGGAGGTGGAAATGGTAACCTTCAGCAAAATCAATATAGGGTCCATGATTAGTACCCAAAAAGGGCTATTTTGAGCCCTATATCAGATAGGTTTTGAGTGCTTTTTACGCACTAATCATGTCAATTATACCAATTGAAGTGTTCAGGTGTTCTTAGTATCACTTATGTCGTTTAGAGATTATTTTTGGTTGTTTTGCGTGTTGCATTTCAGAGTTCAATATCAAAGACGATATGTTAAAACCAGAAGATCAACCCATTCATCACCATCAAACATACCAAAATCAAAGAAAGAATGAAGGCAAAGTGATAAAAGCAGGCAAAGATAGGAGCAAAGAGGGGTCATGCTGAAGATCAGCACCCAGGAATTTCGCTAAGATTGCGTACTACCGGGATCAAAATTTCGCAATCATACGAAATTTGCAATCCCAGCTTAAATTGTAAATTCTCACTAGCCCATAGATTTCGCTCACACCGCCTGCAGCTTAAAATCCGCGATTACCTAAAATTTCGCTGTTAGCGAACACTAGGCTAGCTTAAATTGCCAATGCCTAGCGAAATTTTCTTCGATTATTATTCTGGTGATTTCTCGCTACCTAAAATAAATTTTTATGCCTAAATAAATTGTCCATTCTGTCATCCTTTTCAGAATTAATGCAAACGACTTCATTTTGCATTACTTCCTTGTCCTTTATTTTAGCCAAAATGTTAGGCTTTATTGTAGTTTCACATAAACATGCCTATATAAACCCCCATGGTTTTGTAACCCTAAGCAAGAAATTTGGGAGACAATCTTTGGCACAACTTTACTTTATGTAAATATCTTCACACTTTTCATTAGGTTTGGCTTTTCTCTCTCTTCTCTCTCCTCTTTCTCTCATTTTCTAGGGCTGCCAACAACCCCTCTTGAGGGATGGGACAACTTTGGAGAGATAAGCTCACAGCCTTTTCTTTGGAAGAGGAAGGTAGCTAGTTTGGTTTGTGGGGCATTTACAGGTCATTCTCATGTGTTGAATGCTGTTGTGCATCGCATTTATGGCTCCCATCTTCCTCAAACTAGGTTAAATATCATTTAATGTCATTAATTTGGCTACTTACCATGCTTTAGATAAAGGTATACTTATTGCTGGGATGCACTGTGGTTTTTTGTGATGGTCTTTACGAGCCATCAAATGATGTCAATGTTAGGGTTTTAAACTCGAAGGGTCAGATGCATGTTAATTAAAAGGACTAAATAGAGGATTCTAGGGTTAGGTTTGTTAAGTAAAACAAAGATCCCATATGGCTTCGACTATAGGTCAGCTTTTGTCATAATGCGAGGATATAAACCTGAGACACTTGTTTGCCCTATGTTATCAAGTTATGACCGATGAGCTAAAAGTCATCTATTTTAGTCCATTTTTCGCTGATTTTAATGTAAAAAGGAATAATTAAGATGCGTAAAATATAAAGAAACGCATCAAATTTGTTATTCAGGAAGTATAAAAGAAAGAAGAAAATGCGCTGAAATGCAAAGAATCGCGTAATCTAATGTCGAATCTTTCAGGGTTACTAATAACTAGCATTTAGGTCGCGATATCGTGAAATTTGAAGGAAATTTGATGCGTGTCGGCTGTGTGATTAAGCAAGATAAAGTACCGAGGATTGGAGCGTAAAACATAAGAGAGTGATGTTTCGCGACAACATATTAATGTCGCGACAGCGCTGATAAGCGCATAGCGGGATGAGGTCGTGATAAGGGAATCGACTTCGCTGCGACATGTTTGGAAGGATGAGCCAGTTAATCAAGCCGTTGTCGCGACAGAGGATCGTCGATATCGAAGCAACAAGTAAGGCCTCCAAAGATATAAGCTGATGTCGCGACAAGAGATCGATGTCGCGACAAGAGACTTGCTCAGTTGAAAGTCAGAAGAAATGAACTCGTTGTCGCTGACGCAGACATTGATGTCGCAGACGTGAACCCCCGCGAAACCTCCGTGAGACTAAAGCCGGCGTCCCGACATGAGATCGATGTCGACACTATGAAGGACCGCTCAAAGCCGCAGAGCCATGGGCGGATGTCACAGATATTGATGTCGCGACATCAGGAACGAACAGTTGAGACCTGTGGAGTCATGAGCTGATTTCACGACAAGGGATGGATGTCACGACAACAGGAACCATCAAGTGAAAACCTTAGAGCCATAAGTTGATGTCGCGACATCAAGAGCAATCAATGGAAGCTTGCGTTTGGGATCGATGTCGCAACAAGAGCAACCGCTGAAAGACAAGTGGCGCATAAGATCGGGGCTACGCAGCGGATCACTGATGTCACGACAACGTTGTCATATGGAATAAGAAAACTCGGCTGAAATTTACAAGAATAGGAACTTTGTCGCGACAATGGACATGGTCGCTGACATCACGAGAAACCGCTGAAACTCAGAAATTTAGTTAATGTCGCGACAAGAGATTGATGTCGCGACAATTCAAGATAAGTTGAATGTCGCAGATCGTCGAGGTCGCGACAACATACCATACGCGACATCGAGAGACTAATTGAAACCGCGAAAAGAGCGTCGAGGTCGCATGAGACCAGGCCTTCACGAGCATCAAATCGCTTGAAATCCATGGCAAGAAGTGATGTCGCGGACGTGAGATTGATGTCACACGCCGTGAACACAAATTGAGGTTATCAACATTTAAGCCGATGTCGCTGACGTGAGATCGATGTCGCGGATACGGATGATGTCGCGACAAGGAGTCAAGTCGCGACCGAACATTAACACAACCCACTGGAAATCCACAAAAACCGTATCGATTAGGGCCCAACTGGAAACCCTATAAATACGTTAAATTACTCCACCATAAAAGTAGCTTGGCGGCGATACAAACGAGAGGTCTTGGTAGCTGAAGGCTCATTTTTCTTTACTTTACTTTTTTTTCTTTTCTTACTTTTCTTTTCTTTTCTTCAAGATTGATAGTTAGAGATTAGATTAGATTTATCGTTTTAGTTTTCGTTTTCCTTCTCGAATTGATGTTGTTTCCGAAAGGTAAGCCGAATGCACTGCTCTTTCAAATTACTACCCGAATCTTCAAGTTCGCATAATTTCGAATTCGAATTTCCCGCTTCCAATCATAGCTATTTTAAGACTGAGGAATGTCAGAGGGTGTAATTCAAGAATTAAGGAATCCAGCCTTCCATTAAGTGAATGCTATAGCCGAAATTATCTTTCCCGTAGGTCGCCTCCAGCAGCCTTGAATTTATGTTTACGAATTCTACTTCCGTGTTTGGTTTATCGCTGATCCGACATCGCTTTATACCGTCAAGATTTCATTCTTATCGTTTCCGATTTCAAGGAGGCCCTCTGAGTGACACAGAGAAGGCAGTCCTAAGAGTTATGAACAATTGCTTGAAGGTATATTAACCTGCTATTTGAGATCTAATGAGCTTTGCAAGTTTACTTCGATAAATCTCTTCTCACTTGAAATCAAGAGTTTAATGAGTTATCAATTTAAACAAGGCAGAGAGTTCATACCTCTGTTCAATAAAGGAAGCCGATCCCGCAGTGTTAATGTAGATCTAAATCACAGAGATGATCGAGTTCTAATTTTTGATAGTTATATCCCCGAAGTCAGAGCATCCGCTGACCGATAACTGGGAGAGCAAGGTTTACACCATAAAATGGGTATGAAGTATCGCAAAGAAAATACCTAGATTAAGGAAATCCTTTAGTTATTCATTCTGCCTTCTGTTAGAATCAGAAAATTAGATAATGAAATGTGGAGGTGGAGAAATCCAGCCTTTACCGCTAAAACGCCGTGGGACTGCATTTTTTTAAAACCTCGAACATTCTAGAAGTTTTATCCAGACATTAACTACAGAATCGTACTTCACTATATAAAGAGGCTGATGTGTTCTCTCCTAAAGATAATTATTCAAAGGTCCATTTGTTTTCCTTAACTATTCTTTATTCTTTTATTCTTTATATTCCTTTTATTTGATTGTTCATTTACTTTACTTGGGAAAGTTAGTATAGTTTCGCTTAAGCTGATTCCAATATCACTTTACGGTCCAAATAGTACTTAAGTTTGAGTAGTTTGGTGAAGCGATTTAGTAAAATTCTTGAGACTTCAGGATCGATATCTGACTTATATCCATTTTATTAATTGTCAATTGCACTTAATATCGTGCCAAAAACCAAAATTGAAAATGATTAACTCTAGAGATTTTGTCTTAAATCGTTTTATGGTGCAAGCTCGGGATTAGATAATAACCTGTAATTGGTGCAACCAAATTTGTAAAAGTGTTTTGGTCTGAGGTCATCGTTTATGGCGCTGCTGTTTCTGGGATCGAAAGAATTTACTAAATCAATATTCGTATTTGTGCAAGGAAATACTAATTTGGACAATTTGAAGAAAAGAACAAAAATAAATTTTTCATAAAGAATATTCTTACTACTAACTTTAATAAACCATATTGAAAATATTTGCTATAAAATTAATCCTATTAATGTAAGTGTGTTTTTGATTTCAGAACAAAAGTTTGGACATAGAAATGTAATAATTACTCCATTCCACAGATACGCACTGTAGAGGACACTCAGAACTTGAGAAAGATAGTGAGGCGTAAACTCAACCATGGCGATGAAAGACGGTGATCGTGTTGAAGTACATATAGAAGAGGCTAGAAGGCCTCTGGCCACTCGACAATGGAGGACTTCGAGACCACTATACAGAAGAATACTAAGAATCGACAAATTTCGCAATGATGCTAATAATTTTGAATCGGCAAGATCGACATGAATGGTCCAAAGAAGATCACATCGGGTCATCCGAATCAAGATCCAAACGCACCGAAGATCTCAGATACACATGTGTGGGAAGTTGAATGGGGTGAGACCAGAAGTCATAAACCGCATCTATTCCCATTCTCTCTCTAAGAGATACAAAGAGCTACATGGTATGAATCTACCATATGGTTTCGTTGATACTTTGGGAGATAGTAGAGGCCTACTAGGGAAGATTCTTTTCCCCAGCCCTCACCACAGAAAGAAGGAGGGAAATCATTACCCAGCAGGGGGAAGACAAAGCCTATGAGTTCTTGAAGATTCCAGTAACTGGCCGCCGAGAAGATGTCCAATGACGGGATAGATCCTAAGACTGGGAGGACATTGTATATCATGCCTTGAATGATATATCAAAAGGGATCATTGATGTTTCACGTGGAGCATTCAAACGAAAAGTGTCAAGAGGCAAAAGAGCCGGGACAAGACTCAAGCAAATGTAATGAGAAAACCTTCCGAATCAAGAGGAAACATCGAGAAAGGGATCATGAGCGAGCAAGATGGATAAAATTATGGAAGCCAAGTTGGATGCCATTATGCAATGTGTGGACAAGCAAGAAAGAAAGACACACACGCTCATGAAATAGGAGCACCAGAGAGTTATCAAGGGGAAGGCCGAGAGGTGAACTCTGGGTGAACTTGAGATGTCAAGAGGTTAATGACTTGGGAAGTGCAGCCAAGAGCTACCATTTCAAACCCAAATACTAACCTGCCAAAGACATTATCACCCAGTAAAGACCGAGGAATCATGAGAATTTCTCTATATGGGAGGGGCTTCATAAGGCCTAAGGCATGGACAACCCTCCACTGTGGTTATCAACAACCACCGAGGTTCCAAAAGAAAGAAGAAGGAAATGAACACGAATGAATATCGTGGTCGAGGAGGGCCCAATCTTTGAGAAGAACAGATGTCAATCATGGGGGATAATACAGTCGCTTAACCTCCATGAACAAAAGTTCAGAGTCAGAAGCAAATCATACTAATTTCACCCGCTTTAACACCACCAATGCATCTCAAGAACCTGGAGACACAAGTGGGCATCCGGTCCTAACCCGCAGCCGTGAGGAAAGATGTCCGGGCGGACACAAGGAAGAACCCAAAAGATCGCATGGCCGCGGCAGCCTTAGGAGCGGGAAGGGAAGGAAGAGACGAAGAGAAAAATGAGCAGAGCAGAAGAAGAAAGCCCAAAAAAGGGAAGAGGAACTGAGAAGGAAAGAAAGAGTGTAAAGGAAGAACATCCAAGAACTCAAAGCCCCGGCAGTCCTTACTTTCACAAAGACTCCGCAGTAAGTCAATGATGGAGGAGCAACAGCAAGGTTCTCAAAACTTCCTGCCGGAGATCGCATGCCATTTGATCGAAGTGGTGACTGTGATGCCACTCTATGCAAAAATTTCAAGGACATACTGAGTAAAGAGAAAATAGTAGAGGAAGGAATAGTGAATCTCACCGGCCACTGGTACAGAATCAAAGAACGACGCAAAGATGAAGGACCCAGGAGTTTCACAATTCCTTGTATTGTTTGGTAAATTGAATTTGTGAAGCTCTTCGTGGACTCAGAGCTAGTATCAATTTGATGCCTCTTCTCGCTGCTAAGAAACTAAGTTTGTAGCCATCTCTACCATCGTTACTCTTCAAAATGGCGCATGCATCGATGGTAAACCCGGCGGAGTCATTGAAGATGTACTGTCAACGTTGGGAAGTTTGTCTTTCCAGACTTACTCATTCCGGACATGGCAGATTCGGTACTCCTGCCATTTGAAAGACCATTCCTAGCCACCGGGAGCGCCTGATTGATATGCAAAAGTGAGTTCTACTCAGGGTTGAGAAGAAGTGCCGCTTAACTTGATAAAGTATGAAAATATAGACAGACAAGGAAAGTTGCAATGTAGCTCGATTTTGTCTATACCTCCAACTCGGAGGCTGTTAACAATGATTGTACACTCCCGCTTTTATCAATGAAAAGAGATGAATTCCGCATATTGAAGATGTCTATTCTCGAATTTCCATACGCCAGCTATCTATAGAAACTGTGAGCCGAGCTGAGAGCTGTTAAAACGATAATGGGGAAAATATTGAAAAGAGAAATTCGATCAAGAAACCAGTGCGTATGGGCTAGTTTTGAAAAGAAAGGTGTTATCGTAAAGTATGCTTACTTAGAATTACCAAAGAAAAACTCAGGATCATTTCAGCTGTACTAAGTGAGGTCAGAGGAACAAAGATTCATTTAAAAGATTAAGGAAGCATAAGGAATCGCTTAGCTCGTCCATCAAGAGTCAAGGGTATCACCCATCAATTTGCATCTCTAATATTCGCTAGGAAGAGACTTCTCAAACCATCCTCGTAGAACACCAGAGGAGAGACTCGAATCCAAAGTGACGTATGGTAAGTAGTCAAGGGAGGTACTCAAATTGTTAAATGTTGGTTTTATCTATGCTATCTCATAGTCTCGTGAGCCCAAATTCCATGCGGTTCCAAAGAAGGGCTTATCGAATAGAAAATGAAAAAGAATTGATTCCAACAAGAACAGCTGATTGATGAGGTATGTATTGATTACGTAAAGTTGAATACGAAGAAACTTTAAAAGATCATTTCTTGGGCTCTTCATTGATCAGATGTTGGACAGTTAAAGGTGACACCTCACTTTGTTTTCGATGGGTATTCAGATACAATCGATTGCTATCGCGACCCGAGATCATGAGAAAGATCGACATTCACATGCCCTTATGGTACTTTGGCTTTGAGATGTTATCATATAATGTCTCACCATTCCGCAGGTGGTATGATGTCCATATTCTGATTTGGTTGAAGAAGTGATGGAAATTTTCATGGATGACTTATTTGGTAAGTGATCCAGTTTTGATCACTGCTTAAACAATCCGAAACAAGATCGCGACAAGACAAAACAAATTAGCAATCGACTGGGAAAAATGCCATTTTCAGCAGATGTATGGAATTGTTCTCAAGCATAAAATTTCAAGTCGATTAGAAGTTGACCATTCAAGGCATTCATTATCAAACTCTTGCACCACCTACTACAAGAAAAGGAGTAAGAAGCTTTTGGGCATAGCCGGATTTTACAGAGATTCATCAAAGACTTTTCAAAATAGCTTTGATTCACGTGACATCGGAAAGTATATAAGGTTCAATTTCGATGTCTCCCGTAAGGATGCTTTTGACGAAATCAAGATCAAATTGGCACAAGCACCTATAATGGTCGCACTTAATGGATCAGGATTTGAACAATTAGATAAAGATTTTTACATGGTTTTGTTGTAAGCAAAGAAAAGAGAAAGTATTCAAAATATATACTATGCTAGTAAGACCTTCAATGAAGCACAAGAGAACTATCAATAACTTAAAAGGAGATGCTAGCCATAGTATTTGTTGTGAAAATTTGTGCAATACATTTTAGATCCAGTGTGGTAATTCACACCGATCATGCAAAAGAATCAAATACTTGATGTCTAAAAGCGAAGCTAAGCCAAGATTGATAAGGTGGGTGTCACGCTTCTAGAGCTCTCTGATTTGGAACCAAGGATAAAGGGATGTGACAATGTGATAGCCGATCAATGTATCAAGAAAGTAGAAAGAAGCAAGTGATGAAGAAGAAAAATGTGATGTTAACAGAACTTCCTGCATGAGCAATTTGCTTAAGGTTTCCTTCCAACTTCCATGGTGCATTATATTGTGAATTATCTTAGTCAGGAGTAATGCCTTTCGTAATTCAGCTACCAACGTAAGAGGAAACTCGTAACTCCATGTGCCAGATATTATATTTGGGATGACCCACTTTTATTCAAAAGAGGTGTCGACATGATAATAAGAAGATGTGTGCCGTAGTGAACAAGACAACATTTTGGGCCGAATGCCATGCATCACCATACGGGGACATTTTTCCTCGGAGAGCAGTCAGCTTCACAAGATACTCCAATCGATTTTACGTCTCCACACCCTAGACAGTCAGGTTAATTAGGATAGATGCCAAAGATTGGAAATATCATACAGCAGAATGTGAAATGCCCCTAAACGGTATTATGGTGATACAAATTTTTGATGTATGGGGAATAGATTTTTATGACCCTTTCACATCATTTGGAAACCTATACATACCGCCAGCGTAGATTACGTTTCGAAATGGGTGGAAGCAAAGGGCTTGTCCAAGGAATGATGCTAATACGGGGTTAGAAGCTTTGCAAATGAATATTTATATTTAACACCTGCACTATCATTAGCGATTTGGGAACCCACTTGCAAACAAAATCTTGCAAAACTCATGAGCAGTATGGGATCACATGTAATGAGTTTAGCTTATCATCCCCGCACCAATGGACAAGGTAATTTCAACAGAGATCGGGCAAGAAGATGAAAGACTGAGGTCAGCAGAAGGATTGGTCTTCCAAACTTGATGATGCACTTCGCCTACAGGATCAGACAAACCCCCATTGAATGTCCCCATACGTAGTTTGTTGCAAACCATGTCATCTACCCTCAATTAGAATACAAAGGTCAGGGCCATAAAGGTAACTTCGATTTTATGGCTCTAAGAAAGAAAGATTATCTAACCTGTTCGAACTGGAAGAATCGAGAAATGGTTTATGATAATGCTAGAATATACAAAGACAAGACAAAGAAATGGCATGATCAGAGAATTTGAGAAAAGAGTTCAGAGCAGGGGAACAGTTCATTGCTTATTCCTGGGGGACCGAAATTGTTTCTAGGAAATTAAAATCCAATCAAGGGGCCATACTTCGCAGCCGGGCACTACATTTGGAGCAAAGGACACCGAGGACTACTACCGCGAAGAATTCAAGGTCAATGGACAAGGTTAAAGTATCTAAACAGGAAGAGGAAAATGAAGAACTCCAACTGGTTCTCGAGGAAAAGAAGAAGTACCACGCAACAACAAAAGTCAATGGTGACTCAACCGGCGCTAATGAGGCAACCCATAAGGATTTAATTTTTGTTTTAAGTTTTGAATTATTTTCTTTAAGCAAATTTTAATAAGATCAGATTTGTTATTTTTATGGTTATATAATTAATTTTTAGAAATCACTTAGTTTAATTAGGATTTTTCGATATTGTAAGAAGCTTCGCAAGGTCTCCGCAAGACATGAATGGCAAGGCAATCTGATAAGAACACTTCCAAAGAATCCTCATGTGTAGAAGTCATAATACGAGGAAAAGGGGAGCACCCCACCCCACCCGATTATGTAGATATACTTAATTGTTTGTTAAATCTTGCTTGAGACAGGAAGTAATGTCTAAAAGGGTTAGGAGAACAAGAGAAAATGGTTCTCTGAGGTTTCATCCGAGGTCATTGAGTTAAGAACTTTGAGTCGCGTAGGAAAGGTTATGTCGCGACACAAGTGATGTGATCAAAACATTGATGTAAATGACACATTTTGGAAAAGGCAACTAGTGAGTATCGAAGGAAGAAGGTATATGTCGACACTGCTTGTGAAGTCGCGGCCAGGAGGTCGTTTCAAAATGGAAAGGATGCCGCAGCATCAAACAATTTCCTGAAAACCTTGTATTGTCGCGACATCTAAAGTATCGCGACATAAAGCGCAGTGCCAAGCGCTCCACTTTAAAAAGCCCTAAGTTAATGACCTCAAATGAAGCGAAAATTGAGAGTCGCGGCGTGTTTTTAATGAAGCATTAATGAGCCACTTGAAACATTGATTGATTACTGTTGTTGGAAACTTTCTCATTCCTCCAACCACATAGCTATTCACCTTCTTCCTCCTTGAATCTCAGCCTTGAAAACCCTAGCTTTCCAAACCTTGAAAACGTATTACATTTCAATGGCTGAAATTCTGACCTAATCCTAACACAGGCGAGATTATGAGGGAACATGAACCAGGAAGAAAGAAACTAGCGAAAGACGGTTAGATGAGATCGTCGGGAAGAACAAGCGAGAAAGATGTATACATGAAACACGAGAAGCTTGACGAACTTCTCGAAAAACTGAGAAAGGGGAAAGGGAAAGATGAGAGAAGAAGATGAAGTAGAAGATTTCGTCAGTGAAGCGTACTCAGTGGAAGAAATATTATGCTAACGAGGGGTTTGTGAGAGAGGAGATTCAAAAACCACATTACTCACCTCAAGGAGATGATGAAGCCAGAGAGGATGGGAGAGCCTCTGCAGCACACAAAAAAATCGGGTATACGGCCTTTGGTAAGAGTTTTATTCAAATTTGGTAGGAAGGAAAGGATGGAGCGGTTTATGTTAGAGAGTCGGGTTTCATATGAAGCTAAGGCCATCGTGAGGCATATGGCATGCGGTGCACAAGCATGGCTCGAATTCAAGAAGCGTGGAAAAACCAGTTTTGGAAGATTCTTTGAAGCTCACGATGGTAAAGTCTGGTTAAACGAGGAGAAGGAATGCTAAGAACATTGGGCAGGGAAGCCTTCTTGAAATTTGGGTGTGGTTTACTTCGGCCTGTTTGGTTCCAACAAAACATGTGTGCCTGATGAGAGAACAAGAAAATTTGTGTTCTTATGCCATCCTAAAAGATACAAGATCGATATAGGAGTTGTCTTAGAGAATTCTATCATGAGGTATCATGGAAAGACAAAGAGGTCTTATTCCTCCTTTGTGGCAATCCTTTGTTCTATGCTTGAAGAGTACAGGTGAAAGAATTTAGGAATCGGAAGAAGAAATACGGAGCTTCACCCACTCCTTCGACGGGAGTTAGCAAGGACCAAGAGCCAGGAAGAAAGGGAGTCTTTGGTAGGAAACGAGAGATGAAACCAATTTGAAGAACCAGAAAAGAGGGGGCTTAGAGGGTTCTTGTCGAAGCGAGCACGGAAAACTCACGACAACAATGATTATATGTTTCTGCACTGAGACAATGAAGGGCAAGATGAAGCGGTAATGAGCACCTCCATCCCCTTAGCCGGTTCTCCTCATGCGAGCGAGAGCTTCCCAGCATGGAGAAAGCTCAGGGAGCCTGTGAGAAAACAGGTTCGATCTTGGAGCTCTCGATGCCGTACGAGAAGAGAATAGATGAAAGAAGAGAAAGGGTAAAACTCTGACCAGAATTCCAAAAGCATTTATGAAAGGTGAAAAGGGGCCAGCATTGGGAGGAAGGCTAAATAGAAAGAAAGGAGCATGAAGTGGAAATTTACGTGAGAGAACCTTGATGGAAAATTTGAACGAGAGAAGAGGCAGATGGGAAAAATTTTGAAACGACAAAGGGGAAGAGTTTAAGAAAAGAAATGAAGGAAAGAGATCATAATGCATTCTGAAACTCAAGCTGAGTCATGAAGCCTTTTATAACAACGGTTTGAGCGTGATTCTGGCTCTTAAAGCCTGATAAAGAAAGAGATCTGAGGCGAGAAGCCAAATTTGGGGAAGCCGAATCAAAGGATTGAGTTTTTATACAAGTCTACGAAAGATTTCGAGAATAGATTGGATGATAGAGACAAGCAAAAAGATCTGAGAATCCTACGAGGCAAAAGAATGGTAGAAAGAGCTTAGATATGATTAACAACAATCTTGCCAAATTCCTAGAGTTATGATGAAATGGAAGTCTGATAGATAGCTTAGGAAGGCGGGGATGAGTTGAATAAAAGGTTGATCTCTCTAATGAGATTTTTAATTGAAGAACAAATGGAGAAGGAAACCAGAAGAGAAAGGAAAGAAGAGAAATGAAAATTCTGAATTCCCCGGCCCATTTAGAGTACATTAGACACAGATCCCAACATCTTGCTCTGGTTATTTGAAAAGAAAAATAGACCTTCTCCTGCACTGCTTTCATTACCATCCTTATCCCATCACTGTGTATCCAAGCCCCTCGCAATTGAATCGATAATAAAATAGAAATTTAAATTGAATTGTTGTGTGCTATTTTGAATTTGTTTGATTCAATGTTGTGTTGCTTTGTAGTTTGCATGATTAGGAAATTAAAGTAAATTAGTTCGAATAAAAGCTGCTTTGAGATGCAATGAGTTGAATTGAATGGCAGGTTAGATTAAGAATGAAAATTTGAGGAAATGTAGAATAAGGGCCAAATGAATACGGTTTGAAAGTTGAAACAGTCTGGTTACTTAATTCTAAGCGATAAGTCGAATTGAGGAAGGTATCCTGATAGAAGGAGCAAACATATTTTGAGTTTGTGAGTATGAACAATAAGTCAAAGGAACACATTTGAATATCAATTAATTTAAATATAACCAACAAAAATGAGTAAGAATTTTTCCACATGGTTAGTCACAAGCTTTAGTGAGCCAAATTCTAGAATTTGTTAGATTGTGGTTGAGGCGAAATCCTAGGTGATAAATTTGACGAGATGATGCGGGGCCACGTTTCTTGGATAGTTTGAGCCATTTTAGCCATCCACTGCTCATATCTTGTGCATATACCTTAGTTCAGTGAGCCAACAAGCTTATTTTTCAAAAATAGCAGTAAAACTGACCCGTTTCTAAGAAATCAATCCTTGTTAAGAACCTATGATTACCAGAATTTAAGGAGGACGAAGAAATTTGAAGTTTGGGGGAGTATATGTTTTAGGAACTTCCAAAAAGGGATAAAAAGAAAAAGACAAAAATCACGATAGAAAAAGAGCGATTATAGGGATAGTTTTATCTTGTGGCCTAACTCTCTTGAACAATTAAGTTCTTGGGGTGTTTGACACACAGTACCCCTAATGCCATATGGTATGGGAGCTGCTAACTTGAAGTTAGCTAAGAGTGTTTAGAAGCTACAAAAGTTAAAACATTGCACTATCACGGCGCGACAAACAAGGGAAATTTCCCCAGTGGAATTCCAAGTGAGAAATAAGGGGCATACAATTCTGAATTGAAGAAATCAAGAGATAGCCCCGAACATGAAGTTTAGGGGAGTTTAGTAGAGAAACTACAAGGAAGAGAAAGGGCGAAGGAGAGAAAAGGTTCGGGGTAATCTTAACCTAAAATTCCTTCCATCATACCATTACCCAGGCCTAACAGTATAAGCCCAAAGACTGGATTAGGTGAAGTGAAATCACCTACATTAGTGGAGATCAATATGAAAAACAAACTGTGGAATTTGGAAATATAAAAGCAATCCAAGCAGTGAAGGACTTTAGGGAGTTAGCCCATTTCAGTATGAACAGAGAAGGAAAATAATCTTTTATTCAACGGATCCAATGATTATGTTGTTGTAAAACAATTTCCTTGAGTTTAGTTTTGTATAGTATAAAGTAGAAACCAACCTTGAGGCGGACTTGAAGCTAGATGCAGAAAATAATGCATACCTTGTATTTCAATTAAATTGAATGCCACTGCAGAACAAATCAGAAAAATGTCCTTAAAAATTTTCTTTTATTTTGTTTGAGGACAAACAATTCTTTCTTTTTCTTTGCTTGAGGACAAGCAAAACTTTAAGTTTGGGGGAGTTTGATGAGCTTAAAAGTCATCTATTTTTAGTCCATTTTTCTGTTTGATTTTAATGTAAAGGAATAATTAGATCTGAAATATGAAAAGCGCACCAAATTTGTTATTTCTGCGGGAAGTATAAAGAAAGAAGAAAATCACATTCTGGAAAAATCGACAGCGGCGAACTAATGTTTACGACTTTTGGGGGTTACATAATCCAGTTACGAGGTCGCGACATCAGGAAATTTGAAGGAAATTTGATGCAGGTCGCGATAGGGATCACAAGATAGGCAACTGAGGATTGAGCAGAAACATAAGAAGTGATGTCGCGACAACATATTAATGTCGCGGCGAGGTTGATGTAGCGTGAGGATAGAGTCGTGGCAGGGAATCGACTTGGAAGGTATGACATGTTTGGAAGGATGGTGAGTTCGCGGGAAGGCATTGGCCTCGCGTGAGAGGATGAAGTGTGACATTGAAAGCTCAACAAGTAAGGGCCTCCAAAAAGCGCCGCTGCAAGGGAGTCGCGGCGTGAGATCGAGTCAGCGACATGAGACTTGCTCGGTTGAAAATTTGTAAAGAAATGAAGCGTATGACGTGAGATTGATCGCGACATGGGAACCTGTTGAAACCTCGAGACTAAGGCGATGTCGGAGCGCGAGATCGATGTCGCGACACTCACGAAGGACGGTTCAAACTGCGAGCCAGCGAGTGATGTCGCGTGAGATGTGATGTCGGCGACATGAGAGCGAGCACCGATTGAGACTGTGGAGTCATGGCGATTCGCTGACGAGGATGGATGTCGCGACGGGAACCATCAAGTGAAAACATCAGAGCCATAAGCTGATGTCGCGACAAGAGATTGATGTCGGCGACATCAAAGAGCGATCAATGAGCTTGCAAGTTCTTGGCCGATATCATGACAAATGAAACAACGGTTGAAAGATCACAGTGGCGACGGGTGCGGAAGCATCGTTGATCGATTAGTATCCGCAGCCAATGGGATTGTTGTTCTGCTGAAATAAGAAAACCGGTTGAAATTTACAAGAATAAGGCTACATTTATCGCGACCACGGATTGATGCCAGCGACATCATGAGAAACCCGGTTGAAACGCAAATCCTTAGGCGATATCGCAGCCAAAGATTGTCTTCGCGACACGAAGATAAGTTGAATCTTCGCGAAGACTTGGCGAGGTGGTAACAACATAACGATGTCGCGACATCGGGGAGAATAGTGAACGCTGCGAAGCATAAGGCGAAGTGTGACGTGAGATCAGTCCGCGACATCGAAATCATCAGATTGAAATCACGCGGGGCAAGAAGTGATGTCGTGACGTGAGATTGATGTCGCGACGTCAGGAACACAAATTGAAAGCTACTGAAGTCTTAAGCTGATGTCGCGACGTGAGATCGATGTCGCGACATGGATGATGTCGCGACAAGGGAGTTGAAGTTGCGACACGAGACATTAACATGGAGCTGACCAGGAAATCCACAAATAAGCGCATTGGGGATTAAGGGGCCCGGCGAAACCACATAAATACGCTACCCATTTCATGCGTAGCTTAGGCGTCTGACAGAGGTCTTGGTAGCTGAAGGCTCATTTTTCTTTATTTTCTTTTAGTTTCCTTTTCTTTTCATTTCTTTTCTTTTCTTCAATGTTGATAGTTAGAGATTAGATTAGATTTATCGTTTTAGTTTTCGTTTTATTTTCTGGAATTGGATGTTATGTTTAGAGGCGGAAGGCTGAATGCGAAATTAGTTTCAAATTACTATCTGGAATCTTTGAAGTTAGGACAATTTACGAGTCAAATTTCCCGATTTCCATTCTGATTAATGCTTGTGATGGAGGAATCTTTTGTAGGGTGTAGTCGGTGGTGAGGAATCCGGCTTCCATTAAGTGAATCTTTATAATGAAATTATCTTTCTGTATTGATTTCCGACGACTCTTGAATTTCGATTTATGAATTTACTTACGGTGTTAGGTTCTTGTTTCGATCTGAATATCGGAGTTTCTTATACCCAGTTATAAGATTTGTCTCATGCTTTCAGTTTCAAGGAGGCCCTCGGTGACACGAGAGCGAGTCTAGAGTTATGAACAATTGCTTGAAGGTATATTAACTATTTGAGATCTAATAGGCTGCAAGTTTACTTGATAAATCTCTTCTCACTTGAAATCGAAAAGAGTTAGACCAGGTTATCAATTTAAACAAGCGAGAGGGGTTCCCACCTCCCGTTCGAATAGTGAGGCCGATCAAGTGTTAGTGAGATCTAATCGAGAGGATGATCTATTCTAATTTGAGGAAGAGTATCTGAAGTTGTATATCCTTGCTTGGCCAGGCTTAAACTTGGGAGCTAAGGTTTTACAGGTCCATAAAATGGGTATGAAGTATTGCAAAGAAAAATACCCTGATTAAGGGAATCCCTTTTAAAAGTGGTTATCTCATTCCTGTCTTGAAAGAATCGGGAAAAATTAGATGTGATGTGGAGTGTGGAGAATCCGACTTCTTGCTAAATGCCTTGGACGATTTTAAAATCTAAAATATTGAAGTTTTATAGTATTAACTACGAGAATTGGTACTTCACTATAGCGGTATACTTGATGTGTTCTACGAAGATAATTATTCGGTGTTCATTTACGAACTTCTTAACTATTCTTTATTCTTTATTCTTTATATTTGAAAATCAAGCCCACGATCGCCTCATTGCTTGGCCATGTTTCTCTCCATATTTAGCATTCCTCTTTTCCTTTTTAACTTTCTGGATGTCTGATATACCATCTATATGATTACCCAAAGAATCCGGCAAGATTGAATGGGGTGGTTTAATTCACTTTCCTTGTAAAGAGAATTTTTATTAGGTGATATTATCCTTTCGAAATTATCTCGAATCGTAAACTATTTATTTCCTATTTCTTTCATTACAAAAATAAGAAGTGAGACTAGATTCCTCTAGAGTTTTGCCTTGAATTCTTCATGGTAACTTCAGACGGGGTTTAATCTGTCTCTTCTTCTCCATCTTCATTTATGCTAATACGGTCGGCGTTTGGAATGGCTACCAACCAATCCTCTCTTCTTGACAGCTGCAATTAACTCCCTTTTGACATGTCAAAAATCAAAGAGGAAGACAGGGTGTGATCATTGCGGCAAGGTCACTCGAGAAAGCTTGTTGGAAGATTCATGGAAAACCCAGTAGGATTGGAAGCTTCACGTCAACCACTTGAGAAAGAAGGGCGAAGAGGTAATCATCAGGCTGTAGATGAGCGATCGCCACAAAATTGAAGCTAACCAGCACAACAAGGAGCAAATGGAGATGCTTGAAACTACTTGTCCTCTTATGTCTGTCTGATCCTAATGGCACATCCTCTTCAATCGAGGTCATTGGTTACGGAACCTTGGCTCTAAGGTAATTCTTTCACGCCTTTATTGTTGGTAAAACATAAAACCTTGGATCGTGGACTAAGGAACATCTGATCATATAGCGGGGAGATCACAGCCAAATTTTTGTACATATAGCCCATGTCCAAATAGACTGCCGATTCGAATAGCGGATGGTTCACTGAGTTCTTGAAAGATGCGAGGTTCGATTGTGCTATCAAGGGATCGTACTCTGCTTCGGTTCTTCTTGTTCCCTAACGGGCGTAATCTGTGCTCCATTATTAACTCACAGGAAAAGAGGTGTATTACTAATTTTTCATCCCTCCTTGTGAATTTCGGATTTGGATTAGGGAAGGCGATTGGCAATGCGAGGAATGCTCTGGACTCTACATCCTTAAGAACTGCGATCCCTAGAACAACCTCAAATGGTAATTGGTAGTAATTCTTTTGGTCTCATGTCAAAACTTGATAGTGCAATTATATTTATTAGCACTATACTTGAGTCATCCTAATGTTATGTATCTGACATTTATTTCCTTCATTATTTAATAAAAATCCAAAATCCTTTGAGTGTGAAATGTCAATTATCAAGCAAGTTCGGTCTCATTTCCCATTCAGCAGATAAAGCGTCTAGTCCATTCTCAATGATTCATAGCGATATGCGGGGTCAGTGAGACAAAAATGCTTAGGTACTAGGTGGTTTGTCTCATTCATAGATGATCACACTAGATTAAATAGGTATTCCTCATGAAAGAAAAATCAGAAACAAGTCAAATTTTCAAAAATTTCAAAAATATGATTGATTAGATTCAATAAAATACAAATTCTAAAATTAAGTAATGCTAGGGGATTGTAGAAACTCCATTCTAGAATATCTAGCAAAAGAGGGATAGTTCACTTAAGTTCATGTGTTGATACCCCACAATAGCGGAATAGCTGAAAGGAAAAATAGGCATTTGTTAGGGTGGCTAGATCGCTAATGTTCTCTCTGAATGTACGAAGTGATACGGGAAAATTTGTCATAAATGAAGCCTACCTCACATCAAATAGGATCTTGATCTAAGTCTTAAAATTCAAACATTATCAAACACTCCTTAAATCCTTTTCCACCACCACCGTCTCATATCCATCATTCCACAAGGGTACCCCGATTGTTACGTTTTGTTCATATCAATCAACAAAATAGAAGTAAACTTAGTCTAGGTCACTTTCAGTGCATCTTTCTTGGGTGATACACCAAATAAAAAGGGTATAAGTGTTACTCCGGTCAAGAAAATTCCACAATTCAATGGATGTCACATTTTTTGAAACCCAGCCTTACTATCCCAAAATTGATATTCAGGGGGAGAATTCAACTCAGGAATATCAGTTTTGGAACCTTGAGTCATTGAGTGAGTCACCCATCACCACTAAATCAAGTTTCTATAGAGTATTATAATCGGCCTGAGTTCATTGTTGACTTGTGGGATAATGAACATCGAAATGGAGGAAGGAGCACTTTCTCGACAAACCCGTGAGGCGGCGGGGTTCTAATCCAAGCGAAATTCGGGTAACATGCCTAACTCGGATGAATGCTTTGTTGATTCAAAGTTGAAAATGATATTCTTAATATGCTGTAGCTTTGAGGAAAGGAGTTAGATCATTACTTTTTCATCCCATTGGAAATTTTATTTCTTATGATAAGCTATCACCTACGTTTCGTGCATTCACTTCTAACATCAGGAGATCTGAGTTCTCGAGATATTCGAGGGAAGCTTTCAAGTATCCTAAGTGGAAGCAAGCGATCGATGAAGAAGTTCGGTATTGCGAAGAATGAGTACGTGGGGAAATTCTGACCTCCCAGAGAGGTAAGAAACCGATTGGGTGTAAGTGGATTTTCCTGGAGTAAAGTACAAGCGGATGGTAATGGACAGGTATAAGGCTCGGTTGAGTCGCAAAAGAGTTATACCTGATCGCATGGTATTGGTATCAAGAAACTTTTACTCCGATTTGCCAAGCTGGCTTACTGTTGATACTTTTATCATGGAAGCTAATCTCGTTGGTCAAACCACCAACTTGATGTGAAAAATGCCTTCCTCAATGACTTGAAGAAGTTTACATGGACATTCTGGCTGGGCTTGAGACTATCCAATTCAACAAAGGTTCTTAGGGCTCCAAAATCCTTTGTATGGTCTACTTGATCTCCCGGGGCACAGTTTGAGCAGTTCACTAAGTGTTAGTGAAAAGTCTGGGTCGTTCAATGTCGATCAGATCCACACATTGTTTGTGAAACACTTTGAAAGGGAAAGATGGCCATTATCCATTGTATATGTAGGGCCGAGCATAGGAATTTTGGTAGTACTCATGAAGAGAAAAATTGGCCTACAAAATTACCCGACAAAGGAACTGAGATCGGGGACCTTGGAAACCTCGAGTACTTTCTCGGAATGGGAGATTGCTAGGTCAAAGAAAGGTATGAGTCTCACAATTTGCATCGTTCTGGACTTACTAAATGAAACAGGGATGCTAGGATCTGGCCGTGAAACACATGGATTATTTGTAAAACTTGAAAGAAAGTGATGGAAGTCCTCCAGGTTGGTAGGGAAGATATCAGCGTCTTGTGGGAAACTCATCTACTCTTTCTCATACAAGGCCCAGGACATCGGCTTCTCTGTTAGCATTATGGTAAGTCAATTTCATGGAATAATCCAGCAAGAAAAAAACATAATTTGCTGTGACCGAAATATTGAGGTACCTCAAAATGACAGGGAAGGGTATTTTCTTCGAAGAACAACAAAGAAAGAGATTGAGATTTTTCGGATGCGAGATTAGGCGGGTTCAGTGGCTGATCGGGAGGAGATCGACTCAGCTATTGTTAACTGTTTGGAATTAGTTTATGGCGGCAAGAAGCAATCGAGTGGTAGCCGTAGTCTTGAGGCGGAATTCAGGTGCTATGGCACAGAGGTATCATGAGGAATACGGGTTGAAACGGGATGTTTGAGAAGGAATACGGGTTCCATTGAAGCATCCCATAGTGTTATCTTGCGACAACCAGAAACGCCATCGGTGTCGCTAAGAATGTCCAGGTTCATCATGAAGTCGAATAAGCCGTGGAGATGGAGTAAGACACTTTATCAAGGAAAAGATTGAAGAAGGGTTTTCAAAGTCGACTAACAACAAATGTCGAGCAGTGACAT
The DNA here is from genome assembly GCA_016808115.1 of Tetrastigma voinierianum. NCBI lineage: Eukaryota > Viridiplantae > Streptophyta > Magnoliopsida > Vitales > Vitaceae > Tetrastigma > Tetrastigma voinierianum. The sequence goes on from JAEQBH010000384.1 coordinate 632,049, forward strand.
TCTCCACGAAAGCTCTTGCTTTCGAGGTTAACCAGATCGACGGAAAAACTTGGAATGATCAGCATCTTACAATGGCTTGAGGGGAGTGTTGAAAATCAAGCCGTCATCTCATGCTTGTACATGTTTCTCTCCATATTTAGCATTCCTCTTTTCCTTTTTAACTTGCGAATTAATGCAATAGCACATCTATACCAGTTACCAATTTGTGAATTGGTAGGTGGTTTAATTCACTTTCATATGAAAATTTTTGTCAGAGTAGTATTATCACTTTCGAAATTATCTCGAAATACATAAAATTCACTATTTATTTCTATTTTCTTTCATTACAAAAATAAGAAGTGAACTAGATTCTCTAGAGTTTTGCCTTCAAATTCTTCACTTTATATTCGATTTATTTGATTGTTCATTTACTTTACTACGTGTTAGTATAATTTCCGACTGTAAGTTTGGTTCGATCACTTTATGGTCGAATAGTGCGAAGCAAGTAGTCGGGGTAGTTGATTTAAAATTCTTGAGATCTCATGGGATCGATATACGGACTTATATTCATTTATTACTTATTAGACCTGTGCGCACGAATGTCGGGCGAAACCAAAAATTGAAAATGATTAGCTAGGAGATTTTGGTCTTAAGTGGTTTTTATGAACAGTGCGGTTCAGGTTAGATAATAACCCTTTGGTAATTATGCAGCAAATTTGTAAAGTGTTTTGATGCAGGGTCATCGATGACCTAAATCTTGAATGCCTTTTCACACATCACTTTCAGTCTTCTGATTGTGTCGGTTTTCAAACTACTCACCTTGTTTTGAAACAAATCCAATCCAAATAAGAAAGCCTTACATTTTCACACTTGTACAAATCATTCCTAGGTAAAGCGTCATCCAGTGTTCGACCCTGGGCCGCTATCTTTGCGATGGCTTGACTCTGATGGGAAGGAACTTAGGATATAAATTTGTTGATTAAGCTCTCTGACCTCTTGTAGCGCACGAATGCAAATAGGCGCGTTCTTGGGGATGGTGCGAACTAAGTTTGATAAGTAGAAGTGTGCATGATACTCATTACAAGTGAAGGTGACCTTTAATCCTTTTGTATTCCATTTGCTGTAGCTGCAAGTTTCATCACTACGGTAACCATTTGTTTTGTTTTTCATACGATCAGTTTATTTTAGTTAACCCTAACACTTTTTGCAAGTTAGTTTGTGCTCTTGTTGTGTCTCGGTTGTGTAACAATTTTGTATGCGATCTTGGGACGGAGGAATAACAGTGAATTCTGAAGGATGTTGCACCGGTCGGTTTACATAGTGAAAACATGGATCCTCTTACTTTGAAGAAGCAGAGTGTGAGGTCCCCCGATGAATCCAATGCTATAGAGACCATGAGGGGATCCACGTCCACCCTCCCCAGGGTTGAGTGCCCCTCATATACCTCCTACTTTGAAGATGTAGCAGTGAGGCCTTGCATAGTACTACTCCCCACATACCATGGTGTGAAGAAATGAAAATCCATACACTCATATTAGGGATTTGAAGTATGCACACCTTTAAGGAATGATGGACATGGATTTGCTTAAAATTTGACATTTCCACTTGACCCTAAGGACAAGGCCAAGATTTGGCTGAACTCACGAGGCTAGAACCATTAGAAATTGAAGGGTGTTTAAGCGAGTTTAAAAAATTCTTGAGTCTTTCGTAAGACCACTTGATTTGAAGAACAAATTTACACTTTGCATTTCAGATGGTAGAAGGTTTTACGATGCTTTGGGATAGATTCATGGAGACTATAAGTGCATATCCACATCATGGGTTTGATACATGGATGCTGGTGACTATGTGTGGAGGTAACTTTTTGAACAAAAACCCGGATGAAGCCATGGACTTTTTGAACTATGTGGCTGAAACCTCCAAAGCTTGGGATGAACCTAGTCCTTGGGAAGTTGAAAGATTAAGGCCATTGAACCACCAAAAGGGGGAGACAAGTCACGCATTCACGAAGACATAGAGATGAAAGCGAAATTGACCGATTTAACTCTCAAAGATTGGATGATCTGAAATGAAAATCCAGCATGAAATGCAAGCGGTAAATGAGTTATCTTCATCGATTTTCTTACTTCAATTTTCGGTCAAATAATTACCCAGGAACCTTTATCGAAACATGCCCATGCCATAAGTCAGAAATAAACCACCCATAGATGCTCCATATGTGCTTTTAGTAACCTAGTGGAGAAAGTGTCGAGCACATCATGGAAATCCAAACCTGCGTGCTGCCCTCGGGGGAGCACGGCGATTTGGTTCCATTTCAATCTAACACTGACATGCCACTTTGTCTCTGTTGAGCGAGGCGATCCGAATTTGAGTAAAGTGGTATAGGCATATTTGTGAAAGAGCAGAAGGTGTTAAATGTCTGAAGCTAATTTGAAAATTGAAGCAATAGAGAGTTCACTTAATAGTAAGTGAATGACATGCATTGAAATTTCAAAACTATCACCAGTGAGCTGCGGGATGTAGAAAAAGGAAGGCTCCTCGGTCACGACAACATCAAAGAGGAAGCGAATGAAAATATACTTGACCAATGATCAATGTCGAAGCCAGTGAGTTCTTGATCGTGACTCTTGAAGTGGTAGAGTGAAACCAGCCAGAATCCAGGTTCTAGTCGGTCGGATCAACCTTTGGTTGATTATCAAAACGGTAATAGTAGGGAAGAAGAGGATCAGTCTTACCCCTTTGCATTTCACAGCTCTCGAAGAAAGTTCAGTTAACTTAAACAGTATTAAAGTTTGCGAGGTGAAAGTTAATATTCCTCTCCTTGACATGATCAGCAGTCAGCACACTTAAAATTCTTGAAGGACTTATGCACGGTAAAGGGTTTTAATGTGAACAAAAGGCCTTTCATTGAGAAAGTGAGGTATCATTGAATGCAAGACTTGAGTGAAATACAAAGACCCAGGATGTCCTACAATCTCGGTTAATATTGGAGGCTTTAGTGTGGAGAAAGCATTGTTAGATTTGGGAGCTAGTGTGAACCTTTTGCCTTATTCCATGTACAAGCAATTGGGTTTGGGTGAACTGAAACCCACTTCCATCCTGTCATTGTGATAGATCTATTTAATACCAAAGGACAGGGGATGTTCTAATATAAATTGGAATGATTTACTATCCAGTGGACTTTGTTGTGCTTGATATAGAACCAGTTGCAGTGGGACCCAACCATGTGCCCATTATTTTGGGGAGGCCATTTTTGGCCACTTCAAATGCCATAATAAACTGTCGAAACGGGGTTATGCAACTCACATTTGGGAATATGACCTTAGAACTCAATATTTTTCATTTGAGTAAAAGGCATATGCACTCGAAGGAAAGATATTTAGTGAAGAAGTGCTGGCCATGGCTGAATGCGATCCTGGAAGAACAAGCTAATGAGCAGGGGCAAGATTTATTAACTCAGAATTGTCTGAGTGTCGGAGGGTGCAGCAAGAACCTCGAAACATGAGTTTAGTGCGAGGATATTGGAGAAGAAAGAAAAATTTTCATACATTAGTGGTAATGAACGAAGGGACCTCAGGCTAGGCTCAAACCACTCCCGACTGAATTAAAGTATGCATTTTTGGAAGAAAATGGCGGTGCTTGATTGTAATTTCCTCACGTGACACTTTGCCTGGGAGGATAACTTTGCTACACCTTCTCGAAAGAACAGCAAGCATTAGGATGGAAAATTTCTGATTTGAAGGCTTTAAATCCATCGATCTGTACCATCACATCTATTTAGAAGAGGTTTCTAAAGCTATTAGGCAGCCACAGCGGAGGTTGAACCCCCACCTACAGGAAGTAGTTCGCATTGAGGTCCTAAAATTGCTCAATGGTATCATTTACCCGTTTAAATAGCACTTGGAACGGAGTGGAAACTCAGGTGGTACCCTGAAATTAGGGTGACTCTTGTGAAGAATGAAAAGGGTGAAGAATTGTCTACCCGACTAACTACCGGGTTGGAGGTGTGTATTGACTATAGGAGCTCGATGAGGTGACACGAAAGACCACTTCAGATTTGCCTTTTTATTGATCGAACTCCTTGAAAGGAGTCTACGGACACCCATTCTATTGTTTTTGGATGGGTATTGAGGATATTTCAGGATAGAGATTGCCCGGAAGATCGGAAAGACCACTTTCCTTGTCCATTTTAGCACGTATGCTTATCAGGAGGATGCCTTTTGGTCTTGCAGCCTTAGGCTGCTGAGATGTATGCTTAGTATGTTGATGATATGGTGGAGCCCGGATAATGGGGTCTACATGGATGACATCACTTTGTATATGGAGGCAATTTTGAAGAATGCGGCCAATCTGAAAGCTATCTTTGCGAAGGTGCATAGAAAGAACTTGGTGTAGCGGGAGAATGCCATTTTATGGTTAACGAGGAATTATCTTTTGGGGCACATTATTTCTAAACGGGAATAGAAGTTGATAAAGCAAAGGTGAACTTATTTCCAAGCTGTAGCCCCAGCCAAGTGTAAAAATGATTAAGCGATTCAGCATGGTCATGCGGGGCTTCTATAGACGATTCATTAAAGACTTCTCGAATTGCTAAACCCACATCTGAGCTCTATGAGAAAGATGCCAAATTTGTTTGGGAGAAGAGAATGCCAGGATAGCTTTGAAGGCTGAAATCTCATTTTGACTCGCACAGATAGTACGAGCACCTAGCGCGGTTACCTTTTGAAGTGATGTGTGATCTGAGTGATCTTGCTATAGAGATACTCGGCGAGAGAAGATGGGAAACCTCATGTGGTCTATTAATGCGAGCAAAACCTTGAATGAAGCACAAAGGGGTATACCCCTTCTGAGAAGGAATTGTTGGCGTGGTGTATGCTTCGTAATTCGGTATACTTGGTTGGAGTGCGATATAGTCATTTTCTGAGACCATTACCTTTGAAATGCACCTCTAACCAAACAGAGTAAAGCGAGGCTCATCAGATGGGTTCTTCTACTTAGGGAGTTTAATTTGCAAATTAAAACCAAAGAAGGAGTAGAGAATGTAGTGGCGGATCACATCAGGTTAACAATAGCTCATGACACTCATAGTCCACCCATCAATGATGAATTTCCTGCAGGGAATCCACGATCTGACTAGAGAAAGCTCCACAGTATGCTCACATTGCCAATTTTCTCCGCAGGGAGAAACTCGGTGATTGGAAAGGACGGGATGGGAGTACTTCTTTGCTAGATCCATTTCCTATTAGGAGAGAGACTACTTTTTATTCAAGTAGTAGATCAAATAATCGGGGGAAGTGCGTGAGGGAGGAGGCGACGAAGTGCAGTGTTTGCCATGAGGCGCTGTGGAGGTCATTTTGCTTCCCAGAAAACGACAATGAAGATCTTTGCTTGATGCGGTTTTCTCTTGTGCCGTTATTTGAGGAAGCACGAATGTCTAGTGTGTGTGATAGATGCGAAGACTCGGGAAGGCGTCTCGCGGGTCATATGATGCCTTTGAACGATTTTGAGTGGTCGAATTATTCGATGTGTGGGGCATGGAGTTCATGGGACCTTTTCCCCGTCATATGGTCATACATACATTTGGGTAGGGTAGACTATGTCTCGAATGGGTTGAAGCAATCCTGCTTGAACCCGATGACAATAGAATTAGTAGTCTGGTCTTGAAAGCCAGAGCCTCTTTTCCGGGTTTGAGATGCAGAAGCCATTATTAGTGATGGAAGTTCTCATTTACGTAACAAACCATTTGAAAACCTCATGGCTAAATATGGTGTGAAACACGAAGTGGCCACTCCTTACGCCCCATAGACAAGTGGTCGAGTGGGAACTGCGATAGAGGAGATAAAGACCATTAATGAAGGTGGTAAGCACCCAGCGGGAAAGGTGGTCTATGTCAGCTGCTTGATTATTTGTGGGCCTACGGGGCTGACTTTCAAGACAAATCACAGGAATGTCCCTTATCGGTTGATTACATGGTAGGCATGTCACCTTCAGTGGAGATCGAGTCTCTGAGGCATGGTGCCAGGCGTCGAGAAGGTGAACATGGACTGAAGTAAGTGAGTCAAGAGGTTCCTTGATCTCGATGAGTTGGAAAGATACGGAATGATGCCTGCCAAGATTCAAAGATTCTGAAAGGAAAAAATAAAAAGATGGCATGATCAAATGATGTCGGGAAGAATTTGAAGAGGGACGAGTTCTTTTATACGACTCAGGCTCCATGTATTTCCAAGCAGAAACTCAGAGTCACGATGGACGGAGTCCATTCATTATCAACGATATCCCGATGGTTGATGGAATCTAATCAATCCGGATGATAACGAGTCAGCAAAGTCAATGGACGAGAGGTGAAATGTGGGGTGCGACGAGGCCGGCGAGTGGGGAAATTCTCCTGCGGATCCTCATCGAAAGGCCACTATAATCCCACCATACTTGAGGGGAATTTGGTTAAAGGTAATTTTCATGCTCTACATGTCCTGGATGTTCAAATTTTGTTTCCCTTTATGGTTCCGTTACCGGTGTCCCAAACCTTTAAAGATAATTTTGCATATCATGTTTTGTGCCTCCATTTTATGTAATTGTTTTTGTCTTCAAGCTGAATGATTGAATTGCCAGTGGACAATTGAATTCTGCTAAATAGAAATTTAAGAAACCTGTTTGTCCACCTTTATGTTAGAACAAATTCCATATTTGAAATAATTTTGGTCAGTTGAAGTTCCACATCATGCTCAGCAGACATTTTCTCTAAAGCTAATTCACACGCATGCAGTTGTTTTGATAGAATTTGTATCCAAGGTGGTTGCTTCCTTTCACTTTGCATAATAGGCCTTGGGCATGTTGTAACCTAGGATAGTTTTGTGTTACCACATTTGAAGACCAATGTAGTCTTCGAGAAAGAAAAGAAAAGCGAAAAGAAGAAAAAGAAAAATACAAAATTAGAGACACTTTGCCTTGAAGCAGGAAAGACACTTGTCGAGTGGGGTATATGGCGAAAGCCTTTAGGCTTAGATGCCTAGCCTTAATTGGTTGGGAGTCATCGGTTAGTGTTCGATTACATGGGTGGATAGGTAGAGTTTAACTTGATTTGTAGGTGCTTGATTTTCGAGTCATTGGTCAGGGGTGAAGCACATAGAGTTTGTGGTCGGTGATCCTTTTGGCTTGATGCTACAAACCTTAGTGGTTAGGAGTCATCGGTGGACCCAGTTACGGACTTTGGTGAAGTCGAATTTTTAAGCATTGCACCCCTACGATAGTTAAAATAAAGAAAGAAAGCGTAACTATCCTTATCTGGGATTGTTCAACGGCTTAAGGCCATGCCGATTTAGGTTGGGAGGGGACAATTTTCCAATTTATTGGCCCGATACGGTTACATAACGAGGAACCATTAGACTTTGGTGGAAATTTAAGTTGAGAATCATGGAACCAATATTGACCTAAAAATTGTTCTTGTATGGTTTTGGTTCTTTCATGTCGGTTTTCAAACTAGGTGTCAATTTTTCGTTTAAAGGTATTGTTTATTTGTATATACACCTTTTTTGAAAGCTAAACTTTTGAAAATCACTTTGCCTTATCTCTCCTTTTGTTTTTTGCATTGCTAAGGAGACTAGCAGGCGTTTGCGGTTGGGGGTGTGATTAGTACCCAGTGCTATTTTGGGCCCTATATCGGATAGGTTTTGAGTGCTTTACTTGCGCTAATCATGCTCGGTCTCTGATTAAGTATTCGAGGTGTTCTTGCGTATCATATGTCGTTTAGAGATTATTTTTGGTTGTTTTGCGAGGTTTTGCGTGCTTTGAGGAGTTCAATGCTCGAGGACATATGCTAAGCCGAAGAAGATTGAACCCATTCATCAGCCATCAAACATACCAAAAATCAAAGAAAGAATGAAGCGAAAGTGATAAAAGTTGGTGCGATCCTAGGAAGCGTTAGGCCGTGCGGTGAAGATCGAAGCGGTCAGGGAATTTCGCTGAATTGCGAAAATTCCTTGGGATGCAGAACTAAGCAATCATAGCGAAATTTAGCAATCTAAGCGAGAGTGTAATTCGCTAAACGAAATTTCGCTCTACAACATTCTTAGCGAAAAATCCGGTTCCATTATCCACTAAAAATTTAAGCTAAACTAGCGAAATTTATTAATACTTGAAATTATGATACTGTGAAATTTTGATTTAACTATCTTGGTGATTTATTTACCTACGTGAAATTTGTGCTCTGTGAAATTGTGCGCCTTGTCATCATTTGTAATTAATGCAAGCAGGCTTCATTTTGGTGTATTACTTCCTTGTCCTTTATTTTAGCCAAAATGTTAGGCTTTATTGTAGTTTCACATAAATGGGTGGCCTATATAAACCCCCATGGTTTTTGTAACCCTAAGCAAGAAATTGGGGAGACAATCTTTTGGCATAAATTTTTACTTTATGTAAATATCTTCGCAGCTTTCACTTAGGGTTCAGCTTTTCTCTTTCTCTCTCCCTCTTTCTCATTTCTAGAGGTACTGAAAGCAGCCCTCTTGGGATGGCAGACTAGTGTAGTAGCCTTCTCTTCAGAGAGGTGGCTAAGCTTGGTTGTGGGGCATTGCGGGTTGTCCTCATGTGTTGGATACTCTGGTCTTGTGTTTTATGAATCCCATCTTCTCAAACTAGGGTTGAATATGTTTTAATGTCATTAATTTGTGATACTTACCATGCTTTGGGATCACGATTAATATGCTTGTTGCTAGATGCATGTGGTTTTTAGATGGTCTTCTGAGCCCTTTGAAATGATGTTGAATGTTAGGGTTTTAAGCGAAAGAAATTTGTAGATGCATGTTACTGTGTTGACTCAAATAAGTGATTCTAGGAGTTAGGTTGCTAGTTAAACAAGTCGTTATGGCTTGGACTATAGGTGGCTTGTCATGTCTGAGGATAAAAACCCAGGGACACTTGTTTGCCACTATGTCCCTAATCAGATTAGTATTCTAAATCTTCCAGATACACCTTTTCACACATCACTTTCGGGTCTTTGTAGTTATTCGGTTTTCAAACTTCTCACTACTTCATTTTGAAACAAATCAAAAATCAAATAGAAAGCCTTACCTTTTCACACTTATGCAAATCATTCCTAGGATGAAAACCCATCTGTGTTAGGCCACACAGACGCTTCTGTACGGTAAACATTCTGACATTAGGAGGAGCTTTCAGGATATAAATTTTGTTGATTCAGCTCAACCTCTTTATTGGCGAATCAGTCCACCTTGCTCCTTTGCCTAACATAGAAAGAACCATGAGAAATCCTACTGACCTCAGAGGACCATGACCAATTCTTGCATTCGCCTTCACGAAGAGGCCAATCAATTTCTAATGAAATGAAATAGTCAGTCTTTTCTGGAGTATATCAAGGGTTGAATCGAGCCCTTATTCATTCATGAGAGATTTTGAAGAAGATGTTTGCGATTGCATTTTCTCTCTCTTGGCTCACCTCTCCCACATAATCACATTTTTGGTTTTATTTCCTTTTGCTTTAAAGGAGAAGGCCAAAATTTGGTTTCATTCCCTGGCACCTAATTCAATCTTTACATGGGAAAATATGCGAAATGAGTTCCTCAACAAATTTTTCCCTCCTGCACGTACTAATGCTCTCATGCGACGGTCGAACTTTTACGAAAATGGGTGAACCCCGTTCTTTGTAGTATGGGAAAGATATAAGGATCTCCTCCATACTATCCCTCACCATGGTTGGATGTAGGACAAATATGTGCGTACTTTCATCCAAAGTTATCCTTGAATAATAAAGCGATGCATCCGGATGATGTGTGCGGCGAATTCTATGAGAAAGAGTGCTAGGAAGCAATTCCAACTTTTTGACACTATAGCGAGAGAATGCTCGGGCAGATTCTTTTACCTCCGTAGATCTTTGCTAAAGTGCATAGCACATAGCGGTGCGAATCCATCATAAGAGAAAATGATGAGTTGCAAGCGAAAATTGCCAATTTAACAAGGAAATTGGAGGCCATAGAGATGAAAAAGGTACATGAGGTAACTAGTGTGCCTCAAATACCTTCGGTACCCATTGGACCCAGAATGGAGGAGCCATGCATCATATGCGATGATCCTGCGCATTCAACCATCAAGTGCCCAAACCTTCCTCAAGTAAAGGTCACCGGTGAATAGACTGGCTTGATACTTACTTAATTACCAAAGGGAAACCTTCGATTCTCCATACTTTCTGACATATAATCCTGGATGGGGTAAGCATACTAATTTTGGTTGGAGAAATGAAGGAGGGGCGAATCTTGCTTAAGCGACCAAGGTCCTCATTACCAAAACCATGGCTTTCTGAATTCCATTTCCACCATTTAAAAATCAAGGCCCCAGGGGTTTTCCTGTGAACCACAATCAAGGTTTCTGACCACGAATCCAGGAGCTCCCATCATGCAACCATATCAACCTCCACATAAGAGAAGTCTGGAGGACATAGTCACACAATTCGTACAAACCCAGCAATCCACAAACATAGAACTCCAGCTACTGCGAGCGATGTGAGATCTCGGATAACCAGGATTAACCTCGTCATGGGTGGCCTTGACAAGAAAAGGAAACTTCCATCTCGGCCTTTTCAAAATCCCGCGAGTCGAAAATAGTGTAGGAAGTTCGGGACCAATTGAGGTACCTTTGAACCTTTGTAAGAACATCCTTTACTTTCAGTGGAAGGTAGTTGACAAAACCATTCAAACTAAGGAACCAACAAGAGTCTCCAAGTGAATTGTTGAGGATGAGTTGCGGGGAGCAAATCTCATGTCCACTATCTGAATGATATTGATGATCCAGCGAAAGGGCGACAAGTCTACCCTTATCCTCAGCTCCATACCCTCATAGGCGAGGCATCGAAGAAAGTGAATAACCATTCGGAGATCTATGAGGTTGTTCAAACAAGTAAAATTAGACATTCCCTTGTTAGATGTCATTAAGCAAATTCCATCATATGCTAAATTTTAAGGACATGCGGTAAAAGGAAATTGGAAGTGTCAACAAGGCATTCATGATTTGAACGATCTACTTCCCTAATTAGAACTGACTTGCCTCCAATCTGAGAACGGGAAGTCCACACTATTTCTATAGTAGTGGGGAAATTCAAAGTTAGGGCATGCTTTAGTGGACTTAGGGGCAAGTGTTCATCTGTTGCCTTATTCGGTATATGGACTGGGGTTAGGAGGAACAAAACCCCGACCCATATCACCCTCGATTGGGTGGCCGTGGTGTAAAATTCTGAGGAATAGTGAAGGATGTTTTGGTACAAGTGGACAAAATTTTACTTCTATAGTTTTGTTGTGCTTGACACTCAACTGTAGGCGAATCAGGGAACTAGGTTCCAGTAATTCTTGAAGTCGACCATTCTTGAAAGCGCTAAATGCCATTATACATTGTAGGGGAGGCTATTGTCGTTTGGTAACATATTTGTTAATCTAAATATTTTCAATGTAATGAGGAATGGGGGGATGAAGAAGATGTGAGGAAATTAACATGGTTGATTCCATGGTACAAAGATACTGGATAATGCCTCACATGATGATCCTCTTAAGTCATGTTTGGTCAGCTTGAGTTGGGATGAGGAAGTGACCACACTGGAGTCAGAATTTTTACACTCTGTAATTGAGCATAATGATGTATTGGAAGTTAATGGGTGGACACCTAAATTTGAACCATTGCCACCAAATGAGGACAAGGCATTGCCTTCTGAGGAGAGGCCACCTAAAGCAGGCTAAAACCCTTACCTGGCCTCGAATATGCATTCTTAGGGGAGGAAACTTTCCAGTAATCCATATCTTCCTCCTTAGACTTATTTCGAAAATCAACTTTTGGAGATATTGAAAACCCACGAAATTTGCTCTAAGGCTGGACAGATTGCGGATATTAAGGGGTGAATCCTTGATGCGCACGTAGAATTCACTTAGAGAGGATCTTTAAACCCAGGCGACCGAGGCAGAGTTGAGACTGATAATGAAAGAAGTGGGTGAAAAGGAAGTGTTAAAACTCTTGGATGTAGGGGTGATTTACCCTATTGCAGATAGTAAGTGGGTTATTGACACGAGTGGTTCTAAAAATATGGAGTCACGGTGGTCCCAGTAAAGCAGTAGACTCATTCCCTTTCGTGTCACATCGGGATGGAGGGTGTGCATAGATTATAGGAAACTCAATGCGGGTACTAGAGGAATCATTTCCTCTTAGTTTGTTGATCAAATGTTAGAGAGAGTTGGGGTACAAATTCTATTGTTTTCTTGATAGATTTTCGGGATAAAATCAAATTGAGATAGCGTTGAAGTCGAGAAAACTACGTTCACTTATCCTTTTGGTACCTTACGCCTTTAGGAAAATGCCTTTGGACTATCACGATGCACACGGAACCTTTCAGCGGTGCATGATGGGAATCTTTAGTGACACATTAGAAATCATATTGGAAATTTTCATGGATGATTTCTCGAGTTTTGGTGATTCATTTGAAAAGTGCCAGAACTTACGTAAAGGTTTGGAGGTGTCAAGAGAAAAATCTTGTGTTAAATTGGGAAAAATGTCATTTCATGGTAACACAAGGGATTGTCTTAGGCCATATAGTATCAAAAGATGGAATTGAAGTTGATAAGGCCAAAGTTGAGCTGATTTCAAACCTACCCACTCCTAAGTGTGTTAGAGACATAAAGATTAGATTCTTAGGTCATCTTTGGGTTCTCGAAGGTTTATAAAGATTTTAGTGCTATAGCTCGCCCCTTATGTACTTTGCTTGCTAAAGATGTCCCTTTCACATGGTCTAGCTTGTAACATTTACTTTCACTAAGCTTCAAGAAAACATGTTAGTGTCACCACCCATCATGCGGTCCCTAATTGGGACACTTCCGTTGAATCATGTGTGTGTGGTAATTATACCATAGTGTGGTAGGACAAAGGGAAGACAAAAAGGCTTTTGTAATCTACCTATACCGACAAGACACTAGACTCAGCCAAACAAACTACACAACCACCGAGAAGAGTTTAATTGCATTGTCTTTGCCTTCAGAAAAATTCGGTCATACATTGTAGGTTCTCTGTGACCATGCTTCCTGGATCATGCGATACCGAAGTACTTGCTCTCTAGCGAGGATGCAAAACCTGAGTTGTTGCCCAGGTGGATTTTATTATGTCGAGAATTCAACTGACCATTAAAGATAAAAAGGGGTTGAGAATGTAACGATTGTGACATTTATCTAGATTAGTTCGAATCCGACTCCATGGCACACCATGGGTGATAGTTTTCCTAATGAGCAACTCTTTATGCTTGTTCTGTATTTGAGCCTTTAAATCTCCCGAAATGTGATGGACTTCTCAGCGAGAAAAATTTAAGCGGATATTAAGAAATCTTACTTTGATGATGGTATCTGACTGAAAAATCTTGTCTTGATTCGAATAATGAGAAGATCTATGATGATGACGTTGAGATTTTAACTTTTTGCCATTCTGGAAGCACAATGGAGGACATTTCTGCGAAAGACGGCGGACGAGATTCCTGCCAGATGGGTTTATTGGCCCACCTTATTTAAAGATTGTTTTGATTCTGAAACTTGTGCTCGGTGCGGCCAGTAGGAGGGTCTGGCAGCGACATGATGCCTGCACTGATTTTAATTGTGGAAATTTTTGATTGTTAGGAGTATAGACTTCATGGGGCCTTTTCCGCTATTGTAGGTATCTTTACGTTCTCTTATCTATTGATTATGTCTAAGTGGGTTGAGGCGTTCAAACGAGAACCAGTGACCCGCAAAGTTGTTTGCAGAATTTATAAAGGAACATATTTTTACCTGTTTGGGACACCTCGTGTGATTATTAGTGATGGCGGACTCCATTTTTGCAATCAGATCTTTTGAAAATCTCTGTTAAAAAAATGGAGTCACCCGCTAAAGTGTCGACATTACCACCCACAGAGACTAATGGTGGTGGAGGCCTTTAATAGGGAATCAAACATATTTTACGGAAAAGCGGTTGCCGAATCGCGGGTTGATCCTCCGTCTTGCGAGTACTCTTTGAGCTAAATCTTTATTGTTCTTAGTATGTCTCCTATATGAAGCATTTAATAAAACTTGCCATTTGCAGTTGAGGGAAATGGAACAGGAACTGCCCGTTATTAGAACTTTGCAATTGATTTGACTCAAGCGAGGTGGCGATTTATTTACTTGTTGAATGAGCTGAAGCTGGAGAGTCATATGAAGCTCAGGAATTTACAAAGAGCGGCTCGAGTTGTTCTGCCAGATCTAACTGCTAGGAAGGCTTTCGAGGCCCAGCTGGGAGTCTTCTTTGTGCAGGCTCAGCTTGCATCTGTTTAAGGCAGGCTCCTCTGTTGGTTTGGCGTTCATCGTTAAGGTAGTTTATCCACATGCAGTATTTGTGATTGAATCAGGACCTTTGGGAAAATCCTTGAGAGTGAATGGCGTGCCTGGAGCCATTTCTTGAGCATTTCAATCCTCGAGGGCATAGTGAAAGATTTGGTAGATCGGCTCTGCAGGGATACGATCGGTAAAAGTCATTCTCCATTATTTGTATATAGTTTTGATTTTGCGTTATATTCGTTCTTACTTTCTATTTCTTTTATCTTTACTTCATTTGCTTTTCCTTTAAATTTAAATTAAAATATATATATATATATATATATATATCCAGTTACGATGTGAGTGCCATGGATTACACACATGCATTGAGACCGATGCTTGTTTACATTGTAGAAATTTAGATGTACCTTTGGTTGAAACGTAACTATCGCGCTCGTTATATAATTCGATTGAATTGAGTACCCGGAAATATACCTCTTTTAATTATTATGTTTCACTCTTGATGTACATACACTTGATTTCATACACTCTCTACATCATCTTGTGCATGTACATCTGTAAACCTTACCTGACAAGCTTTAGTCTTACGTGGATTGTCCCTTTTGCATTCTACCTTCGGCTCCACACAGACCACGGACTTATGGTGTTTTCTAGATCTAACACCATTGTGCTTCGATTGTGCATCCTTTATTTGAGTCATGTTGCTTACTTGCATCATAGTCTTTATGGAACATCTTATAATTGGAAAATGATTGAAGCCATCATTTCTTTGCACACTGCCCAGTCGTATTGTCGTCCCTTACACCCATTTTGAGCTTAGGTTGTCAGATCTATTAGACATAGGAATCTGATTAGTGGAACAACAGTGGATCTCATGGAGAGGTTGGAGGTATCCCAAGAATGAATTATAGTGACTAATTATACAAATGCAGTCAGTGTGGAATCTAAATAAAAATAGTGAACATGTAGTAGGCAGGAGAAGAAAGCGATTAAGAAAGATCAAATGGTATACTTGGCTGCTTTGTTCCAAAGTAAAAAATATATATATACATATATATTCAAAAAAAAAAAAAAAAAAGAAAGAAGGCAGTTTGGAACAAGTATGCGTGCACACCAGCGTGTCTGGTACAACTTGCTCGAGGCGTGGCTAAAGTGTCGTGCACCCGAAATGTGTGCAGTCTGACTTATCAAAGGTAGACGATGCAAATGTATGCAGGTACACTACTAACGTGTCTTACGTACGTCAGTTTTGATGGATGGGCACTGACGATTTTTATGACCTTTGACGGCTCCAGGCCCTTCTCCTGCCCTCCGCCAGCAAATACTGGCAGGTTGTGTCCTCTCCTGCTTGAGAAGCTTTCCGCAAGCTCGATTTGCTTACGCGGGGTTTCTTAGTCGGTAGGATTCGATGCCTTTTGCGGAGTCATCGTGGGCTTGGTAGCCACCCTCTGAATCCCTTGCTAGCATTTTGGGCCCTCATTTGGTATATATGGATTTGTTTTGTTGGATTTGGGTGATGTTATTTTGTACTCGGTGGTTTGGGTGTGACTACGGTATGGGCGAGGAAAGTGTTGTACGATGTATGGGGTCGGCCGTCTTGTCGAAATAGGTTTTTGGGATTTTCTTATATATCTCCCCGAGCCATCTGGGCCATTTCTTGCGATCCTTGCTATTTACATGTACGGTCGGGAACATCGGGAAAGGAAAGGGCTGCTCCTCATGGAATGGGTAGTGAAAAAAAGGAAATCGATTCTTCCCGGCCGGTTAAAAGGGAAAACGACGGAGATAGAACCAGTGAAAGGCGATGATGGCGAGATAGGCGATGTTGCACGAGGACTGCGAGTCAGACCCAGAAAAATGGGCCTGGTCAATTGCAAATAGGGGTTTTAAACTGCGAGAGGGCGTAAGGTGGAACATTTTGTATTCTCATCCAGCCGGGGTGTCGGGGCGAGGAATATGCGCCGTTACTGCGGTGTTCACGGATATTTACCTTCAGTGGTTAGGGAGTTTTATACCAATCTGAAGGAGAATCAGCGGGTGAGGCGGGTATTGAGACCTCGATTATGGGTAGCGACTTGGATCACCCACGATTCGATAACCGCAATGCCTTCTGATATGTCAGCCACGATACCTCGGTGACCGTATCCGCTCCGGGGCTATCAACGGCTTTGATGACTTGATTCCGAGGCGGCTATGTGCACTCGCGTTACCATGGTGATTTGTGAAAAAAGAATTCGTACCTGGAAAGCTCAAACCAGAATATGCCCTGATGAATAAGATCATTCATGATAGAATTGGGCCTAAAAATAATCCCCAGTAGAAGCAGTCCGATTTTATCTGAGTCATGTGGAAACTCATTGACTATGCATTAGTCATATGGTGCGTAATGAGAGATTTCTTTACAATATTCATGGCCAGAAGCTATTAGTTCCTTAGCTTGTGGTAGTATTGTGGAAGGCGGGAATAGAGGAACGATTAAAGAAAGAGGTGTTGCGGTGAGTGCATCACTAATAAAGCGGGGCGGGCGGCGGCATCTGGACCACGACCCTGGTGCGGCCCGGTGCCTCCTCACAGGATCACCCCATCCGGCCGAGCACCATTAGACACATCGCCGTTGAAGAGGATGGAGCGGCGGATAAAGGATAGTTGAGTACGATGCAGGGAAATAATTTGAGATGGCATCTCTCGAGGCTTGAGTCACATTTTGACGAATGGGCGATGGTGGGATGCCGCTTCTTGGATTTAGAGGATTCAGAAGAATTAAGATGAAGCGTAATAGACGAGGACGCATTCTGTATTGAGATGAGATGTGTTTACATAGTTATTTTAGGCTAGACAAGTTGGTGTTCTTGTCGGGTAAGTAGACCTCGACCATGTTATGCGACACCATTTTGATCATTTGCCTTTTTCTTCGTTTAGCCTCACGGTCATTACAAACTTTAAGACCTCTTGATTCCAATTAATAGCCATTGTTTCTTGAGCATTATGCATAAGAGTGGTTATGTGTTCCATGTTAAATGATTGCTTCCCTTCCCTGCTCCGATCTACGATTCGCTATTTGCATGGCGCTTACATTCCTTAAATTCCGCATGATATTTATTTAAGAAGCTGGTTTTGTGTTAGCTGTTATAATGCTCATTGTGTAAGGCCTTAGTTTAGTTTAAATAGTCATAAATTGCATACTAAGTAGGTGAAGTATTTTATTCCTCGTGTATTTGAGATTCTTGCAAAGCAACATCTTAGGCGCCCATTGAGATTCATACCTAGTGGGTGATTCGGAACTAAATCTTGTAGGGACTAGCAGATGCGGGTTAGGGAGGTGTGATGAATGCATTTATGATAATTATAAAAGTAGGTAGCACATCAATCCACAGTTACCAGCATTCGATTATAAGGATAGGTACTTTTAATTTCTTGTGTGTTTTAGATTTATGCGAGTCTTTGGTTTTAAAACATAAGTAATAGAGGTTGTGTCAGGAAGTCAATATGAAATATACTTGAGGATGTGGCGAACAATTGAAAGGTAGAAGTCTAAAGGACTCTTGCGGGTTAGAAAAGCACCGGAGGATCAGTATAGGTCAAATGGTATATTAATAAATTTTGCAACTACTAGGCGAGTGGCGGAGTGGAGCAAAGTGTATGTTTTGATAAGTGTCTTAAGTGCACCTGATTAAATCACGACCGATGGCGAAAGTGTAATGGTACACCATTAAAGTGTCACCCAGGTACACATGTATGAATCTTGGGAATGGAAAATTGTGATCTAGAGGCATGCTTGCATCAATCATCATGAGCACGGGGATGGTATTTGGGAAAGAAATTATAAAAGCGAAGATAGAGGGGAGGTTTTTATTTGCTAGGGTTGGTTTCATAGAGGAGTTTCTCTCCATTGTTTTGAGTGGAATTCTAAGTGGGATTAGAAGACTCTTTCATTTTGGTGTTTTTACCACTCGAGCACTTGTAATCTTCCGGCCCGAGCATGATTGTTTGTTTTCCATTATAGTATTTTACATTTCACATTCCTAGATTTTATGCAAGGTCGATTTTCTCAAATGTGTTTTTGTAATTTAACATGATTCAATTATCCTTTGTTCTTATAAGTTCCATGGATTTCTAAACCCTTAATCTTTGGGATTCTAGGTGAAACTCTTACAGTCAAATCTTAATCCCTCGATTCTTCTTTTGAACTTCAATGGATTGGGTGATGTTATTCACTTGTCTGGAAATGATTTATGAAAAACCACACAGTTTGGCATGATGTGTGTGTGAAACGAGATCCCACCTTGGTACACGTTGTGTGATTACAAGTACAAACAGCTAAAGGTTAGTGTTAATTGGGAACAAGTCTTCCAATGATTATTATTCATCCTTCTTTAAGGTATTAAGATAAATCTTCCATGAAGACCATTTATCAATGGTTCCTAGATAGATTAACCAAATAAAGGTAGGATTTATTTGGTCGGAAGTAGTGGAATCTGAAATACCGGCATTAAATCTTATTTTCTCAAGCATTCAAATCAGTCTAATCAGCCAGTCAAACAACGCCACAACCTACAGATTTCCCTTAATTTACTTTTTGTGGAGAATAGCTCTGTGATCAATAAAATTATACCTCACAGTGGAAATGACATGGAATACCTGATGTTAAATCTTTGGTTAAGCCTTGTGATTCTCGGCTTGGGAATAGAATTAGGCATACTGTCGGGGCCAGAGCGTTATTTTCCCAACAAGTCGACAAAAGTAAACCTGAAGCTAACTGACAAACAAACATTTTTTCTTTTCACGAATTTCTTGTTTTATTGATGATCAAATTGCAAGTGTGGAGAGAACAGCATTAGGGAAGAGGGAAGAGAAAGATCGATGATGGTAAGGTTTATTTTTCTTTTTTGGAGAGGAGCATGTCGAAAATGTTGAAGTGCAGATCCCAGTAGCCAGGTGTGAAAATTTGAAATTTCATTTCCATTCTCCTCTTCTTCTTAATACTCTCTTTCTCATCGATCTTGAGGACTAACTCATTTGGTGGAATTCGACTTTTCTTAATTCGGGTCATTCTTATCTTGCCTAATGTGTTCATTGTTCTCTCCATCTTAGTCATGACTTCTAAAAATTTGGAGAGACATGTTCAATCAAATTCAAATTTTCTAGCCAGATTTTCTCTCTGTATTTTTCATTTTCCTCCAGTTTTTATCTATATTACATATTTTCTTCTAAAAGTCCTTGGCGTGGCTTGTATAGAATTCCAGACCTTAATCTGCTCTCTGGTCTTAGCTCACATTGAATCTCTTCTTTTATGATTTTGAGGTTGGGAATCACGATCATCGCAGTTGTGTAGAATGACTCGTGCTCAGTTTAGCTTTTTCGGTAGATCTTGATCCACAGTATCCGTTTGCTTTCTTGAACTTCTCTGCTGAAGCAGTTCTTCATCTGCTCCTCTCTTACGCTCATTACCTCCTTTCCCATTGTTGATCTCTTCTTTTTCATCTCAACCATGTATTTCTTCTTTTATTCGTCCCTCTTCTTCCAATTTTGATCACTTCTCTTCAGTTCTTTTCATAAACCTCTTCTCTGAACCACATTTAGTGCTCCATTTCTTCTCTTTCTTCCCTTGCTTTTGCATAGAAATGAGCATCTCCATTATTTGGTTATTTCTTGGGCTCCTCTGGGAGGCTTTCCTCTAGTTCTCTGAAATCCACATTTCTCATTGGTGGAGGAGCGCCCGAGTGGGGTAGTGAGAAATCTATGGGACTTCTTTCATATGCTTCCATGTCCTCTTGCAAAATAGGGTGTTCCCTTATGTGAGTGTTTAAGTTTTGTTCACTTCTTGGTTTCCACCATCGGGGTTGTCCTCTTCTTGTCTGCACTCTCCTCCTCATCTCTGAATCTGCTTCCGCTGCTGACCTCCTTAACTGTATGAAGTTTCTTTGGCCCCTTGCCTCCGTTAGTGAGTGGTGACATTTTAGGGCATTCTCTTCTTCTTCCCATGTTCCCTTCACCGATACAATACGTAACTTGTGATGGTTCTTTGGATGAGGATTAAACCAGTTTATTACCATCATGATACCTCATTATGGAATTTTCAATAAGCCCATCTGTGTTGATCTTGTATTCTTTGTTATGGCATAGAGGAAGGATTGCCTCTTGTTCTCTTGCGTACCAAAGCGTGCTTGGTAGGGACCGAGAATGAGGATCAAAATAACCACACCTTTTTCTCTGTCGAATCTCACCTTTCAGGTCTTTTTGCTTTCTTTTCCTTTCTTTAATTGCCCTTTGCAAATACATTAATTTTTTCTGAAGCTTCTCACGGTTAGGGTTGCTCATGACTTCTTGTTTTGAAGTCCATTTTCTGTCCTTCATCCATACATCCTCATTAATAGTCTTTGCTCCATGGCACAGACTCCTCTGACATAAAAGCAGAGTTCTCTTCCTTCCCGACAGTTGGAGTAAAATTCTCAGACATTCTTTGCATAACCAGACCTTTGATGTTTGCGAAATTCTCCGCCCTCGTTGCTCATCAATTCCTTGAGCGGTGAGATGAGTTGTTGAAACCTCTTTCTCTGCAATCACTTTGGCATGATGTTTCAATTGGAGAAAGCTTCCTTTGAGACGAACACGTCTTCTTCTTCTCCCTACCCACCTTGTCTTTCCCACTTGTATGTTTGTTGCCGGAAGCTGATGATGCTTCGGTGTTTTAGATGGTATATTCTCCATGTTGAGTTCTGTGAACTTCTCTGCTTTACGGTTGCGCCCTTTCTTCCATGATTTGCGTTCGAGGTTTGGGACGAGGGTGAAGGTCAGCCATTTACTAAGTTACAGGAAGGTTTTATGAAGGATTTTGGTAAGGGTTTTCAAAATTGAAAGAAATCGAGGAAGCAGCGAAGATGATAAGTTGGATTCTTCCCACGGAAGGAGATGATAATGAAGAGTTTCTCAACTGGATTGCAATTCGATTATTATTGTAAGAGTATTTATTATTTCATTTATTTGTAAGCATCGCGACTTAAATTCATCTTTGTTATTGTGTCATCATTAAATTTGAGGCGAAATTAAGCGCCGATTCCTTGAGCTTTTTCTTTTATGTGGCGACATAATATTGTTTGTCATGACGATAGTTAAGCGTGGGAGAGACGAGTAAATCTTTCAAAGAACAACGACAGCGAATTTGTGACATCGAGCGTCACGCGGCGTTAAGTTGTCGCGACCTCATCACTCTTTTGGAAGGAATTACTCTTATCGCGACCCCGATTGTTGTGGCGGCTTCGAATTCTGTCGAGCATAGCGCTGGTCGCGACCATGCCCTATTATTGATCTTTTGGCCGAGTCCACGGCGTAAGCTTACATTGTAACATCGGTTCTGTCGCGACATAGGATTTCATCGCGACCCTAATACACTAATTGCCCCAATTTAATGAGCAGACCGATTTTTCCTCTTGATTAATTAAGCGATTCTCATGTCGAATAAACTATTTCAGCAATGATTCAAACATGTATACTATTCGATTTCCCACCAGGTGCTTATATAGGAAAAGAATGTCCCCTTTTCAAATAGCTCTTTCTGTGAATTCTTTGGGTTGTCTGGAGTTGTTACTTTCTCCTTCCCTTGCATTTACGCCTCTTTCCTGACATTTCTGAGGAAAGGATTCGATTAAACAAAAATTAGCTTCTTGATCACCTTCTAATCATTATAAACAAAGAAAACAAATCAAGATAACTTATAAAAAAAAAAAAAAAAATCAAAATCAAAATGAAACTAACGTCGGAAACTAAAATCTCTACATGGGTTTGCCTCACATCCCGTTTACTTTCGGTTTTGAGTCATGCATTTGGACTTACTTGTTTTGATTCTTTCTCTCTCTCGATAAATGAAACGGAGCTCTTCCTTTCTTTCCTCCACCTTTGATAATCTTGAGTAACATCCGTTGACTTTAAATTCTTCCCGTCGATCCTTTAATTATTCACTCGAATGTAGTGCTTGACACTATTGTGTATGGTCCGATCATTTGGATTTTAGCCACAAGAAATAACTGTCTGGAGTTAAAAGAAGAACTTTGTTCTCCTGCTCTGAACTCTTTTCTTAGAATCCTCTGATCATGCCATTTCTTTGTTTTTGTCCTTGTATATTCTATAGCATTGTCGTAGGCTTCATTTCGGTTCTTCAGTTCATTCGATTGGAAGCGAGTCTCTTTCGCTGCCGATTTCAAATCAAAAGTTAAACTTCTTGATGGCCCATGGCTTTGTATTCCAGTTCGAGAGGTAGATGACATGGTTTGAAAACGACTCTGTATGAGGACATTCGATAGGAGTTTGAATCTGATCTGCAAACCAAAGTGCTTAAATCGGTTGGAAGACTAAGAAATCCTTCACAGCAGACACCTGATCCCTTTCCGATTCTTTTAATCTCACTGTTGGAAATATCTTGCTTTATCCACATTGGTCACAGGGATGATAATTTGAACTCCTTATATGTGATCCACATTCCTCCAACAGGTTTGCAAATATTTTGTTTTGCAAAATGGCTTCCCAAATCACTAATGATAGTTACAGGTGTTCCAATCTGCTCAAAAAATATTCTTTTGTAAAAAATACAAGCTATTATTAGCATCATTCCTTGAATGACGACATTCCCACCCGTTTGGAAACATAATCCACACTTGACGGTATATCTGAGTTTCGAATGATGGTAGAATGGTCCATAAATCCCTATTCCCATTATGAAATTTGCACCTTATTATACCTTTAAGGGCATTTCATTCTTCTTCTTGATATTTCCCAATCTTTTGGCATCTATCACATAATTTGACCCGTTAAGCCTGATCTACGAAGATAGTGGGCGATAAAATCAGGATTGGGTATCTTGTGAGTTATTCTTTCTCCAGGAAAAATGCTTTATATGGTAATCAGCGGCGTTCATTCAGATTACATTGTTCGCTCTACGCACATCTTCGATAATCATATGACTCTTTAATAGCGATGGGTCGTCGGACTCATAGTACTGGCATCGATCCTGAAGCTTCTTTTGTTGGTAGCAAATTCTGAGGAGCACTCCTGAGCCGGGTAATTCACAATATCAGCATACTATGGAAGTTGGAATGACACCTTAAACAAGCTGTTCATCTGGAAGTTCTCTTGTGTCTGCCTCCTCCTTTTACATTTCATTCGGCTTTCTGAATGATGATCGGCTATCACATTATCACATCCACTTTATCTTTAATTTCGGATCAAACTCTCTTGCAGTAGCGGCACCCACCTTATCGATCTTGGCTTAGCTTCCTTTTTGACATCAAATATTTGATGGTTGCATGAATCACAATGCCAGACATAACATGGGATCTAAAATGTATGGCTTTGAATTTTCTCTGAAGCAAATACTATGGCTAGCATCTCAGCACTAGGTTGTGGAATATTTTCTTGTGCTTCGGCCCCAGAAGGATTACTAACAGCATGTATATGGCTCTGAATATTTTCTCTTTTCTTTGCCCCGATACCAAGCCCCCATTGAAATCTTGACATCACACATTATTTTGAATCCACGATCCATTATGGTGCGTGAAATGATAGGTGCTTAAACGTCCCGATCTTGATTTCTAAAGGCGGCCTTGGGAATCTGTCAAAAATTAGGCTTCACAGGTCAGCTACTCCCGGTGTCATAGTGGTGCGTTGTTTTAAAAGTGTTTGATGAATCTCTCAAATCATCTCTGCCCCAGAAACTCCTTGTCCCTTCTACATTGTAGGAAATTGCGAGGTTTTGATAATAAATCTTGGATTGGTCCACTTCTGTACATGAGAGATTTTATGACGAGAACAATACTTTTACGTACCGTAGTGGCATTTTCCCGATTTAGTACTTTGTTGTTGTCGCCCATCTTTAGTACTGTTTCGGGTTATTCAGACATTGCTAAAATTCAGACCATCTAACTATTAGTAAAATCCGTAAAATTTCCTTGACTTCCTCAACCAAATCTGAGAACATTGACATCATACATCGCTGGAAAGTGGCAAGAGCATTGCACAGCCCAAATGGCATCCTTCTGGAGGCAAAGGTACCATAGGGGCATGTGAATGTGGTCTTTTCTTGGTCTGGTGCAATTGCAGTCTGGTTTAGCGGCACGAATCACCGTCGAGAAGCAAAAATGAAGTGTCCTGCTAATGCGTCGACATACGATCAATGAGGCAAGAAATGATCTTTCTGGTTCTTGTGACCGACTTTCACTGTAATCAATGCATACTCCCATCACATCTTTGTTCTTGTTGGGGTCATTCATTCTTTATTGCGGATCACAATCCATCCACCGCTTCTTTGGAACCACATGGACTAGGCTAACCCGGAGCATGCGAAATTGCATAGACCGGCATTTAACCGTTTGACACCTCCTTCCATTACTTCTTTCATTCTTGGATTAGTCTCCTTTGATGTTCTGTGTTAACTTTGCATTTTTCTTCCCATCAATACTATCATGCATGATGGACACATTACTCTTTGCTCTTCAATAGACCAAGCTATAGACTCCTTATGATTCCTTAAAATTTCCAGCAACCTACGTTTCTCGGCATCACTAAATACAGCGAGAAATTATTCTTTGGTTACTCTTTGTGACTCAGTACTTGTACTTTAAATGGCTTGCGCGCTCCTTCCTGCTCGCCCTTCTTCACTGGTTTCTTATTGAAATTCCTTTTCTTCATTTGTCTCCTTTTTGTATCCCATTTTGTTCCAAGACTGTCACTTTTCGGTAGAGATATGGCGATGTGCGAAGAAATAGAATCAAAACCTTCAAGATACTGGAAATTCATCTCTTTTTCATTGATTGAAAGTTGGGCATTACAATCATAGTAAAAATCAGAGTTGTTGACATATATCTTCTATTGACGATATTTTCCTTTCTATGTGATTCGTGCCACGGTAGAAATTTGTTTAAAATCGACAAATTTATATCGCTATAGTTCCTACTCTTTGTAGCATCAGTGAAGCTACTACGATATAGTGGTCTGGGGTCGGCTCGAGGATAGGTTTTCATCCTGAGAATGGTTTGCATAGTGCTTGCCAGGCATAGCCTCTTGATTCTGGATGTTTCTTGAGGCGGTGGGAATGGTTTGGCGAAATTCTGTGAAAGTTAAAGGTGAAAAGTTAACTTTGAAGATTTGAGTTACTAACTTGGCATGTTAAGGCAAACAAGTGTCCTCAGGTTTTATCTCGCGTTATGACATGCAACCTATAGTCCATGGCATAACGGATCTATATTTAACTAGCAAACCTCACCCATGAAATAATACTCTATTCCAGTCAATACGGGTAGCATGCGATTATGGCCGCTTTTCTTTGTTCGCTCAACATTGATAATATCATCTCGAGCTCGTAGAGACCATCTAAGAACAACGGTACATCTATCACTAATTATGCCTTGTATTCTAAAGCATGGAAGTAGTAAATCAATAACATTAAATACTTTATACAACCTATTAACATATAATATCATTTTAAAGGCTCGTAAAGACCATCTAAAGAATCACAGTACCTCTCTCCCTTTGAATATGCACTGGATCTAAAGCATGGAAGTATTGGCCACATTAATGACATTCAATGTCTCCCATGCAACCATGTTTTGAGAATATAGGGCCATAAATACCACTACCTGTAGCTTTTAATACACAAGGACAACATGCATATGCCACCACCAAGCTAGCTTCCTTGCTCTTCAAGAAAGGAAACGTAATATCTAAGTTAATCGTCCTCGAGAGGGTTGTTTGACGACAGTAAGAAGAGGAGAGAGAAGAGAGAAAGCAAAACCTAAATAGCAGAGACTTTATTTACAAAATATTTTACAAAATATCTTCTCTCCCAAATTGTTCCTTCAATTATTGCTTAGGATTTACAAAACAAGAGGGCTTGTATAGGCCACCTCCCAAAGGCATGGCAGCTAAACTCTTCAGGTGGCTGAGATTTCTGGAACAATTAAGTAATACCAGAAGTTTGGAGCGGTTTGGCATTAGTGCAAAGCATGTGGCGTCAATTTTTTAAACTGAAATTTGAAGAATTTCGCTAATTAGCGAAATCAGCAAATCGGCGGCAATTACGTAAGGTGGCGTTCTGTAGCATATTCCTTAATGGCGAAATTCTTGTGAAGCGAAATCGGTGTTAGGCTGAAACGAGTGCTAGCCGAAATTTTGGAGTGGTCTGTAGTGGCATTTTTAAACCAGGTTGCGAATTTTCGCTCAGGTTCTTAATTTTAAGCGTCTTAGCGAGAATGGCTGTAATTCACGTGTTGATCGCCATTTGCTTTTTCATCACTGCCTTCTAACTACTGCCGAATTTTCTTCACTTTGCCTTTGTTTTCTCACATTGATTCTTGAAGTGATTTGATGGTGAGACTTGAATTCAACTATGATTCATCCTTTGTATTGAATTGTGAACTCGGGTGCCTGAATACCTTGAGAACAACTAATACCCTGCAAATGGCATAAGTGCTACTAGAGGCTGAGTACTATTCAATTCCTACCTCCAATAACATGATTAAGCATAAAAAGCACTGTCTATCTTCTCAGTTCAAAATTGCACTTTTTGGGCATTAATCACTATGTCTAAATTTCTCAAACTTGATTAAGTGAAGTGTTTGCCTCTTCTCGACTGCGAGTGAAATTCCATACGCATATCGATTGTGCTCAGGTTGCGAGATATTCGGCGAGAAAGGACTGTGAATCTTCCTCCACTCTATCCGGTATGATGAAGTCGGGAAAAATAAATTTTCCCACCTTTACCGGCGCATCTTCTATAGTTCCTTCGGGCTTTGCGGGGTTCTGTTGCCGTTTGGAGGTAACGGTAGTGAGATGGCTCCCCCAGACTTAACTTCTTGGCAGCGAATGGGCATTAAATTGATGCTTTGAGTCACGAGCTTTATGAAACTCAAACTCTCTCTAATGATGCAGAGAATGGGTAAAGCTCCACTGGATCCTTGTCTTTTACAAGTAGTCTCTTACGATCACGGCCTTTGAGATTCAGTTAAGTTCTGATTCCTTCTTGACCCAATCTTTCTTTGCTGTTATGTCTTTCCAAATTTTGCATAAAGAGTGGCATATGATCCCTGCATGAAGGCATGCGTCTCAAACTTACGAGTTTTCAAAACCTTTACAGCGTTTCCTCTATCTTTGATTTGCGGCCTACTGTGGAAATGAGACTATGACGGATTGTTGCAGGTTTTCTTGCTGCTTATTCTTCTCGGTATTTCCTTCTTTCTTTCCTTCTCCCAGTCTTTGACATTTATGCAGACCTTCCTTTTCCTTGTTGCTTTCATCTTGTCTTTTCCACAAGTCTTTCCCATACATTTTGCGGCCATGATCTTCGGATTCTTCTTAATATCCTTCGAAAAACATCTTTCATCTAGTTTTGCGGAGGTTTAGGGCCGGTTGCCCTGTGTCTCTAGGTTCTTGAGGGAGGCAGTAATGGAGTCTTGAAGTTTAAAATTATTTGAGGCTTCAGTGCTGCAGAGCTTTGTTCATGGAGTTTAACGACTCTTGTTGTCCCCGTGGATGCGGCATTTGATCTTCAAATGGTTGAGCCTCTGCAGCCTCTAGTACTAGTTTCTATTTTCCTCCTTCTTCTTTCTTTGTAGGAACCTTGGTGGTTCTTGATATCCACTATTAAAGTTAAATGTGCAGCAGGCCCCCATGAGGCCTCCGCCCATATGAAAATTTTCGCCCAGTTCCTGGTCTTTGGATGTCTTGGCGAGTTAGGATTTGGTTGAGTATTAACTTCTTGGCTCCCAATTGTAACCTCTTGACATCATAAGCGGTTCTTCGGTGGAGTACATCGGCGCTTCCTCTCAATAGTTCCTCTCATTGCTCCTATTTCATGAAGCGGTGTGCATCTTCCTCTCTTGCTTGTCCATTCTATGCATGATGGCATCCCTAACTTTGCCTCCGTAGGCTGTCATCTTGCTCGACTCCATGACTCCTCTTCCTGCACCCGATTACTCTTGAAAACTGTGGAGCTTTCATATTGCATTACTTCGAGTCTCTGTCGGATCTCTTGCCTCCATGCCGCCAGCTGCAGGTTTTTACGCCTTTCATTTTCTCAAGCTTGAGTGTTCTCTGGATTAATTATCTGCTGAATCGGTCGGTGTTACACATTTCCTATGTTAAAGTTTTCTGAAATCAAAACATACTCACATTAATAGGATTAGTCAAGCCATAACTATTTTCAACATGGTTTGTTGGGATTAGTGGCTAAAAATAACCCTTTGCTTGAAAAACTATTTTTTGTTCTTTCTTGCAAATGTCCAATTAGTATTTTCCTTAACTCGTGCGAGATATTGATCTCTACTATCAGTCAGTCGAGCGGCGGCGCCATAAAACTTGTTGGTGGACCGAGAAGATATATACAAATTTGTGACACACCATTACCAAAGTTATTGTAATCGGCAATAATGCCATGAAACTTGTTTGTTGTATTTCTTTGCAATTATACTCATTAAAATGGTTTCATAGATTAGATAATCTATTTCTACGATCCGAATCACGCAAGTACAGGTCGAACAAGTAATAAAATAGTTTAAGTCGGTCTCAGTCGAGATCAGAGTATCAATCAACTACCAATATCAATTTCACACTATTTGGACTCTCCTACCGCTGTAGTGAAATCAACTTAGAAGCCTTAAAATATACTGAGTCTAAGATATGTGAATGAATAACAACTATTGAAATTTAAAGAATAAAAGAATAGTAATAAGAAAATAAGCTGGACTGAACCATTATCTTTTAAAGGAAACATTAGTACACTACTATTGTGAAAAAATCAATTTGCATGTAGGAGTACTTTATAACCTTCTTCTCGACGATTTTAAATGGATCCGAGAGATATGGTAGTGTGGCTAGATACTCTCGAGCTACGCTTCATTCATCATCTAATTTTCGATTCTTTGAAGACGGGGAATTAGATAACTACTTTGTCATGTTGCCTTGTTACGGATATTTTTCTTTTCAATAGCAATACCGGGCGTGGACTACAAACCATGGCTCCCGAGACATGGAACATAGCATGGGTTCTCTTTCACCCAGTTTCTCTCATCTAGAATTAGAATGGTTCATCATTTTCCTTGATTCAGTCTCGGCTAACAGATTGAAATCTTGTTGGAATTGAGGTGGGAAATCTTTAGCTTGTTTAATTGGATAATTAATTCAACTCATTCTTGATTTCAAGTGAGGCAGTTTATCGAAATAAACTCACAAAGCTCATTAGATCTCGATATTAGGTTAATATATCCTTGAAATTGTTCATCACTCTACGATTGCGGCTTCTGTGTCTTTCGAAGAGCCTCCTGGAAATCGAGTATGAAGCAATGCTATTTGGTATAAGACAGCGATATTTGGAATCAATTCGGCGCGGCGAGCGATTTTCCAGTGAAAGTTCAATAACTTTGAATTTATTCTACGGGAAAGATAAATTCTAATAACGAGAGTTTGCTTCGATGGAAATTTGGGTTTCTAAATCTGGCAGATACACACGGCAATGGTTATGGTAAAAAACCTTGCTTTGTAATATAATGAAAAATTTGGAGTCGAATTCGAGGGTATGCGAACCCCGAGCAACTTGGTATATTGAAGAAAAATGAATTACGCATTAAATACCTTTAACAAGCTAATCGTTAGGATCTGAAACAAAAATAATCTGCTCTATTAACCCAGCGACCGTGAAATGAAACTAAAACAAAATAGCTCAGAAAAATCACTCGCGTGAACCTTGAGTACCCAGATCTTTTATTGTCTATCATTGCCTTCTTTGATAGCGGTGCGCGTATTTATAGGGTTTGGAAGTTGGGCCCTAGCGATGCACCTATTTGTGGATTTCAAAATAGCGGCCCATTGTTTGTTCATGTGGCGACTCCATTTGTTTGTAGCGACCTCGACTTGATAATCGTGACCTTTCTTTCGTATCAGCGACTTCCAGTACATTACTGCAATAAGAACATTAGATGTCGCGACTTCCTTTGTGCCTTATTGAGTGTTGACTAGACAAAAACACCTCTGGGAATAAATCATTTTCAATATTGGTTTTGGCTAATATACTACAAGTGCAGATTAGACAAGTAATAAATTGGATTTAGAATCGAGATATCGATCCCCACGAGATCTTAAGAATACAGATCAACTACCACGACTCTCAAAAGCTCATACTATTTGGACTATAAAATGATATTGGAATCCGGCTTAGGCTGGAAATTATACTAACAGTAAAGTAAATGAGCAATCAAATATTGGAATATAAAGAATAAAGAATAAGAATAGTTAAGAAAACCAAATGAAGCTACGAATAGTATCTTAGGAGGACACATCAGTATCAATCTTTATTGTGAAGTATCGAAATTCTACTATTGATTGTCTTGATAAAACTTCTTGAATATTTCAGGTTTTAAAATCAGGCGTTGCAGTGGTGGATCTCTCCTATTGCTCACATTTCATTGTCTAATTTTCTGATTCTTTCGAGAAGGCAGAATGAGATAACTACTTTTAAAGAATTCTGTCTGGGTATTTTCTTTGCATCACTTCATACCGTTTTATGAATTTTGTAAACCTTAGCTCTAAAGTGTCGGTCAAGCAGGATATACAACTTCCGAGGATATAACTTCCTCAAAATTGAATCGATCACCCTCTCATGTTCGATCATTGCTGAGATGGCATCAGCGATCGAATTGAGGTGAACTCTGCGCTGTTTTAATTGATATGCGTTCAACTCTTTCTTGATTTCAAATGAAGAGATTTATCGAAATATATTTGCAAAGCTCATGCTAGATCTCAAATAGCGAGTTAATATGCAGCTAACATATTGTTCATAACTCTTAGGGCCTTCTCTGTGTCCTCGAATGGCCTCTATTGAAATCGAAACAATGAAGCAAAAATCTTATAACGGTATAAGCGTGTCGAGATCGAAAGCAGTAAACCCAACACTAGACGTAAATTCATAAACTGAAATTCAAGAGCTGCTAGGAAGCGACTGAGGAAAAGATAATTTCGACTATAACATTCATAATGGGCTGGATTCCTCGGTGAATTGCACCACTACAGCGTTCACTCGATCATAAGAATAACGCAGTAGGCTGAGGTCGAGATTCCGAGGGGGTGTACGAACTTCAAAATTCAGATAATGGTAAAGAAACAGTCTGCATTCAGCTTCTGCTGGAAACCTAACATCAATTCGGAAAAATAAACGAAACTAGAAGCGATGAAGTCTGTGTCTCTGGCTTATCGCTTATTAATTAAACTAAAGAAAATGAGAAAAATGAGCTGTGACTGCCGGACATCGTGCGGTAGCATCGCCATCGCACTACTAATTTAGGTAAACTAAGTATTTATCGGAGTTTCCAGTTAGGCCTAATCAATCGATCTTTGTGGATTTCAAGTAGGTTGTATGTTAATATTCGGTCGACTTCCCGGCTCACGCGTGGCGGCATCGTAAATAATACAGCGACATCGATTTTATGTATGACGCCAACCAAGATACGTAGCCTTCAACTTGTATTCTGCGATGTGGCGACGTCAATCGCGTCGTGACCTCGGCTTATGCTTTTGCGAGGTTTCAGTGAGTGCTCTCAGTATCCACAGCTATCGTTATCTTGTCATGACCTCAATTCCAGTATTTGCAGCCTTCAGCGGTATTCGTGTGTGTCAATCTCACTGTGCGACGACTCGAGTCTTCTGCGGCATTCAACTTGTGCGGGTGTCAGCGACATCCCGATCTTGTATCTGGCGACATTGGCAGGATGCGCGAAGTTTCGGCGGTTTCTCGCGGTGGCCGGCGACATAATCGTGAGTCGCTACAACGCTCTATTCTTGTAATTTCAATGGGTTTCTTGTGTAGCGGCAGCAGCTGTGCGTGACATCAAGCCGATCCTTTGCGTAGCGATCTTGTCACCACCGTATCTTTCAATGGTTGCTCTTGTTGTCGCGACATGCGATCTGCGAACTTCTGACTTCCGTTGATTGCTCTTGATATCGCGACATCGGTCTCTTGTCGACAGCTCGGCTCGCGGCTCACGGGTCTCGAAGCTGTTGCGTTCGATGTCGCGACCATATCTGCCGCTCTAAACATAAATTCATGGCTCTGCGGCTGAGGCGGTCGCCGTAGTGGCCGACATCGATCTCGCGTCGCGACCATCGGCTTTAGTCTCTAAGGCTTCGTGGGTTTCCCGATGTCGCAGCATCAATCTTCTGTCGTAACAACCGATTCAGTCTTCCCGACTTTCAACTGAACAAGTCTCATGTTGCGACCTTGATCTCTTGTCGCGACCTCATCTTATGTCTTTAGGCCTCGCGCGCGCATTTGCCCCGGTGTCGCGACGATCCTGCGGCCGGCGACAGCGACCGGTCTTCAGCTCGTCGCTTCCCGAGCGTAATAAGCAAGCGATCGATTCTCTTGTCTGACCTCCATCCGCGGCGGCGACATCGACCTTTACGTCAAACATCGCTAACTATGTTACGCTCCAATCCTCATTTACCCCATCTTGTGATCCACATGTCGCGACGCATCCATTGCCATTTTCTTGATGTGGCGACGCATAAGCGGAATGTAGCGAAGCCAATCTGCAAAGCATTAGTAATCGATTACTTTCATTTACCTTACTTTGCTATTTGCATTTTTTTACTCATGATTCTTTGCATTTTTTCAACATTTTCTTCTTTCTTTTATACTCTCTGCAATTAACAAATTTGGTGAGTTTCTTCATATTTCTGCATCTTAATTATTCATTTTACATAAATCATGAAAAAATGGACTAAAAATAGATGACTTTTAAGCTCATCATTAGGCGTACGATGTCGCGACTTGATGTACGTGGC
Organism: Tetrastigma voinierianum; assembly: GCA_016808115.1. Classification (NCBI taxonomy): domain Eukaryota; kingdom Viridiplantae; phylum Streptophyta; class Magnoliopsida; order Vitales; family Vitaceae; genus Tetrastigma; species Tetrastigma voinierianum. Next base: position 665,162 of record JAEQBH010000384.1, read on the forward strand.
GACTTCATCTTCTACGTGTGATCTCTTCTGAGGTGAGCCCTCAAATCTCAAAATCGCGACTTCACTGTTTAACTTATGAGCTCTTTTTTGATGTCGTGGAAGTTTTGCGTGTTGTAGCTGTTTTTCGGCGTCTCAGTGTGATGTCGGGGAGCGGCCAAATGATATCGCCAACCTCCGTTCTTTGCGGTGATGTCACGTATTAAGGGCGTGCGACCTTCAACTCGCGTGGCGATGTAACCGCCAAAGGGCGTCGCGACCACCTTTACTTCAGCGATGTCGCGACCAGCGAATGCTTGTCGCGACCTCTATCCGACCTCTTTGAAAATGCATTTGTCACGGCTTCTTACCGTGTCGCGACCTCATCTATTAACCTTTCCAGTGCATCGGCGACAGTGGTGTCTCGACATCCTATCTGCTTCTTTATTGGTCACGGTCTTAGTGTTAGATTTATTCGCGACACCGGGTGTTATTCTTCATTGCGGCTCAAGATTGGCGACATCAGAATCACTCTTTGAAATTAGTTGCGACTGTTTGCTTGGAAGGGTTCTTGTGGCCTTGTAGTCAGCTCCTTATCGCGACCTCATGGTGGTATCACGACGTCATTTATCTCCGTTTGGTGTTGCGACGTTGCAATGATGTCGCGACAACTGAACTTCTTCATTTAATTTATCTATTCTCTTCGAAGTCGCGTTTTGTCTTCAACCTTGCCGAGTCATGACTTCACTTATTCACTCTTGAGTTTCTTCTTCGACAAATTTGTTGAGGTAAATGACTTGGGGTACTGAAGCGCACTTCTGTCGGCGACCCGATTCGATTTTGATTTAAGTGCAGCTGCTTGGTGATTCTGTAATTTTACTAAAATCGATTTTCTGTTGTATTTTCATAAATTGGAATTTATTCAGTGCTCGGTTCACGTAAACAATTCATCATTATTCATCAAACCTGTAACTGGAAAAATGTAGTAAAAGGAAATCTCATGAGTTTTTGGACTCATTAGGTAGTCGCCAGGAGAGGATGAAGGGCTTAAGCTAGGTAAATCCTTGTACTCAATTATTTTGCTTTATTATGGATTTGATTGCTTTAGACTTGAAATTTTTCACCTTTTCCAAGGATCTTCCTCCTAATCTCACCTTTGATTAGTTGACATGAGCCTACGGTAGTTTTGATTATGCTATGTTGATTGTTTATTATTGTTTTAGTAGAATTTTATTCATTGTAATTTTGAAAGATCAAGATGTATTTTATTTGTTATTGCATGATGTCAAGTGACATGTGAAATTGAGTATGTGTGTTAATGTAATGATCGTTTATGTGTTGTTTGATTTGCTTGTAATTTACATTGATTAACTATTCAACAAATATTAATCCCATCATGCCACGACTTCTTGTATTTACTCATAAGATCCTAAGAGAAAATGATTAATAGAGAAAAACCAAGGATTTCATCATTTAGAAAAATAATTCCATATGTTTATAAAAATTCTCTAGTATTATAGAAATAACATTCAACTGCTAAAGTTTTATCCACATGTGAAATTCATTTTTCATGCATAACTCATTTATAAACGGGGCTTTTATTTTACTCCTCAAATGAACAATAATAGTTATATGTCTATTTGAATAACCAACACAATTTGTATTGATATATTAATTTTCGTAAGGATAATTTTTTTGATAAAATTGTATTCACGCTCATGTAAAAATAAGTTGTGTGGGTACCATGGTCTTTAGAACCACTTTTCAGTAGACTTGAGAACCACTTGGTCCATGTTGTGGCGACCCCGACCCTTCATCTTAAAGTTGAGGGTGCCACCCGGATGAGAGAATCTAAAGGAAATCTGGGATGTCTTCCGGGGACAAACTTCGAGCGGCCATCTAGGTACAAGTCTCCTAGTCGGCCATCCCCTACGCATATAAATCCGTCTGTTCGGATATGACGGAAAATAAAGATATTTATCCAGCAGTTCACCGTTTCCAAATCCCTTATTTCTCGAAAAGATTAATCCTTGATAAGGAAGAAGAGATTTTATCCCTAAGATTAAGAGATTTTATCCCTAAGATTAAGAGATTTTCTCTCCAAAAAATCAAGGAGAGATTCATGAATCACTTTATATAAATCATAAAGATTCCCTATGAGAAAAAGGTAAGCAATTCCAACTGCGTGAACTCTCTTCTTCTTCTTCTCCATATTTTGCTAACTTAATCATTGGAGAGGCGATGGCCCACCGTCGTCGAACACTACAAGGAAAAAGTTAATCAATGAAATGTTTAATGCGTCATTGAAGAGTTATAATGACACTTCCCTAAAGCGTCATGGTCTCGACTGTCATTGTATAAATTTACACACAATGATACTTATTTTAAGTGTCATCTTTGTGAATCAAAACAATGATATTCATTTAAAGTGTCATTCTCTACTCATAATATTTCAATCTAATAACTTAACTATGACACTTATTTGAGTGACATTGTTTTTTATATGTTTTTGTTTTAGAATCATGACACTCATTACAAGTGTCATCATTTTTATCACATTAAAAATCTTATTTTCATTAATTTCATTGGCCATAAATCTTGATATAATAATATAATAATTGAAAATGTACACATAATATGAAAGTAATATAGAGGAGAAAAAAAATATCAAAGTTATATGGATAAAGTTACAAAGCTATCGATATATACATTGATCCAAAATTACAACAAATATACACAACAAGTTTTATAGATTCTATGGGTAAGAGTACAAAATGTTCTTTAATTTGTTGGTAGTGGAGGATCTTTCTATGAGAGAGTGTTAAGCCCATCAAAATCACCACATGAGTCCATCCGTTCTTGTTCAAATGTGGAAATTAAGTTTTAGATATACAAAATCAAGCAAAAAACTTTGTAGAGTACCAACTAGACTAAGACATTCACCTCTATTATTTCGATGAGGCCGCGTGGTAATTTTCAAGGTATTAAATGAACATTGAACTCAATTAAAATAACACTCACGTAAAAGAACTCACCAATGATGACTTGTAAGATACAAACCGACCTATGGAAACTAACTCAGAAAAAAAGAGAGAATGACATAAAACAAAAAAAGTTTGGACATAACATTATGTACATTTAAAATAATAAAGTGCTTCACAATAACAAGAATTATAGGATATATAACCATATACTCTGTATAACTTTCTTAATTAGAAATATGAAAGTATTAAAGCCTAAATAAAGTGAAATTCAATTTATTCTGTGGTTGTTTCAATAGATTGAACTTTCAAATAAAAATATGCAAAAATGAGCCTAATATTAGTAAAGATAAAGGAATCCTAAGCTATATACTTATAAAATAATATAATAAAACACATGAATGTAAACAACAAATCTTAAGAACTTCAACAACCATCCAAAGACATAAAGTCGATCGGGTTTAAAAATAGCGCAGCTCCAGCCCCAAGTCCAAGAAGCAGGATTGAAAGAAGACTTATAAGCAAGCCCAGAAAAACGGCCCGGCTCCTGGCCCAGGCCCAAAATGAGAGCCTAGTTCATCCATCCCAAGGGCCGATAACACAGAAAGCCCAAAGAGCCCATATCCTATAAATCAAATCAAATCTCCACCAATAAGGGAAGTATAATTCTAATAACTCGCTCTAATTATCCCTTATTAATCCGACAAAGATAAGGAAGAAAATCCCATCCAATAAGAGAGTCCTATCACCATTCAATCGGGAAAATCATCCATTTATAAAATTACCCAGCTAAATTCCCATCTGTGAAAGGTACGCACAAAATCTCATTCCCTACAGCTTGATCTTCTCTTCCACCCAAAGAACCTGACAGATCTGAGAGCAACGCGAACCCCGCCGATCCTTTTTGGTTTTTGCTACAGAGAAAGTCCAAGATCCAGCCGCGACTCACTGAGAATTCAAGCTCGCCCAGCCCAATTTCGCTGAAAAAGGCATCATCAATACACAGAGTGTGGAATGACAGCCTTTGCAAATAAAGCCGATCTCTAAGAATCGATGGTATCAACTCCTAATACAAGGTGAGCCACGCCAATCCCCCAAGGACGCAAGACCAAAGAAGGCACGCAGATACCCAACCCTCCCGCAGCGAATGAAAACTTTACACGATAACACAAACGAGATGTGAGGCCTGGTCTCACCAACCATTGACATACATGAATTGGGAAGAACTCACTGCGTAGATGCAACGCCCGCTGGAAGTACGATAGCCCAAGAAGCGCCATAATACCACCCCTCGTGCAGCGCCACACTCCTACCCCCGAGATATGTGGCAGATCCAAATTAGAGCTGGGGCACGAGCCTTACCTGACCCCCAGAAAGGAGCGCAACGAAGCAATACTCGAGGGGAACATCAAAAACGATGAATCCACCTCCTCAACAAGGTTCGGGAGCCATCGCTGAGCAGAGGTTCGCGGGCACCACTGCGAGCTCAACCACATGAAGGAAGTCGAAAGGCCGAGCTTCGTAATTCTATGGACACCTTGGTGCAAACCAATCCTCGTCACGCCTCGAGGTGCTACATTTCCCTTCCCGCAAAGTTCGATGCCGCAAATAGAAGCGCTCATGGAACGAAGGATCTTCACACCATCTTAATAATACCAAGAACCGTATTTGAGTCGATGGATATTAAGACCTCAGACGGCAGAGCCTTCGGCGACACAGCTAAAAAGGCCCAGATTTGCTTGGTTTAATGTGTTCCACCATCGCCCTGCCTTTCATTTAGAGAGCTCTCCATCGTATTCGTCTCTCACTTCATCGGAGCTGTGACATACAGGAAGCTCGATGACACTATTATTCATAAAGCGTGAATCCTGCAAGAAAGATTGAGGTCTTATGTCCAGAGGTTCAACGCCAGTCACAAAGGTAGACGCATTCGACGAGAAGTTCGCTTATAACCAGATTCATTGTCATTGGGAGTATGTGTCAAAAGATTGATGTTTTCCATCTCAAAGAATCTCGTGCAAGCATGGTTTGAAAGCTCTGCTAAAGTCGAGAAGTACATTAATCCGCGAAGAAGCCCTCAAGACCCAATAAGAGGGAAGCTCTTCAACCTTAAGGCGACAAAAGGATCGACAAACAACGGAGCGAAGCCCAGATGGAAAGAGACCGAGAAAGATCCCCAAGAAGTGATGTGAGAATCCATCCCCAAAGAGGGCGAGGAAGCTGGCCGAGACGCCTGCGACCACCTCACCAGCTACGAGTAGTATTCAATTTCTGTAGTTCACCCCGACAACCATTTTATCAAAGGTCCAAGGCGAGGTACAACACATGAAAAATTTCTCGAGACGGCCATCCCGTAGCGAGGACTACCCAACCAAAGATATAATACCAAAAATTATGAGTTCCATAGGACCACGTGGGCATCGAATCGACGATTGCATCCAAATTCAGAAGGAAATAGAATACTTGATTCGACTCAGGGTATCTAATGCTACATAGCCTCTGAAGGTCAGGATAAGGCGCAGCCACCACCACCTCGGCAGCCAACCTCAACTCAACACCAACAGCCCCGGAACGATGATCTTAGAGGATCAGATACGGAGTCCAGCCTCAAACAGAAGGCTCATCTGCGTAGTATTAGGTCAAGAGAGGTAATGGAGGTTCACAAAGGTCCGTAGCCCCCCGACCACACCCATAACCTTCTCGATTCAATGATGAGATGTCAACACCCCACCGACTCCACCCTTCGCGGATATGGCAACACGCCAACAAACAATCCACCTGTCCTCATCGACAACTGAGCCATAGCCCGACATCATCTTGTGACCGCCACAAGACGTACCCAAGGAGAAGTCGAACCAATGACTCCACCGCGAGGATTCTCAGGAAAAAGTGCTACCTCGGGGATCAATACGCTTATGCCTCACTTTTGAGGACCCCGTGCAGTAAACAACGACAGAAGATTTCTATAAGAGATGCCCCCAAATCCATAACGTGTTATCGGGTAGGCCCTCTCAACGCCATAAAGGCCATCCTTCCGCTTTATCACATGGTGACTGCTTCCATCACAAACGTGGGAGTAGAATGGTTCGAGGAGACTAAATAGCGCTGCCAAGGAATGTTACCTAATCAATGAAGCAAAAAGCGTCGAAGATATACGTATCGAACTCACACGCAGACGAGGTAAACACTCGACTTGAGCCCTCGGAAGAGCTGGAGCCTATACAATTGGACAATCACCCTGAACACCTCACCTACGTTGGTTCCTAGCTAATGAAGACCCAAGCCTCTCATCCGCTTCTCAAACAGTAAATGTGGATGTTTTTGCAAGCATGAGATGAGGATCGACCAAGAATAATCACTCAAACTAAGCATCCATTCTTCAAACCAGTCAAGCAAAAAAGAAGAAGTTTCTCCCTAGAAAGACAAAAAGCGATTAATGAGGAGTGCCCAAGCTCCTCCGTGCGTGCAATTGTAGTGCCGAATAATTCGAACGGTCGGGCCAACCAGACTGGCCAAAAGCGAGACGACAATGAAGACTCCGATTTCACCGACGTCAACCTAGCATGCCCTAAAGATAGTTTCCTCTCACTCTACTGACCTCATAGTAGACGCCACGCCCGCCATGAACTCCTCGTACTTCACGGATTTCCGCTACAAACTGCACATAATGGATCCCGATGACCAAGAGAAGACCTCATTTGTCACAGGGCAAGGGACTTATCGCTATCGAATGCCTTCTGACTAAAAAAGCAGGAGCCACCTTCTGTGGTCAGGAACAGTGATGTTCCAAACAACAGACATCTGCGCGAGTGTATATATGTATTGACATGTTAGTAAATCAATCACTATCAAAGCCCATATACCATCTAGCAGAGGCATTCCAGATCCTGAAAGAGTACAACATGAAGTTGAATCCAGCCAAATGCGCTGAGTCTCAAATGGGGCACCTTTGGTTTTATAGTCAACAAACCGAGGAACAGAGGCAAACCTGCATAAGGTAAAGTCGTGGCTCGGCACGCCGCCATCAAACATAGAAGAAGTCCAACGCCTAACCTAAGAATACCGCGCTAAGCCGGCTTTGTGTCCAAGGCCGTTGATAAGTGTCACTCTTCCAGTTCTAAAAAGTCAACAGATACACTACTTAAGAAGCATTCATGCCTTTAAAACTTATCCGAGCTCTCCCATTCTCGTAAGTCCTCTCCGAAGAAGCTCCTTACCTGCACCGCCGCTACTTTCAACCAAGGCCGCCCGGTCGAGACAAAGACAAGAGTGCGCACCCAGCCTACTACGTGCCAGCCCAGATGGCTGCAGGAAAGGCACCAAAGATAGAGAAATTAATCCCGTATCAGTAACTGACAAATTAAAACCCGCCTTACTTCCAAGCTCATACCATTGAAATCCTAATAATACTAACGGCAAGTGCTACACAAACCGTAGACCCTGGAAGATCGATAAAGTGGGCCATAGAGTCGAAGTGAAGTTCGGAAGATCATATACAAATCGAAACAACAATAAAGGGCGATTCTGCACTCGGCCATGGAATTTACTTGTGCCAGCCCCAAGCTATTTGCTTACGTCCGACCTCCCTATTCGAGGTCAGTCCAGTAGATGGGGCCGCCAATGCCTGTGCTAGAGTGGTGCGGCCTAATTTCAATTCCTCCGTATGGTATATTATTATTGAGTATGCGCGATTTCGGTTCCGAGCCTCCAATAGTCAGTTTGGTAACAGGTCGCGCCTAGGCTTAACTACCATTCCATGGAAGTCGGGATCAACTAGGAGGTATGCAAAGGATTCTAACCCGTAGTAAAACAAATTAAGACTCTAATGGCCGCAGGCTAAAAATGATCCTATACCTCAAGAAGTAAGGGAATTACTTAAGAAGTTCAACAGTTCAGACTTATTACTATACCAAGAGAAGAGAATTCGCGAGCAGATGCCTTAGCAAAACTGGCAACAGCCTCCCAAGAAGACCTCAATAGACTGACATATGTCGAACACCTTTAAGAGCCCTCCGTAGATCTCAACAACGAAGAGATCTCCCCTGTCATGTCCGAGCCGAGTTGGATGGATCCCATTTGGGACTACTTAAAAGAAAGACTACTGCCAAACGACCGAAAGAGGCATCTAAGCTTCGGTCAAGGTCTACCAGGTTTACTATTCATCGAGGAACCCTTTATAAGCGAGGTTTTTTCACACCCATCCTCAAGTGCATTGCAAGGGAAGACGCCGACTAAGTGCTGAGGGAAGTACATGAAGGCGTATGTGGAAATCACACGGAGTTCTGCATCATGAAAAGTCTTAAGGCAGGTACTATCAGTCTCAATAAATGCTAAGAGACAACATAACTAGTCAAATGCAGTTTGTCGGCATATGCCAAAATCTCTCACCTCCCATCCGGTTTACCGACGCTGGCCATAAGCGGTCTTTTTTAGCAATGGTTTGGATATATTCGGACTATCGAGTGCGGCCAATGCAAATTTATCGTCAGAAAGTAGTGATTATTTCAATAAAATGGGCGTAAGTCGAGCCCTCGCACATCACGTATCAAAAGGTACACGCAACTCATTCGCTACGTGCTATAATATGCGTGTTTGGTGATCCCGAGAGCCTTGCGCGTCAAACAATGGAAAACAATCTCACAATCCTAAGTTCGTGGATTTCGCGCCGAGCCTCGGATCATGGAACTACTACCATCCCCAACTCATCCATAATCCAACGGATGCGTAAGTCACCATCGTAACTCCTTAAAGCAAAAGATTGAAGACCAAGTAGCGTCTAAAAGGAAAATGGGCAGAATACCTCGAGGTGTTAAGGCATATGTAACTACATGCAAGTCAAGAACTCAAGAGACCATTCGGCCAATTCGAGGTGTTACGGGCATATGTAACTACATGCAAGTCAAAGAACTCAAGAGATCTCATTCGCTCTAATTTATGCACCGGAAAGCAGTGAGCTCAACAGATCGAATTAAAATCCCCAAGGATTGAATTTGGCAAGGTAAAATACAACTAAGAGGCTCTTCGGCCAAACCCACCTTCTAGATGAAAAGCGCGATCAGGTCCTGAAACGCACCAAAGACTACCAAAGGAAGATGACAAGGTACTACGACTAAAAGGTCAAACCCAGGAGTTATAAGCCTAGCAACCTAGTTTTAAAAAAGCTTCTGCCAGCAAGGAAAGATCCTACATTATCGAAAGCCAGACCAACCGAGGTTCTTATATCGTGTCACGCATGGTTCGACCTCGCAATTACGAACTCCAGATGGAAGAAGGAAAAATTCTACCTCACTCTTAGAACGCTGAGCACCTAAACGCATTCTATCAATGGGACTTATTTGTAATCTTTAATAAAGTATCATCGCCGTGATAACAAATTTGTGTTCGCTGGACACTTGTTTAATATCCTTATGAATAAAAACAAGGCATATCAAGAAAAGAATACCACCAAATTCCGCAGCTCGAGAAAATTACACACCTCATAATACAAAAATTCATGCTTCATTGTTCTTTATTTCAAAGAAGATACAATTGATTCAAAGAAGTTACAATTAGCAGTGCCATCCCTTACATCTCGGGAACGAACAATACAAGCAGCTCCGTAAAAAAAAAAAAAAAAAAAAAAAAGAGAAAAAAATCTCAAGAAAGAGAAAGGGAAAGGGAAAGAGAAGAAGAGAGAGTGCGAACGGGAGGGAAAAGGAGAAGGAAAAGGAGAAGGAAGAAGAGAAGAAAGAAGAGAAGAAAAGAGGAGAAATGGTGAGAGCGTACTAAAGTTCCTTCTTCGCCCCTTCTGGATGCATTCCCGGCACTCCGCTCCACATCTGGACGAGCTGGGAATAACATAACTCCCACAAGGGAGGAACTAGGGAAAAACACAACTCCTATAAGCAGAAGACCATCAGAACCAAACACAAGCTCAAGATCTCTTCAAGCAGCCTCAATGACTCCACTGCTTCCCGACACTTCACGCACGCTGATCCCAATTACGCCTAAAAAGGAAGAAGGTTCAAGTACGAGCTCCATCATGTGAGGAGTCGCTACTCAGAAGGGAAGCCATGGCGCTGGGAAGTCGCCTCAACTGCTCCAATTCTTCTCAGAAGCCGCATTAAAGCCACCCGCGCCTTCCGCAAGAGCATGAAGTCAAATCGCTACGTAGCCACCCGGGCCACGTCGCCTAAGAGCCCAACAAATGGGCCGAACAAAGCCATAGCCGTGGCTAAGGGCCCAAGAGCCTCAATGCCGCTCTGCTCGCGCAACCGTCTAATTCTCCATAAAGCCGCATTAAAGCTACCCGCGCCTTTCCAAGAGAAGGAAGTCAAATCGGCCATATAGTTGCGGGGCCACGCCACCCAAGAGCACAACAACTCAGTTTTCGAAGAGCTCAATTGCTCAACTAAGGCCTCAGAGCCCTGTGCCAGCCTAAATTTCAAAGATTAGGCCCACCTGAAAGCCTCAAAGAACTTAAGTTTTGAAGAGCTCAACCCGCTTCAACTAAGGCCTAGCTCAGGAGCTGGTCCAAATTTCAGTATTAGCCCATTGGGCAGCCTCGCAGCTCGCTCGAAGAGCTCAACTCGCCTTCAGAATTTCAGAGCCAGTTCAACTCAGGCATTAGCCACTAAGCCCAAGAACTCGCTTTTCTAAGAGCTCAACTGTCAACTAAGGCCTCAGAGTCCAACAAACCCGCCTTAGCTTTAGCAAGATTAGCCCACGGAGCCTCAACAACTCAGCTTTCAAGAGCTTAACCGCCCACTAAGGCCTCAGATCCCAAGTGAGCCGCCCAAACAGCAGATTAGCCCCACTGAGCCTAACAACCACCTCGGAAGAGCCCAATCGCTTCAACTAAGGCCTCAGGTGCCTCAGGAGCGCCCAGCTCTCAGCAGATAGCCCTACGAGCCTCGGGCAGCTAAGCCAAGAGCTCAACCGCTCAACTAAGGCCTCAGAGCCTAGAGCCGCCCCAGCCAGCAGATTAGACCACTGAGTCTTAAGAAATAAATACCTTCAAGAGCCTCCAATCGCTTCAACTAAGGCCTCAGAGCCTAAGAGCGTCTACCAGTAGATAGCCTTACCTGAGCCTCACCAGCCTCAAGCCAAGAGCTCAATCGTCAACTAAGGCTCAGAGTTTGGGAGCCGCCACAGTAAATTAGCCGAGCCTCAAGCAGCCTTAGCTTCAAGAGCTCAACTGGTCAACTAAGGCCTTATGTTCCTGCAAGAGCTACTTCAAATTTTCAGCAGATGATCCCCACGAGCCCTCAATAGGGGCTCAGTCAAGAGCTCAACCGCTAACTAAGGCCTCAGAGCCCAAAAGGAGCCGCCCCCCGCCAGCAGACGCCCACTGAGCCCCGGGCAGCCTCGCCAAGAGCTCAACTCCGGCTTCAACCAAGGCCCCGATACCTTAAAGAGCGCCCACCAGTGGAGATTATCCACGAGCCCAAGAACCCGGCCCGAAGAGCCCAACTAAGGTCTTATAGCCTAGGAGCCGCCTACCTCAGCAGATTAGCCCACTGAGCCTCAATGTACCTCAAGCTAAGACCTCAACCCGCTTCAACTAAGGCCTCAGAGCTCCAGAGCTGGCCAGCCTTAGGCAAGACAAATTTTACCTGAGCCTCAATAACTCAATTTCAAGAGCCTAACTCGTCTAACCAAGGTTCGAGCCTGTGAGCTAGTTCACCAGAAGATTGTACTTCACGGTGCCCACACAGCGTTTCAAGACCCCAACCGTCAACTGGCGCTCCTCAGAACCTAGAGCCGCCTACCAAGCAGAGCAAAGACAAGGAACACAATTAGGGGTAAAAGCGAGGAGATAGAAAATTTGGTATCCATTGAGTTTCAAAGCCAAGAACGACATTACATATATCCCGGGTTCAAAGCCCAAGGTAAAAAAAAAAAAAAAAAAAAAAAAAAAAAGCAAATCTTATTCGCGAGTTCGCTGCCAGCGCAGGATTAGAGCGGTAAGGCGAAGAAGTGGAGCGAGCCTCAACCGGGGCTGGGCTGGGCTCTCCGTGAGCACTAATGGAAAAAGGACTCTTCCATTCTCGTCACTGAATACCAAAAATTCATATCCAAGCCCGTAGGCATTAACAACCTCCCCGGAAAGCAAGCCATCTGGCTTCTCCACCGAGTGCAAGCCTCGTCCCTCAAACTGGCGACACGCCTCGGCCCTCGAACGACCAAAGTTTCTCGGCCTCCTCAAGGTCCCCAACTAATGGTACTTCATCGGCCAAGCCGCTCACTGTAGCTCGCCGAATCTCGCCGCTAGACTCGTCTACAAAGACCGCTTTATTACGCAGCTCATCTCTAAAGAAATTGCAGCTCTTTCTGACTACCCAGCACCATTCCCAGATGTTTCTAACTCTTCCCCGACTACTAAGTTTCCATTTCGCGCCCAGAACTCCATCCCTGGGCCACCCGCATCGCTCTGTAAACCGCAGCCCCATCCCGACCCCGGGTCGCCCATGACAACTCTTGGGCTTCATCTCGCCTCTCTTCTCTACCTCGCTCGCCGCGCCTATACTGGCGGCGCTCTCCCCAGGCCTGACTGAGCTTCATGGCTTCCTCCGCTTTGTTTTTGCATTCGAGCTCGCTCAACTCGCCGAGGTAAGAGAAGCCACTCTAGCTTAGGCTCGTGGTTTCGACATACCGCTGAGTTCCACTACAGTCCTTCATATGGGCAAATGCGACACCCAACATAGAGTTAATACGCAACTTAAAACCAAGATTAAGGCAAACAAAAAGACACAGAACTACGAGGCGCACTTCTGAGGATGAGTTAAAGCCTCCCTCTAACAGCAAGGTGGCACCCGACCTCGAGAGTCGAATCCACGAAAGTACTGACGATCGTGCCATCAACAAGCTCATCGAGAGTAAGGAATCATCCCCATCACTTTCGGTGCTTCCTCCCAAGTCTTCCGTCATCGGCGAGGAGGCTCAGCCGCTTCCGCAGGAGGACTCCAAACTGAGATGGGCATAACCTCCAACGGAGGCTCGCAGCCCCTCCCGAGGAATCTGCCTCGCGCAGGCAAGAGCGAGGTTACGACCCTACGCCTCGAATCCTCTACGGAGACGGCACACTGCCCTCAGACCGACACAGCGTGAGGGCGATGAAGACGCCTTAACCTCGGGCTTTGGGCTCTGTGACTCCGGATGGTCTTTCAAGGAGTCTGTGACTCGTCAGACCGAGACTCGACAACGCCCAATTCGAGCTTAAAGCTCCCTGAGTCACTCTGATGAACGGGAGGCCTCGTAGAGAACTTCATAACTGGATGGAGGTGAAGGCCCCAGCAGAAGGTCGAGAAGACTTCAACCAAGACCCCGGAATGTCCAAATCACGTTCGGGAGTAAGCACGGGAAGACATCATTAACTTCCGCTTCACGCCCCCGTTTTCACGGCTATGATCGCATGGATACCATGAGCATAACCAATGCAAAGTTGTAGATACCTTATAACTGCGGAAGACTAGACCAAACTAAAGCAAAAAAAAGCTCATGTAGATTCTTGAGTGTCTGATAAATTTAACGCCTTAGTGTGTCTTCTCACGTTGGGATCATACTCCCAATGGCAGCCACCGACAAAAAGTGAATGGTTTTTCCAAAATTTACGGGCGACTGAGATTCGAGATGACTCAAGTGGAGCACTCGGAACTTAGATAACAAAGGAAGCCCTCAATCCGCCCCTTCCTTCACGCCGAAGAGGTCCAACAGCAGAGCTATACTGAACACCAAGCCTCTTATCCCTAAAAGATAACTAATAAATTTCATCCGTATCACCAAGCTTCGGGGCGAAGCCGAGGGCAGACGTTGAAATGTCAAAGAAAACCCTTTTATAAAGGGATGAGGAAAACGAAGGCCATTCTCAAAGGTCACCTCAAGAAGCACACCATCCGGGCACTTGAACAACATAGAGGTCAATACCGCCGAGAACAAACCGGACGCCAACTGGGCCTCGCATTGCCTCGCAAGACCCTCATATAAAGGCTCAACCCTGCTAGGACCCACCGCCAAGGCGTTCTGCATGGCCGACCTCAGATATTCAGATCCCATAGGGTATTTAATCTCATCAATTTTATCCTTGCCTTTACCCAAGGGGGAAGGAGGTTCCCAGCATTTCAAGAACAACCATGTTTCTAAGCTGAGATCGGACTCACCACCCGTCTCGTCCCGAACCGCACATCGTGAGGAATCACCCCTATACGCAAAGAAGAGGAACGACTCCTGGCCTACGGGAATTCACAAGTCAGACTGCAGAACCCAACTGTTGTTCTCGACGCCGCAATACCACCTCCGAAAAGACAAAGAAGGAGAAAGACGCACTCTACCCTGTGTGAACGTAACAAAAAAGGATCTAATTCTAAGCAAGGTATTACAAAACACCAAAATAAATTATGAACAAATGATCAGACGAGTTTCAAGAAAAAAAAAGCCCGAACTCGCAGAGAAGGAAAAAGCTTTAAATATCAGGGGAATACAATGCTAACAGTCAGATGATGTTCTCAAAAGAAACTAAAAGAACTAGAGAGTCAAGTCGTGAAATGAAAGTCATCATTACCACAAGACATTCGACGGCGACAAAGCCCTAACTAAACCAAATTCGAGCGACCACGTGAAGTCTAATCCCGATTCAAGAAACGATACCCGCCCCACGCTCCATAACCAAGTGGCTTGGGGCAACTGATCGTTTAAAATAAAGACAGCCCACTCCCCAAGTCCAAGAAGATAGGATTGAAAGAAGACTTATAAGGTGCCCAAGAAAACGGCCCGGCTCCCGGCGCACCCAAAAAGGAGCTCGGGCTCATCCATCCTAAGGGTCGATAACACGGAAAGCCCAAAGAGCCCATATCCTATAAATCAAATAAAATCTCCACCAATAAGGGAAGTAGGATAATTCCCAATAACTGCTTTCTAATTATCCCTTATTAATCTGACAACGATAAGGAAAAAAAATCCTCCATCCAATAAGAGAGAGTCCTTATAGCCATCCAATTGGGAAAATCATCCACTATAAATACCAGGCCACCCCATCGATGAAAGGTAATGCATAACTCATTCCCTAAGCGCTGATCTTCTTTTCCACTGAAAGAACCGACTTAGTATCGAGAGGCACCGGCGCAGCCCCTCGCCGATTCTTTGGTTTCTTGTTTTGCAGAGGTCTGATGCGGAGCCGCGTTGAACCGCCCAAAGAATTCCAACTCGCTCCAAATTCGGCCTTTGCGAAAGGCATCATTTCCAATATCAATGAAAGATATATCTTACATACACTTAAGATCAATCCAAAAGCACCACCATCGATTTTACCATAACGTGATTTTTCACTTCCCAAAATAAAAATTCCCCGCATTCGGAAGCAAGAGTAATAATATAATATGTAAGACCCGAGAAAATTCACTAAAACGCATCATAATTCGGTAAAATCAAATTTTTCTAGATCTCAATGACGAAACGGACTTCACTGCTGGACCGTCGCAAATTCCAGCTACCACGCCGACTTCGGGCTTAATTCGAGACAAATGGAATTTTGCACATTTTTCGAGGAAACGAGCTGGCCAAGTGACACTGGGCGCATTTTCGAGCGGCACACAAAATCAGCCATGTGTCGGAGTGTGCTCCACCATCTGAGCTCAAGGTGGGCCGATATCGACATTACGGCATGATGCCAATGGGTAGAAAGAGTCAAAGTGGTCGGGCTTTAAGGATAAGAAATCCTCTCAACCACCAAGATGACACGGTGACGAGACAGTGCGGTTTCTTCCATTTTTCGCTGAGAATGCAGCGAAAGTGAGGGAGAAGAGAGCAGATTAAAAAATGGTGGATTTTATAGAGCACCCTCTCTCTAGATTCCTGGCCGACGGACCGCTCTGATTTCTTCAAAGCAAGAAGCAAAGTGGTTCTACGATCAAGGACTACACGCTGGTACCCGCCGGAGTTTTTTACAAACTCCGTGAGGTAAGGGTTTTGGCCTTTACTTGCTTTAAACCTTGTTTAAGTGTTTTGTTAATGGTCAGGAAGTTATTGATTTTGGTGGCCGTGAGTGGTTGGGTCGGTCCCAAAACTGGGACCGACTGGCTGGGAAATGTCGAACCCGGTTTCAATCTGCTTAGGACTGCCAGATTTGCTTTCATAATTTATACAAATATACGGTGTGTATGAGGTCGGAAATGGCCATTGATATCGGTTTCAAAAAGTGGAATCAATGTTCATGAGTGGTTTGCTTGCAATTCGACAACCCATCGCAGGTTTTTGGATTGTTAAAACAGTCCTGCTCAGGTGAATCGGACCAAAAAATATCCATGTAAAGTGTCAGGTGTAATGAAACGTTGAAGAATACTGAGTTGGTTGGAAATTACTAGGTTAATGCATAAACTTAATGTTAATACAGTCATAATTATATAAAACATAATTAGTGTGTGTTATCGAAATCGAATCGAATCGCCTGCCAGCTAATTCGTGATGGTTTAACAAAATCAATAACAACATGTATAGATAAATCGAGAATATACTTATGATTGATATTATTGGTAAATTGTAATGAATCATAACATGTTGTGCGTGATTTAAATATGTTAATATATATGCATGTGAATATTAGCATGAACGTAAGGGAAACCAAGATACCTGCATTTTCTATACGCACCTGTAACCTAGAAATTGGGGTGTGAGTGCATACATAAACAAAGAAAACGAACACGGTCACAAAGGAATCTCCCAAGTGATATTTTCCTGAGAATCATCAAGATGGTCCAATGTGATCATTTGATGAGGACCATGATCAGTTTAAAGTTCCCCAAACCAATTCGCCTGAGGTAGTCCAATACTTTTACAAAACTCAGAGTGTGTTTTCAGAAACACAAGTTTATTTTTGAAAACTGATTATTTTCTATACATGGCTGAAAGCAAGTGTGGATATTGGTGAGGACTCTAGACATGGGAATGGACATTTAGACACTGGCAGATCACGAATTTACTGAAAGTGTGTTTATCAATCATCAGAGACACTTAAAGGAGTAACCCATTTAGGTAATTCCACTCATCAAGCAATAGCTCACCCCACAAGGGAATATTATTATAGGCATATTGAGCAAATGAGAGAAGGACACTCACTTAGAGGCCGATTTTGTTAAAAGCCAAGCTGTGGCTTTATATTTTGGTATAAATGTATTAGAAAGTTTGTAATTTGTTGAAGAAGCTAGATAAAGATGAATGAATAACTCGAACTATTGAAATATAAATTGCATTGCATGCGTATTAGTGTATGGCCCATGGCCATTTTTACTGTATAGGTCTCTGGGTGATACTAGACGTATAGATTCCAAAGAAAGGATTAAAAGAATAACGACACTCGTGTCAGCGCCACATAACAAAACTAAAAAGAGGCAAGGAATAATTTAAAAGAGTAACTACAAGACATAAATAAGTCAACTCCAATCACTATTTAAATATCTCTATTTTTATCAGGAGGGAAAGGAGATTCAAAATCTGCATAAAAAGGAGTAGTACTGCAATTTAGGAGGTTTTCCTTTGGGAGGCAAGCAATTTCTATCATTCTTGTCATCCTTTTCATCCATGATTATTGGACTTATTATGTTGATCTCATCATTCACTACCATGTAATGCAGCCTTGTTATTGTTTTAGAACCACAATACAAAGGAAGATCAACAACAATGTTTACAATGGCAACAAGAACACAACAAATAACATACAAGAACAAAAGGAAAACATATACGAGCGATGAAATGTCGAGTAATCATCACAACTGTAAAGTTAAGAGGACAAATCCGTTGATGAAACCTGAACAAAACAGGAACACCCAATAGCTAGCATCTCTAATCAAGATCTCTAAAATTGAAGTTTTAATGTATTTGAGAGAGAGATAGACTTGAAAAAGTCTAAGGTCATTGGAACCTATAAAGCATTAGGGGAAAGAAAAAAATATAAGAAAATTAATTTTCTATGTTCGTTTATCACTATGGAAAATATAAGAGAAAAACAAACAATAAAATTATTGATTGTTTGTAAATTTTATATATTTTAAAGTTCTTAGTCCTTATATAATACAGAGAAACAACAAGGTAAGTTTGAACAAACATATAGTATTAATTTATTAAGTTTAAATCCCATTTTTATTCTCATTTTACTTCCTCATATAGTGGTTCAAGCTTATGTCTCTTCTCAAGAATGAAAAAGCCAAAATACAACCTAAGAAAAAATATAAGATTCGTCTATGACAAACAAGAAATAGAGAACTTATTGAACAAGTAAAAACTAGCATCACTTAAGCATTTTACACGGGCATTTCAGGGCGTAAAGTCAAAATTGTCACAATTCAAAAAGATGCTAGACCTCTAGCAGAGCAACTCGGTGCAGCCTGAGAGAGATTCAATTAATATTCAAAGAATATAGCTAATGTGTTAATGAAGTAAGTAATCTACTAATGACAATAATAAATAGAATTCCCATAATGAAAATTATACCTTCAGTAGCCCACTTTTGATGAAAAAATGACTTGTCTAAAATTGCACACCGTACGTTGGTCAAACTTTTTTACCCATAGTTTTATTCAATTTTCGACTTCATAAATAAACTCAAAATCTTTCTAATAAACAAGGATAATAACCTTATGGTAGGTTTATTTTATATTTACTTGAAGTTGATTTTGCCTTAATTTAAAAGAAATGCTAAAAGTGCAACAAAACATAATGGAAAAATTACTAGCATTTGAAATACTCCACCAAAAGAATGATGGAAAACATAAAAAGAAAAAATAAACTTAAGGACATATTCGTTCTATTTATATTTGGTGAAGCATTTGAGTAAAAGGTTTTAGCATGAATAATGTAACCTAATTAGAACAACGCTTCAAGAAAGGGAGGCCATCATGAACATTTCTTAGCATCTCAATAAAAAAATCATGCAGACCATGAATATCACAAATTTGCAACCAATTAACTATAAAAGGTGAATAGATATTCATTTGTACAATGTATATATGTTCAGAATGTATGTAGTGATAGGTGAGAGAAGAAGAAATATAATCGGTATATTGAAATGAATATAATGCTAGTAAAATATATAAAAATGCCTATAATCAAAATCTGATTGTTCTTATTTATATAAAAATTATAATTACTTTTTAGCTAATTCACTCTCACAATTATAGTGCGTATATATTTGTTTCAAATAAGCATGGAAACATATTGTCGTTATAATAATATATGAAGTTCATGTGGGATAGTAATATACTGTAATCATGCATATAGAGGAGTTCATGGATAATACTATTTATAAATGTAGAAACTTCCCCTTCAATTGTTTTTTTTTTTTTACATCTATTCATTTTGCATTATGACATAGTATTATGTTTCTCATAAAAACGTCCCTATTGAGACTCAAACCTTGGACCCATTCCCTCCCTATGCCCACTTTAGCTCTTAACTACTTGAGCCTAGTCTTATTAACCACCTTCAATAACTTAAATTTAAATAAATAAAAAATGGGTTTCTTGATGTATTGATGAAAAGACCAATTTTTTATAGTGGCCACCCTCAAAGGTGGTAGAAACTCATCAATTGACAACAAAGCTGGATGGTTTGTTAGAAACAATTTTTAACATCAATTTTTCTTTTTAAAATGGTTTTATGAGATTAATGTTTTTTTGAACAAAACCTACACTAAAACTCAACCATAGAAAACAAATCTCAGCTTATTATCCATGATGAAATTGTCTACTTATTTATATCATACAAGGTCCAAAAATATTCTTTATATTTTCAAATACTAATTCTACAAAAACATATGAAAACGCCTTAAAACTGGCAAAAACATGCTTTCATAATTATTTTTTTATAATGTTACTGAAAGTTGTTCCTAAGTTCAAAAACTTTTTTAAAACAATGGACAAACATGGCATTCAAAAAATCTATCCTACCAAACCATTGACAAAGGAAAACAAAACAAAGGCTCCTACATTAATTTTTTTTTACATAGAACAATGAAGCATATCGAAATTCCTCCAATCACCGTAGAAGTTCCAATGTTAAACTAGAATCTGTGAGAGGTTCAATAAAGACTGTAAACAAATTTCCATCAATTTTTCTATTTACATTGTTTATATAAGGCAATCACCTGACAAACAACAAAAACCCAATCAAAACAATAGGTGCATGGTTCAAATGTACCTTCAGAGTTTAACTTCCAATCTTCTGAATGCAACTAGATCCAAGATTACAGAATTTTTATGAACCGGGGTTGATGCACGTCATGTTTTATTTATCTTCCAGCGCACTATCGCGACTTTAAATTGGTTATTATGAATCTATCAACAACACACTGAATGGAGACATTACGGAATAAAATGCTTCCAATATCTGTAAAACGCGAAAACTCTTGAATGATAATCACAACAAATTCACCAAAGTTATTTAATTTGCTCAAGTCTCCAAAGGAAGTCATGGATTGAAAGCTACTATGTTCAAAACAAAAACTATAATATTTCCAGGCTTCCAGCTCAATATTTTTAGAAATTAAACCATATCCTAATCATTTCATAATACTTATCTCAAGTTAGTAGCAAAGTTCACAACTCCAATGGAAAAAAACCCAACTTGAAAAGATAAGCTAGATTAACTCAACCAAGAAAGGAGCATTGCACATGACAAAATCCCATCATCCAAATGCAATTTTAGAATTAATTGATGAATGTCAAATTCAAAGAAAATAGAAACCCACATACAAAAGTTTCAACATTCAGCTAACCAAAATGCTGAAAATTCGTTGTATCGGGGCTTCTGGTTGTTAGGGGGACAATGTGCTTGTTTATCTCAATAATACGGTGACTTTTAATTTGTTTGCTTTTATAAATTCACCTGCTTCAATTTTCCAAATTTCAAATTGAAGGAAATGCATGTATGAAAATAAAACAAGCCCCCAAATATTTAAAAAAAAAATGATGTTTAAAATTTCACAACAACAAAAGAAGCTCCACCTTGTAAGAACCTCGTTATTTTAGATCCTCAAAGATCACTTTCTTATCCTCAAAGACTTAATTCGCATCAATCATATAATTCATTTTCTACTCCAACTCTACGTGTCATCAACTTATTTGATTCAACTTATCATAGACTGTAGACCCCGCTTGTTAAATAGTGATAATTACGCTTATATATTCTATAAAGATATATAAAGAAGCTCCTTCTTAATGAATATAATTTTCTTTTACAATTATAATATATTTATCATTCCATAATATAATGCTAAAAGAAGCCTTTGATATTTTAATTATGCAAATTAAAATTTACAAATACTTTGTCTAGCATATATGTTTTAGCTCACGTGTCCATGTACCTAAAAATATTTATTTGTTTATCTAATAATATAATTTTATAAATTTGTTTATATTAAGTTAGTATTTCAGAAATTTGAAAAGTTACTTTTAAAGATAATATCTAGAAGAAAATAAAATTAGGGAAACAATTGAATCATAAACAAAATTCCATCCATATTTGACAAACTGTTGGAACAAAATCTAATAAATGATAAATAAATAAAGAATGAAAATTTTATATGAATTAAGTTGGCACATTAAATCAGAGAAAAATAGCAAGAGATACTCGAAAAGAATATAAAAAAATGAAATGGATATCCTAATCAGATTAATTAATTACTATTAATTATTTATTTAATTGATTTATCCTCAATGATAAAGGAAAGTTTTTTACACCAATATCCTGAGAGAATATATTAAAATATATTAAATAATTAAAATAATTATTTTATTTAATGGGAGTTTATCCCAATCTAAATTAGGGAAAAGTCTAAATTCATTATCAATAGGATCTTCTTAATCACAATAAAATCAAGGCTTTGTAGGTCTATAGCCTTTATGGCGTACTTTAACAACAAAAAACAAAGTAATAAATCTTTAGCTTCTACAAAAGAGAATTAGAAATCTGAGAGAACTTAACCTTTTTGATTCCAAAAGGTTCTTTCAATGTGGTCCATATGCAAATCCATCTACTATGATAAGTCTAAAAGATATTTTCTTTAAGAAGAAGAAATAATAGATAGAGAGAGAGAGAGAGAGAGAGAGAGAGAGAGAGAGAGAGAGAGAGAGAGAACACTATTAAAAGCTTATAAAATGGAAAGTGTGAACATCATCCACATATCATAGGCAGTCTCTGTTGTGGTCGGGGTCTCAAGAATAAAAGGCAACAGAAAATGATGAGAAGAAGGCAGAAAACAAAGAAGAAAAACCACTTTATTAAAGGTGTATCCCACAACTATGTAATTTTAGCTTTAAAGTACACGTACACATTCATATCATTTCATGCTTTCACATGATCAAGCTACCCAGCCAAGCTTCTTCGCTCTTTCTCTCTCTAGCTCTGCCTGGGAAACCCACACCACAAACCCTTAGCAGTTTTTCCTTTCTTCTTCCCCCATTCACACACTTGCCTCTTAACCCATCCTACTTATAAGCCTAATAGTTCAACACCAGTCAATGGCTACACCCATTTTCCAACAAATTTTGAACTACCTAACCATGCCACATCAAGGTACAATCGCATCGGTAGTGCTATCCCAAACCGTTGTCCATTTAGTGGTTTTTTTCTGTCAATGATCTCAATTAATCCAGCTAACCGATTCGCGATGCTGGCAGTGTGTTCGTAATCAACAAAATTTATCTCAGATTCTATTTCATCGACAAAGAGTTGTGCCATCAAGAAAGATAAAGGACTCAGTGGTCAAATATTGTGGACGGGTTTTCTCTGCAGAGAAGAGTTACGTGCATTGAAATGGGTGTTTTCTCTGGACTTTTGTGGTTTGTGAAAAATTAGCAGTAAAACGGTTGAAAACCGAAATAATTGAAGTAAAAGTTACAAGAATTCTCAAGTCTCGCCACTCTGCCATGGTTCTAAGTTAACTAACATTGCCCCTGGTCTTTTCCTCGTGGTTTAGAGACTGATGACATATAGTCATTTCCCGAACTGTGATCTTCATTTAACTTTTAAAAACCTAAACCCTAAAGTTTTCCTTCTTTGAAATACAAAGATTTGATCGGGCATAAATGTGCCTAACTGAGAGAACATATCTCAAACCTACCCTACAAAGAATCCACAAGAGACACTAATCATCAATGGATCTAGTGAAAGTATCCACTGAACCCAAAGAAAGCTTGCCAAATACACGTTAAGGAGAGCATGCCTAAGAGATCTAACCTAAGGTGAGAAGCAGGAGCATAAATACCCTTAAATGCATACATGAAGAACATGAGAACATGCAGCTAAACCCAAAACCAGAACCCACAGCTTCCTTTCAAGGACTGTGGGTTTCTAGTTTAACATCCCTTGATTTGTCATCATCAAGGGGTGTTTGTCTAGTGAGAAAATGCAAGAAAGTAAGAGAAAAAGGAGAGAAAATCACAAAACCAGGAGAGGAAGAGGAAGCTTGCACTAAACTTCCTTCACTGGACACGGATCAATGCTTAATTTGATTAAAAGCAGGATCGAGCTTATATAGTGCTTAGTATAAGGAAATTACAAAAATAAAGCAATGAACCAAATTATGAAGGGCAAACTTGTATAAACCACAAAAGATAAATAAAAAGCAGCCAATGTTGTGTGGAGCAAGAGTTAGTGACTGCATCCCCGCGAATTGGCAGTTACAATTTTTGCAACCTTGCAAAATTTTACGCTTGCTTTCCTTCTTCGCCATAATTTTGTCTAACTTTCCTCCATTCACCATACATCTTCAAATCTCGACGGTTCATCGGTTTTAACCCAAGTTGAAGAATATGAGGCATTTGACTCCGCAAATCGGCTAAAAATAGCTACAAATGGACAAGAGTCGTCACCCCAATGTATCAATCGAAGATGTGCTTTCCACAGTACACAAATAGTGTTTAAAACCTCGCATTATACAGTAGCCTAGTACAGTACTGCCTGGGTATTAATCACTCCCCCAACCGACACATTGCTAAATTCCTTAGTAATGATAAAAAAGAAGCGAAAATCATGCATGCTATACGACGCAAAAAGCTGGACTGCCTTTTTCTAAAAGTGTGTATAAAAGCAATGTCTTACCTTTAGTATGAAAAAGTCAGACATTGCATAAAACCAAATGGGGAGAATGAAATACACAGAATGTTTAGAGCGCCATTCCAAGGAATGAACCTTAAAATTCCACCAAAATCTAAGTGTTTTTAGTGAACATGATAACAAAAGTCGCTAAGCTACTCTCCCAATCCAAACCATCGCCAATGCCTTAGACTATCAATTTTCAACCTAAATAGATTCAGCCTAATTTTATTTCACACTTCTATCAGACAGGTGGTGCAATGCTGAAAACCTCGACTTCACCAAACTCCGTACGGATCTACCGATGACTCCCCAACCAACTGGGTTTAGGTGATCAATAAAAGGATCTTTCACCAATAAACTCTATAGGTTTCACCTCGACTCGAATTACAGAATCCATCCAACAACTCGCTAAACTCCACCCATCCACCCATGTAGCGAGCACTAAGTTTGGCAGCGGTTCTCAACCAAATAAGCTAGTATACCGCTTTAAAGCTTTCAGAATTTCGATCGTGCTCTGCTTTAAGGCAAAGCATCGCGCTTTTCTATTTGCTTTTCTTTTCCTTTTCTTTGTTTTTCTTTCTTTGGAAGACCTATCAGCTCTCGGGGAACCTAACTCATTACGTCACAACGGCTTAAGGCTGGCTTGCAAAGTAGTGGGAGTACGCACTTCTCAAACTTAATGATGAAAACCACGCGCACTGGTGCGTAAAATAGAGAATGGTGGAAGATAATGGGTTAATTACTGTGGTCTTCAATCACCAACAACTCAATTAAGCATGGAACCATTCTAGCATTTGATGGTAGCATACAGTGTTTCAACTTTTCAATTTACAGGAAAGGCAAAACCACAACAATATAGGGACAAAATGAGATGAAAAAGTGTAGAAAAATAGATTTGTATTATATATATCAAGGTGAATTTACAAAATTTTCAACTTTTTCAAAAAGAAGTAAGCAGCAAGACTTTAAATATACAGATTTGGCTTACTGGCACGTGGTACAAGCAAAACTAAAGTCAAAAGTATGAACATCACCTAACACTAATCGCTCCGACAACTTAACAGAGTTAGCTGGAGAAAGCGGTACTAATCTGGGGCGGGTCGAGAAGAATCATCTCAGCCCTGGGCGAAATGAGGTGTCAAGTTGGGTGAGTGGCAGATGTCAAGAGCCGCCAACACATCCACAATCGCAGTGGGTCAGCGAGGAGCCGATCTCGTTTAGGAGATAGCCGAGGCCTGGCGCCCTGAGCCGTACGAGGATGGCCACATCGCCAGGCGCTGTGCGAGCCATCCTCTCCGCAAAGGCGCCCCGGGAAGCCGCAATGATGGGCGGCGGAATGTGCACCGCCTACGATGGCCGGAAGTCCCCGCAGAGAGGTAATCGTGATCATGGGCGGAAGTGAGGTGCTCGCCCAACGCAGATCCGACCGAGCAGCCGCATGGGACCCTAAGTCTCCTGAGGCAGAGGCACGAGCCCGAGGTATCGAGCGCCGAGCCACCGGAGTCAGAATGCGGTTCTGGTTGAACCGCAAGGAATTGATGAGTCACCGAGGCTCTATCAGGCTCGCCATAGGGATGGTGTCCCTCATGGATCGCCGTTCGCTCAGCCCTCGGCCCCGACCCCGAGAGGGAAGATGAAAGGCACGCGACCCAAATTCGCCACCATCGACAAGTAGTGCGGCCTCACAGCCACAACGACGCTCTGACCTGGCTCACCAACCCATGTCAGAACCACATGCCAGAAACAGAGAAAATGACTGTTAATTTAGCAACTTCACAGACCCCGTCCCTAAGGAAATAAGGACGCCATAATACCATTGGTTAAACCAATAAATTCTCCAATGCGAATATAAACCTCCAAAAATAAATTCCTCCCGAACGATATGCCGGAGTGGAAACATATTAGACCTCAAACGGGTCTATCAAAAGCATACATCATTGAGGTGCCACCAATAGTATCGTTCCACCGTGAATTTCTTCTTGCTGAGGAGAAGCCACCCATCTCCTGACGGCATGGTGGCCATCGTCTATAAATGTCGCGCCGGGCGGACCACTAGTGCATGTAGCAAGTTTATACCGTCAGAGGGCCCGCGCATCCCCACCTACCGCCGATGGAAAAATACGAGCCGCTCTGCCGGGTTCGCCTGTGATGTCATCGTATGATAAAACCCGATGACTAATTGAGGATAATAAGACGACGCTGAAGTCACGAACGACCCATACGGTATCTCCGCGACAAGGAGTACGGTGCCCCCGGAAGGTTGTTCAGCGGGTAACGCCGGACTGAGTAAACCTCCGTGGAAATCTCTCCCCATACCAACATTCCCCGGATTCGGGCCGCAAGGGAAGTGCGCCGCCCGACGATGGACGCAGGGATGTGTCCGGGCTCCGGCGAATGCCCTAATAAGGCAAAGTGTTGAGGCGGCGCCTGGTCTTGAAGTGGATGACTCCTCGCCTGAAGTCCGGGCCCTCGTGGTGAGCCCGGCCGGCCCGGATGCTATCTCTGTATGATATCTCCCTCCCGCAGGCCACAGAGGAGGAAAGCCCTCAAGACGCTAAGAAGCAGCGTTCTGACAGCAGCTGACAGGGGGTAGCAAGCGGGTACTGAGGGCGCAGCGCAGCACTGGGCCGGCACGGCCGCAACAGAGAGGCGCCGACGGCAGGAGCTGGGGTGGCCTAGCCTAGGGAGGCTGGGCCTGGCTGACAGCTGGGTCAAGGCACGGCCTCGTAAGGGAGGTCCCGAATGTGGGAGGGGGCTCTCAGGCGCACCTGGGCAACGAAAGGAATGAGTTCCTCTAGTCTTCGCCATCAAGCCTGCTCGAGGGAGAGCAAACTTGAGAGGAGAAGTGTTTTTCCGAACAGCCAAGGACGAAATGTGAAACAAAACAAGAATGCGCTTATATAGGGAGGAGGGGTGTGTGGAAGACATGAACAATTAATGGCATTTAGTGACCATTAATTAAAATGGCTCAAAAGATTATAAAATTAATCAGAGCTGGAAACGAAGGGTTGTGAAAACGTAAGAGTCACAGGCAAACAAAGTGGTGACGATGAACGCCAGTGTCGCGACTTCAGAACCCAGAAGAAATTCTCAAATCTGCACTTGCCTCCCTCAGACCGAACATCCGTAACAAACACACCAAAAATTATGAGAAGAAAAGCTTGAAAAATAAGTAAATTTACAAAATTTGAAAATTAAAGGATCTTAATGAAAATCCTAATTTAAAACTTGAAATAAAATAAAACAAAAATCTCATAAAAATTTGGAGTGGTTTCCAAGTTCCTGTGGGAACCACTCCCGTCAGGTCACAGAGGTTTCATGGGGTCAAGGAGGAGAAGCCTCCATGCTTGCAATGAGGTACTTGAATGGAGTTCAGCTTCTATCTCCTCGTGCTACATTCTCGCCTCTCGGTGGTGCTGTGGTACGACAGACAGCAGTGTGAAGCGTGATTGATGCAACTGATCCTTCACAACTACTTCGGGGTTCTTTGTTAACTCTTCCCCGCAGCTTATGAACACTATGCTTCGCACCTATGGCACCCGCGCATTCTTCTAATTTCGCCTCCTCATCCTCATTGCTTATCCTCGTTGCTCAAGTGAAAAAATGCTGAGCTCCAACGCCATGTCGAAGGCGAGCCGACGACCCCATTCCCCGCAGCTTAATTATAGCATTAGATGTGCCAAAATGCCTCCCAAGTATGATAGGCACTTGGTTAGTGCTCTTCGCCACGTACAGTATCAAGAATCACAAAATCCACCTGGATAAGAATTGCCTATCTTTACCAAGACATCCTCAACTATCCCTTGTATTTTCACCGACGACCATATGATAGGGTGATGTTGGTAGGCTTCAGCCTCTAAACCTAATCGCTTATACATTGGAGTATGGCGAGTTGGACACTGTTCTGTGATCCAAGAAGGTTTTGTCTATACAGTCCCCCTGAGGTTGACCGAGATGGGCGCGGGGATCTCGGATTCAGATTTCACCTGCTTTGCACCTGATGACGGAGCTGACTTGTCTTTCGCCGTGGCCTCTTGTTAATGCCCAACCCCTTTTAACCGTGGCACAAGTCCCTGAAATTTAGCATAGTTGGAACCCGTTTTGATCGTGTCAAGTGCTTGGATGTTCACTCTTAATTCCGCCTCAAGACTCCAGGATTTCCTCCTCGCTGTAGTTTCTTTCGCCCTGCTCGGGGGAAACTGATGAGGCATACTGCCTTCATTGAATCCTCTTAATGAATACGTGCTCGCTCTACTCTTTCTCCTCGGGTTTTCCCGGCAGGTTCAGCACCTACGCTTCAATTTCTTACCACCTCAAAGTGATAATGGCCCGACTTCATCCATTTTCGTGCAAGCTCACCGGGCATAGCTTAGTACATGCACTCCCCTAGGATCGGCAAAGGTCTAGGAAGGAATCTCCTTCCCGCACTTGCTGGGTCGATCGTCGCTACCGATGGATGACCCGCATGGTATCAATTTTTTTATTCAGCTTTGGTAGCTTCCATCAATTTTTCATCTACGGAGCTTACCTTTTCTATTCTTTGGTTTATATGAGCATTGATAGTTTTTTGCTCCTCTACAAAATTCCCCACTACTTTGCTCAAATTCATGATAACTTGCTCAACAGGTGATGAGATTGGTGGCTGATGCTGAGAGGTGGATCCATACTGTTGCTGCTGATGTGCCCCTGGGGGAACATATATGTTGACTGGACCTATAAATTGTTATGGATCAAAACGCCTATTCAAATTTATGACTTATTACCCAAGGATTATTATCTAGTCCTCAGTAAATAAACCATAAAACTTGAGTGTGGGTTTCTTTATCTATAGTAACATTAAAATTTTCACAAAGAGTAAATCATTTTCTTGTGGTTTCGATCCAAGATACCGCAAGGCAATGTGATCGAACAAGTAGTAAATCACTGTCCAGATATTGGATCCTACGTAGATCTCAAGAATTTTTCAAGAAACTACCCTAACTACTTAAGCTCCATACTATTTGGACGATAATACGATAATGGATTTTTCTTTGAAAGCTTGAAAGAATGATGAAAAGAAAAATGAATGAATAACAAATGAATTGAATATTGAAATATTAAAATAACAAATTTAGACTTAACAGTTATCTCTAAAGAAAACATTGAATAATCGGCTATTGTGAAGAATCAATTCCTACGCTCCTCGCACTGTAACTTTTGCTTAACTACGACAAACTAGTCCAAGGGATTAAGATAAGGTGACCGGGATCTCTCCAAACCACACCGCTCATCATTTCAATTCTTAATCAAGCTTCTCCGAATGAGTGAGATAACTACTTTTAAATCTGCAGCCTTGTTCCGTATTTTTCTTTCAATACTTCACCCATTAATACGGACTCGCAAACCCGAGCTCCTTCCAAGAGGCCACGCAGAGGTTCAGACTACATACCGGTTCCTCATCCTCAAAATTGTAACAGCCTACTCTTTCCTCGATTGCATCCGCTAACACCCGGGATCGAATCTACTATTCGAATTGAGGAACTCTCTCGCATACTTAAATTAATAACCCACTCAACTCATTCTCTAAGTTACAAGTGGAAAAGAGAGGACGATGATTTAAATATACAGAGCACATTGGGACAAGAATATCGTGTCTAAATACCTTCCCGAAATCATTCTCTTACTCTGGGGAATGCCTTCTCTATGTCACCTGTGAGGGCCTCCCCGAAATCATAGCTGAAACAAATTACAGGGTAATGTGAGGACTGACATCGGGATCAATTCCAAGAAACAAGCAAAACCAAAGAAGTCGATTTAATATCCTAAGTTCAACCATACGAATAAAATACTGCAGGAAAGATAATTTCTGATAATAACGTCAATTCAATGGAAGCTGGGTTTCTAAATTAATGATTATACCATACATTACTTAGTCAATCAAGAAACCACCGTAACTGAAACCTGGTGTTCGAATCCAAAATTTGTCCGAATTCAAACAACTGCATGCTAATTTTAAGAAATATAAATCCGCATTTAGCTAAATCCTTACAACTAACGTTAAAAATCCAAATTAGAACAACACAAACTAATCTAATCAAAATAAAATGGAAAGAAAACGAAACAAAGAAAAGAAAAGCAAAAGAAAATAAAAATTACTGCGAGCCTTCAACAACCCGCATCTCTTCAAGTCGCCAAGATCGGGCGCTTCTGGGTAAAGCAGCCTTCAGATGAGCAGGTTCCGAAGTCAGCCCTAATTTCGATGCATTTCGACTTTATTTAACCGGGCCTAGTAGGTCGATACCGCACGATCAGCCTTGTCGCGACCTGCTTCGCCGCAGCCCCGCGCAGAGCCTCTAGCGTGGTCACACATGTCTTAAGTGAAAGTGGTGTCGCGACAGCCGATTCCTGGCTCACTCTTCTTATCAAACCCGCCACGCCATCGACGCCGCGACCTTCCGGGTCCATACCGGCGTCGCTGACAGTCGCGTTGGGTCTACTTCCATTCGGGCAAGACAATTGTTGTCGCGACACTCGATGTCAAGCCGCGACCTCACGCCGTGACCATGTCGCTGACAACAGTGTCGTTTGACCATATCTTATGTGAAATTGTTGTTGCGACAACTTTCTCCTTTCAAAGCGATGTATGGCTATACATTGTAGTGTTGATGTCGTGACTGCATCCAGATGTCGCGACATTGTTTCTTAACCTTCTTGATTCACCTTTGGATTGGTGTTTAACCGAGTTTGTTCACTCCAGCTCATTTTAAGTTTCAATTAAGATTCATTCGCGGTAAGGTTCCACTGATGTAACTGAATCGCATTTTGATTCTTTGTCGAGAAGCTTAGTAACATTTGGTCCTTTCATCCCTTATTTGTCGTTCTTCTTTTGCCTGCTTCATCCCATTATATCGATTAAGCTCTGCCACGATACTGCTCCTTTTTATTGCAATTTACGCTTTCTTTGGGATTTCTCTTTGCCGCGAGGGTGGTAGAAGTTTATTCAGTTCACATGTCATCGAGTTTTTATGTAAAGTGAATGAGAAAGAAATGGGTGAAAATAGATGACTTTTAAGCTCGTAATATCACTGCGGAGTTTAGGCTTCGGCGAGGTTGGGGTGGTTTTTCCGATTAAGGATTGTAGGTATTTGCCATCACCCAGGCATCAAGCCCAGGGGCCTATTTTGGCCCACGACATTTGCATGTTCAGCCATCAAATCCCTTACTGAGGGAGAAATTGGACAATGTTCCCCTTGATGACTGGTAGATTGACAATTGAAACATGGTTGGCCAGGCATAGATGCCTCAGTCACTGCCCATACCTCCTACTGATTTCTCTATTCAAGCTCTTCCATCCTTCTGGACAGGGTGGACAACTTAGCCTTTAGTTCCACATCTTCGTCAGTGAATAAATGCCTCCCTTTTGGTTCACTGTTTGTTTCATTCTCTCTACCTCCCTTGGGTTCGTCTCATCCCATCCCTTGGAGGTTTCAGCCACATAGTTGAGGAAGTCCATAGCTTCATTTGGATTTTTGCTAAGGAAGTCTCCTCCACACATGGTCTCCAAGAGTTGTTTCATGAAACGGGGGACATCCCATCATGAAGTGGTTTACCCCAGCATCCATGTGTCAAAGCCATGGTGAGGGCATGTGATAGTTTCAAAGATACCTTTCCACGACAACGATAAAATTTCTCAACATCATGGCACGCAAGGTGTATATTGTCTCTTCAAATTGTTGGTCTTGTATTACCTTGAGAACTTTTTCAAATTCAGCTGCAACTACGCCGAGTTCACGATGGTCCTTGGCCTCGGGTGAATTAAAGCCAAATTTTGGCTTTATCTTTGAGTCGAGGGGCGTCGGCTTTAGCAAGTCCATATCAAATGCTCCCTCCTTGAAAGTTGTGCAAACTTCTTCAAAATCCCGGATGTGTATGTATGGATTTTCGTTTTCCATACCATGAAAAGTTGGGAGCAGGGGCACCAAATAAGGTCTCACTGCCACATCCTCTGCAAGGGGTATTATGCAAGAGGGTGCACTCACCCGTGGTGGGTGTATGTGATCCCTCATTGACCTGTAGGCATTAGGTTCCCTATGAACCCCCTGTTGACTCTGCTGCTCTTCAGGTGGGGTTTCCATCTGATTGTTGTGCAGGCTAACTTCACACCCCTGTTCAATTGGTGCACTCATCTGTCACTGCGGTGTTCGTCCCAGCATAGTTGCTATGAATACACAATAAGTAAGAAACCAACAAAAACAAGACTAACAAAAAGGTTGATATTAGCTAAAATCGAAACAGGGGGTAAAAGTCTGCACAGTGAAATTTGAGAACTCCTTATAGTGAAATTGTCAAACTCCCCTGCAGTGAACTGCAAATGGGGAAAAATGGTAAAATAAAAAAGAAATGAGATTTCACCAGCAGTGATACTTAATCCTTAAGTTCCACGACTTCTCTTTCTCATTTGGGGGCACCATCGGCAACGGCGCCCATTTGATTCGTTTACGCCCAGTAGGTGTTAGGAATCAACAAAATTTATATCCTAGGATTCCTACTGCGGCGTGGCAAAATACTGCGATTATAGTGGCTCTAGGGTCGCACCACGAGGGGATGGGTTTTCTTCGTGAAGAGTTGAGTGCATTGAAAATGGTGTTTTCGTTGGACTTTTGGGGTTTGTGAAAAGCGATTATTGTGTGAATGATTGGCGAAATAATTGAGTAAAAGTTGAAGAATTCCTTGAAGTCTCGGGCCCACTTGGGCTTAGGGTTCTAAGTTAACAACATATCATGGTCTTTTCCTCACGTTGGAGATCATGACATATAGTCATTTCCCGAACCGGATCTTCATTTAACTTTAAAACCTAAACCCTTAAAGTTTCCCTCTTGAAAGATAGCATTCGATTGGGCATAAATGCGCTACTTGATTTGAGAACATATCTCAAAAACCTACCCTCTGATAACTAATAGGAGATAATAGCGGGCATCAGTGGATCTAGTAGAGAAGTATCACTTGAACCCAAAAAACTGCTAAATCTGCGTTAAAGGAGAGCATGCCTAAGAGATCTAACCTAAGGTGAGAAGCAGGAGCATCAATACCCTTAAATGCATACGTGAAGAACATGAGAACATGCAGCTAAACCCAAAACCAGCACCCAGTGGCCTTCCAAGGATCAGGGGGTTTTAGCCGAACATCCCTTGGTTTGTCGTCATCAAGGGGTGTTTGGCTAGTGAGAAAATGCAAGAAAGATAGAGAAAAAGGAGAGAAAATCACAAAACTAGGAGAGGAAGAGGAAGCTTCGTGCCAAACTTCCTTTGATTGATTGATGGACTGAATGTTGATTTGATTACAAGCAGGACTGAGCTTATATAGGTGCTCAGTATAAGGAAATTACAAAAATGTGCTAATGAACCAAAATTACATGAAGGGAAAACTTGTATAAAACCATAAAGACGAATTAGCCGATCCAACGGCCCGGTGGGAAGCGATGTTGAGAAATTTCACGGGTTGCGATATTCGCAACTTTCTTGAGAAATCTCACCCAGATTCAAATATTCGCAGCTTTCTTGAGAAATTTGGGATTGCAAATTTTTGCAACCTGCAAAATTTCCACAGGTTTGCACTTTCCCTTTCTTTAGCAATTTTGCTCAACTTTCTCTCGGATTCGATCATGCATCTTAGTCGGCTCGAGGTTCATGATGTTTGGAATCGGGTTGAAGATATGAGGCATTTGACCTGCAAAACTGCTAAAAATAGCTACAAAATGTGATCAGTAGCCAGTCTGGGACCCCAATGTATCAATTGAGTTATTAAAGTAGATCTATACACAAATAGTGTTTAAAACCTGCATTATACAAGGCTCAAAATAGCACTATTTGGGTACTAATCACTAACTTGATAGTGGTGAAACTGAAGAACTACTGTTGTTTAAACCCAAGCTTCCTTCATCTGCTACCTATCTCCCTCATCATATTTCAAACCAACTCATACTTTTCCTATAGCATTTAAAAATAAATAATTAAAATATACATATATATATATATATATATATATATATATATATATATATATATATATATATATATATATATATATATATATTCCAAAATACATGAGACATCCAAGAACCCACCGAACAAGCAATAACTCTAATTCTACGTTGTAGACCCCCTCTCTCTGTAGAACAGTTATGGTCTTTGAATATAGTTGCTTTAGTCCCAAACCCATCCCATCATGAATGACAGTGAGCAACTTAATTTCAGTGAGCAACTTAATTTATTTGGATTGAATTAAGAAACAACATCAAACCAGTTATTAACAACTGTAATAAGTTGAGTAACCCAAACTTTTTTCTTATGTATTCCATTTTAACAACCTATTATAAGTTGACTAACACAGAATTTAACAACACAATAACGGCAAGGTGAAATTGCTGAAAAATAATCATCACTATCTGAAAAAAATCAATCAAATTACAACTGCGATGAGTAAAAGAAACAAATACTTACTGCCTAATAATGTCTATTAGTGATGTTCCAACCATCTCGATAGCACTTAAATCCGTGAAGAATGTTTGACCCATTTGTTGTCTTTGAGACCCATTGTTTTCCGGTCTTGGTGCTTATGCTTCCCTCGATATTTTGCCTTTCCTTGACCTTAAATTCATAGTAGCAACACGTTTTCTCTTGATGGTGCTTGTGATTTTTGGTTTTTTGGCCGAGTGGGGACATTTTACAAATAGGTGATGGGCAAGAAATAAAGACTGGTAAGAGGTTAAGGAAGAATCTGTATTGGTTGGGGGGGGGGGGGAGTGGCTTTCGGCAACGTCCTTGGGGAAATGGGCCCTTGAGATTTGTAATCCCAATAAGGGAGTTCGTGTTTGGTTTGAGACCTTCAACACTGTTGAAGAAGGTGCAAGAGCTTACGATAGGGAGGTTCGAAAAATTCGAGGGAAGAAAGTTAAGGTTAACATCTAATGAAGATGATGACTACTTGCAGAATCACCAAAATCACCATGCTCAACCGACTCTTTGAAACTAGAATCACTCCATTTATCAACCCCATACCCAAAATTTCTAAATTTTTTTGGGTTTTTCTCATCACCTAAACCCTAGCACATGCCTTCTCCCCTATAAATTGATTCCTGATCTCTCAGACCCTCCTCTCTCTATCATATACAAACATCTTAAATTTCTTCTCCAAAAATACTCCCATGGACATCCTCCAAATGTGAGGGGTTGAGGGCTATTGGGTTTGAGAAGGGGATATCAAAGATAGGGTTTTTAGATTTTAATGTTTAAGAAAACAACGTCATTTATAATTTATAGATGATGACGGTTTAGAGAAATTTTATATTTTTTTTCTATGACATTGTAGAAGCATCAAGACTGAGTTAACAAGTCATTTTATAGCTAAATAGAACACTTTGAACTACGACACCTCTAAAATGCGTCATCATAATATAAAAATTCCACAAGACAATGACGTTTTAAGTGAAGTGTCATTGTACATTTAATCATAATTAGATATATTGACATTTTTTTGCAAGTGTTATAGTATGAAGCGTCATAAACAAACATCTTTATAGTAGTGGGATCGCCCATTGTTGCAGGTTCATATTGCGTTGCTGATGCCCAGAAGTTCAGATGATCGAGGTGACAACAATTAGCATCGTCTGTGGGAATTGAACATAAAGTATCGTCTATAGGTTGCAAGGGCTTGGCTTCAACGATTGTCTAGTAGCCTTGCATCACCTGGTACTCCGTCAATTCCCTCTTTCACACCTGATTTGCCTGAACCAGCCGCAATGTCAACCAATCCGATGATCCAATCGCAAGAGGACCAATTCCTCCATTGGCGTCAAGACTTGGAGAGGAAATTGGAGGAGCAAGCCAGGCAGATAAAGGAGCAGCAAGGCCACGCCAAATGCTTGTAGCAAGAGAATGACTAGTTGCGGGCCCAGATAGAGAAAAGCCACAATCTTGGAAAAGATATACAAGATAGAGGTCGAGTTGCACTTCCAATCTCCCACAATAAAGGGAAGGAGCCTGCAGTTCCTAATGATGTTGATACCCCAACAGACGATGAGTTGTCCTCAGGTAGTTCCCCATTTTTGAGCCTCTCACCAACAAATAATGCCTAGGAGAACGCAAAGGCCAAGTCGCGCAAGAGGCCTTCACATCACCCTGCCTTCAGTGATGCCGTTAGTGGCACATCCCACAAGGCAAGGACAGAGACAAGCAAGAGGCAGAATCAGCCAGTTCAGGCCCTTGGGAACGCATCAATATTACCTGAAGGCATGATGCCACCAGTATTACCCACAAGTATGATGCCACAAGTGTCATTTGTACATCCTGTCTTTGGTACAGGACCAACATTTTCCATGTCACCCTTAACCTTAATTCGTAGATCTGATGACTCTCTCTTCACCTGAGTGCATCCTGCGGGTTTGTCTATCTTAGCTTTTCCCGTTCGATGGTTAGAGACCCTTATGATCACATGCTCCATTTTAATTAGGTGATGATCCTAAATGTTGTGTTCCCGACTAGCTTGCGGGGGCCTACGTTAGCCTGGTTCCACAAGCTCCTATATAACTCAATAAACTCGTTCAATGAACTATGGGGCGAACATGCGTGTGTGTGCGTATCTTGTCGGTGACAAAAGGGAACATCGGCTCATACGGACTATTCTCAAACAGGAAGAAAAGTCTGTGAGACATCTAGGAGGTTCGGGCAAACGTTCGGTAGATCTGGTCGTATAGCATGGATGCAGTCCTCCAGAAATTTAGAAGAATCTTTAGGCCATGTACTCCTTTCTTCTAGTCACTATCTTTAAACTCGTCAGCGACAATGAAAGAATTATTCAGGAGGGATGATAGATACTCAATGCTGGAAGACAATATCCGTGTAGTGACTCAAACTGTCATGATTACAAACTAGCCGGTTGAGGGAAATAACCAGCCTAGGAAGAAGTTGTCCAAGTACAAGGAAGGTAAGAGTAGAGATCGAAAGTGATCCCATGATCAGTCACAGAAGAAGCACTAACAGTCAAAGCGCTAACAGAAGAAGCTCTTTAGAGCCGCTACAGTTAAGGGCCGGATAAATGTTATCCACGCGAAAGGTAGACATGAAGAAATCGAGCCAATAGATGGCCCCATATCCTTTCCTCATGTCAACCCGAATAGGGTTATTGTGCTCCACTATGATGCACTGGTACTCTCCCTTTGTATTAACGGTTTTGATGTGCATAGGGTACTGATAGATCCTGGTAGTGCGACAGACTTGTTGCAACTACCCTCCTTTAAGAAGATGAAGCTTTCCTTAGGTGTAGTTAACTTAGTAGGGAAAATCCTCTCTACTTTTAATGGTGCAATTACTGTAACTCAAGGAGATGTCGTGCTCCTTGTAAAAGCCGGGCCAATGACTCAGTAGGTTATGTTCTTAATTGTCGAAGATTTGAGGCCTTACAACGCCATAATGGGGCGATCCTGGCTACAATAGATGAAAGCTATCCCCTTAACCTACAACCAAACGGTCAACTATTTGACTAACGTTGGGCATGTTAACCTTTTAAGCAGTCAGATGGCCGCACAGTAGTGTTATCTAAGCAGTCATCTAGAACAGAGAGGGGAGAAGAACATTTAAAATCCTCTCCTCGAAGATCAAACCCCCGCGTAGAAATCACAGTTCACCACCCAGATCAGGGCGGAAAAGAAGGATCTGCTGGCTGTGGATCCCTTGGAAAAAGTAACATTGGATGGCCTAGAAAAGTTCACTTACATTAGATCTCTCTTGTCCAATGAAGAAAGGGAGTAGTTACGACTCATGCTGTTGAATAATATAGATGTATTCGCTTAGAGCCACTCATATATGATTGGGATTAACTCGACGGTGGCCTCTCACAAACTAAATATTATCCCCGCGGCCAAACCAGTAAGATGAAAGTGAGGCGTTTCCACCCAGATCGCCATTAGATCATTAAGACAGAAGTAGACAACCTGCTGAGTGCAGGTTTCATCAAAGACGTAAAATAGACCGAATGGCCAACCAATGTCTTGCTGGTTCCAAAGAAAATGGGAAAGTGGCGAGTATGTGTAGATCACACTGACCTCAACGAAGCATGCTTAAAAGATATCTTCCCTTTTCCATGTATAGGCCAAATTATTGATGTTGCAACCAGGCACGAAATACTATCATTTCTAGACGCTTTCTCTGGGTACCATCAAATTCCCATGCACTTGCCTGATGTAGAGAAAGTGACCTTCATTACACCATACGGGTTATACTGCTATGATGTGATGCCTTTTAGCTTGAAGAACGCTGGGGTAACTTATCAAAGATATTGGTAACTAAGATATTCCGACCGTTGTTAGGCAACACAATGGAGGCCTATATCGACAACATGCTCGTGAAATCCAAAGAACGATTTGACCACACCATGCATCTATAAGAGGCCTTTGAGTTGCTACGAAGGTATGACATGAAACTCAACCCTTTGAAATGTGCATTTGAAGTCAATTCAGGCAAGTTTTTAGGCTTTATTGTAACCTAGAGAGGGATAGAGGCCAGTCTCATTAAACTCAAAGCTATAATGGACTCTCAGGCTCCTACCTCCAGGAAAGGAGTGCATCAACTGATTGGCCCGGTTGACAGCTCTCGGGCGATTCATATCCCGTTTCACATACAGATTAAGACCATTCTTTATCACTCTAAGGTGAGCCAAAAGGGTTGGCTGGAATGTGAAATGCGACCAAGCTTTCACAACAATCAAGCAATATCTTACTGAACCATCAATTTTGGCTAGCCCAGGAGCGGGCGATACACTCTATCTTTACTGTTTGGTGTCGAAGCCTTGGTAAAGTCTTGATTTGTTCAAGAAGGCAATAGAAAGCAAGTCAATATTCTTCGTGAGAAAATCTTTATACGAGTAGAAACTTGGTATGCCATCTCGAGACGAGAAGCCCTAATAGCCCTCCCAGGTGTGGCAACTAAGAAGCTTAAGCCTGCTTCCAAGCACACCCTATCGTCGTCTTTGACCAATCTCCCCTTACTTGAGGCTTTCATACAAGCTTGACGCCCATCGGAAGGATGTTTGATGGTTTGATTAGTGCTTGAAAATTTTATTTTGGACCCTATTTATTATAGGTTTTGAGGTGCTTTTGTATACTAATCATTCTAATTAACCCGATTTTCACATTTTGTGCCTTGAAATTTTCTTTTAGTTTTGTGAGCTAATTATCTTGAAATTGTTAGTCGATCCAACCGCGAAGAATTCTAGTCAAACTCGGCATTTCAAATCCAAAGATTCGAGAAGGAAAGAAGGGAAAGAAATGTGAAAAAATTTTATGCGGAAAGCTTCTCATGCAGAGCCTTGTACCTGACTCGACCTTTGTGCATCCTATGGCCCACAATTCTCGCATTTCACGCACTTTTTGTTTTGCTCTGATTTTGGTTTTCTCATTTCTACCCCTTGTTTATTCACTTATGTTTGGATTGGATGGTACTTCATAGTTTGTAGGCTACATAAGCCATTGTATACACGGTGGAGACGGACGATTTTCTTTGTAAATAAAGTTGGGGTTCGAGTTCTCAGATTTTCCTTCTCTCTCTTTCTCTCCCTTTCGGCTACCAAAACCTCCTACGAGGATGACAACTCAGAGGATGGTTAACAAACCTCCTCCTTGAAGAGGACGGCTATTGGGCAACGGTTTGGAGGTAACGTACGGTCCTCTGTTTTTAACGCATTTATGGTTGTTTAAGTTCCTACTTCTCACTTAGGTTAAAATCTCTTAAGCATACTCTCTTTAATGTGTATTTGGCAAGCTTTTTGGATTCAATGGATACTTTCACTAGATCCATTGATGCTCAGTTAGTTGTCTCCTGCTATTTATTGTGGATTAGGGTTTTTGAGATGTGTTTTCCTTTATTAGGAACATTTATGCCCATTTAAATGCTATGTTTCAAAGGAAGAAAATCATAGGGTTTAGTTTTTAAAGCTAAATGAAGATGGGTCCGGGGAAATGACTATATGTCATGTTCCCCAGCCTTGAGAAAAAGACAGGGACATGTTGGTTTGCCCTATAAGCCCTAACTTGATGGCACGAGACTAAGAGTTCTTTCCTTATTTTCTTCATTTTATTTTAGTTTTAAGCCCCAAAACCTCCTTGTTTTAAACCAAACCTTAAAATCCAAATTAAATTCACCATTTTTGACTTCACTCAAATCATTTGTCTGAAGAAACCCATCCCGTGTTTGACCCTAGACAGCTATCTTTGCGATGGTTTGACTACGACAGTAGGAGGAACATAGGAAACAAATATTGTTGATTCCGCTCACCCTACCGTGGCACGAATCAGTTATTGAACTAAGTGAATTCGGTATTCAGCATAAACCTCACCTGGCATTGAAGGGGAAAATATTGGCGGATTTTTTAGTAGAACTACCCTAGCCAAATGTGGACTAGGGTGATCTTTGGTAGTGAAGCTCCTTAATGTAGACTGACCTTCATGATAGGGTGGGTAGGCTGCAACTTAAAGTCCCGGTAGGAAAGGATAGAGCAGGGCCATACGGCCCAGACTTCTAGATCTAATAATGAGACTAAATACGAAGCAATCCTAGTTGGAGTTGACCTCGCAAAGTTTGTATCATCAGAAAAACTCATCATACGTAGTGACTCTCAACTGGTAGTGGGATAGGTAAATGGAGAATACGAAATATGAGACCAGTGCATGGTCAAGTATGCAAGTCTGGTCAGGCAAAGACTAGGGAGTTTTGCAGCTTGAAAGCTCGAACATATCCCAAGAGACTCGAATGAAAAGGTAGATGATTCGACAGCAGTGACTGCATCCATCCTGATAAAAGAAACGGTGTTCCTTCCTGTCTACTACCAGCTGACGTTGTTTATTACAACCGACCAGGTGAGTAAGATAGATGAAGCATGCCTTTCTTGGCTGACCCTTAAAACGCATTATTTGAGCTCGGGAGAGCTGACATATAATAGGGTTGAATCCCACAAGATTCATGTCCAGGTGGCTAAGTTTTCCCTTGTAAACGGGGCAATTATATAAGTGGCCTCTAGATGGGATATATCTTAAGTGTCTCTGCCCATACTTGAGGGGATAGTATATATTAGCGGAGGCTCCATGAGAATATTGGCGAGAAACCGTGGGCGTTAGAACTGCTCACAAGGCCCATACTAGATGTTAATGTCGCAGGCGATACATTGCTATGTTAGAGATGCGACCACCTCCCGACGTGAGCCCACCCATCTCGGGATCTTGGCTCGAGGTCTAACCACCATCACGAGCCCCTGACCCTTTTCTCAATGGGGAATTGATATAGTTGGACCACTACCTATCGCCCTAGCTCAGAAAAAGCTGTTGTTTGTTGCTGTCGACTACTTTAGCAAATGGATAGAGGTTGAGGCCTTCTCCTCCATCAAAGACAGGGACGCCATCCAATTTGTGTGGAAGAATATTGTCTGCCCCCTTTAGAATACCTCAGTCGATTGTAACTGAAAATGGACCATAGTTTGATAGCAAAGTATACATAAATTTATTCCATGAGTTGAAAATCAGAAACTTGTACTCAACCCTGTGGTACCCATAAAGCAATGGCCAGGCGGAAGCATTTGACAAAACTCTCTTGACGGCTTTGAAAAAGTGCTTACTTTCGGCTAAGGGAAAGTGAGTAGAAGAGCTACCCAGAGTTCTTTGGGCCTATAGAATAACTAGTCGGAAGCCGACTGGGATATTACCGTTCGCCCTTACTTATGGGATGGAGGCAATAATTCCTACAGAGATTGGTATACCCACACTTCGAACTGAAATCCCTGAAAAAGCCAATGTTAAAGCGAGTCACCAAGAACTAGATATGATCACAGGCTCCATGAAGTTAGGTTATTAATATGGCATCGTACCAATAAGGCCCGACAAACACAATATAACAGGCATGTAAACGTGCATTGAGTGTGGACCTAGTCTTGAGAAGGGTCTTTGAAATAGTTGACTGAGTGTTTGAGAAATTCCAATAGCCAAATTGGGAGGGGCCATACGTGATCGTAAGAGTGGGGCTAGCCAGGTCGTACGCATTAAATAAACTAGACGAGGCACCAGTGCCTAGAATGTGGAATGTTATGCACCTTAAAAGGTATTATCAACAAAGTTTTCTTTAAGGGGGTTATCAATAAAATTTCCCTTAAAGTATTTTTTTTCAATCCTTGGAATATTACCAATCAAGTGTTCTTTAAAGGCATTATTTCCTTCAGTTTTTGGAATAACCCCCATTTTAAAAAGACTAGAAGTGGCTCTCAACCTGCTGGCACTTTCAAAAGACTAGATGTGGCTTTAAGCCTATTGGAACTTTCAAAAGACTAGATGTGGCTCTAAGCCTGCTGGAACTTTCAAAAGACCAGATGTGGCTCTAAGCCTACTGGCACTTTCAAAAGACTAGATGTGGCTTTAAGCCTGTTGGCAATTCCAAAAGACCAGATGTGGCTTTAAGCAGTGGCTTTTCAAAAGACGGATGTGGCTCACAGCTTCTTTGGCACTTTCAAAAGACCATGCCCCAGCTCGGCTTTGATGGCACACATGCCTAAACACATCAACGACTCTTAGCCTGTTGGCTAGAGCTAAGGCCCAAAAATGGTGCCTTGCCTGCTGACCCATGTGCGAACCCTACCAGCTTCTAGTTCTTATAAAACTTAACATTGAAATCACAAGCTTATTATCTGATCAAAATTCATGAATTAGGATGAAGAAAGTTCATTGCATGAGTACAAAAGAAATTCATATTTCATTAATACGCCGATAGGCGTCAATAATTACATGAAAGTTCATATATATTTTGGTGGCCAAACGGGGCCCCTTATAGAAACTTCAACAAAAGAAAGGGGAGAAAAGAAAGAAGGACAAAAGTCAGCTCTAATCACCGATAGGACCACTCCTCTCAGGTTCCTTCCCCGCTTCGCTCCCGATCTACCTCATTGCGGGTGAGGGCTGCAGGTCCACGAAGAACTCTGGAGGAGTCGGGCCTCTGGATTAGGAACTTATATTTTTTAAGAGATTAAACTTAGAAGAAAAGAAAAGAAAAAGAAGAACATTTAAATGTTATGTTTGAACATACAACATCCGTAGCCATATGCAAAGATCAGCTCCAAAGCCTCTTGGTAGTTCTCCTCCATGGCTTCTTTGTCTTTGCTAGCACAGAGATGAAGAAGCGAGGACACTTCATCTTTGTTGCTGATCTCAGCAAAAGGGAATTTAGTTTCCCAACCTCAAGCGACTGATCCTAACGCCCCAAAAATACCCTAGAATTTTATAATAATTTTATTATATATTTCGGTATAAGTGAGCGACTTAGGTTTTAAGGAAAATTGATAAATTGTTAAATCGTGAAAAGTAAAATGAAAATGTGAGCATATGATTAAGTATTGCTAAAATGAGAAATTGATGGTACCCAGAAATAAACCCAAGTGAAAAAGGGAAAATTTGGAAAATTTTAAAATGAGGACCTAAGGATCAAATGATGTAGAACCCCGGAAAATTTAAAAATTTCTAAAAGTATAAAATTAAATATTAAATTGCTGAAATGGCTTAGGGAAGCCTAGAAAATTCCTAAACCGGATGATGAAGCAGTTGCGCGGTTAGTACATCTGCAGCAGTAACTTCGAAAAAAGTTTATTTGAATTCCTAGGTAGTGAGAATTCTTTATGAATTTTTGAAGTTAGATATCTAGTAACCCCAAGAATGAGATTTCCTTAAAAAATCTCGAGAGTTAGAAAATGACTTGAGTTAAGTTCATTTAAAATAAATTGAACTGAGACGAAAATAAATTGTTTTGGGACATAAATGACTGGATGAATTAGGTGGACGAGAGTGGGCATAAGTGATTTACGATCGACTTATGCTTAAACGGACAACAAGGGAAAAGAGGAAGGAAAAAGAAGAAAATCAAAATTTTCTCCCATTCTTTTGATAGGACACGTGAGAGAGTGAGAGGGGAAAGAAAATTTTTTCCTTATCTCTACAATCTACAGAGATCGAGTGGTCGGAATCCGTCGAGCCAAGATTTAAAATTCATCTACTCGACGAGAACTACGTTTGGGTACCGGTGACACAGCGATTTCTAGAATTTCGGTTTGGAGAAGAAAAGCCGGTGAGAGAAGCTCTACCTTCTCTCTAAGATTTCAAACGATAAGTGGCTGGGTTTAAATCGGCAGGCTTAAAAGTGGGAGTACTAGAGTAGAGAACCACAGCGATGGACCGTCAAGAATTTTCTTGAAGGTCGACGGAAGTTTGGGGCTTGAGTGGGTCTTGGGTCTTCGGGACTCCAAAAAGTTTTGTCTTCGCTACAAGAGGTAGGGAACCTTCCTACTCGGGTTTATTTCTTATCTAAATACTGTTTTGGTCTTGGTTGGGCCCTAAGGGCTGTTTGGATTGTGTTCCCGAACACAAAAATCGTATTTTGTTGATTTGGAGTTGTTTTTGTTAAGTTGAATTTCGGGCTGAGTTTGGGATGGGTTTTGTGCCATGTTTATGGCTGAATTGTGGACTCAATTGGGGCGGGCTTGTTGCCGGGTGAGAGGTTGTTTCCGGGATGAGTTTGGGTAGGAAAAAATAGCATGTGCGATGGCTTTAAAGGAGCCCGGGGGAGCCTTGATTTCGTGGGTTTCCACTTGTACCCTTGACTACCTTGTTTGTGCTGAGGCCTCAAACTTCAGACGACCATAACTTTCTCGTTGAAGCTCCATTTTAGATGTTCTTAGACTCCATGGAAAGCCCTTTGAGTCTAGAATCCATCCATATATAGCTTAATAAAATTTGAACTCATATTTGTTCCGAAAGCGATGAAAAATAGTAGGCCCTATGGTTCGTGCATCAGTCCTTTGTTCATCTGAAGCCTCAACCCCAGGGCATTACTAACAACTTTCTTGTTCAAGCTCCGTTTGTGGTGTTCTTAG
This sequence comes from Tetrastigma voinierianum, assembly GCA_016808115.1. Lineage (NCBI taxonomy): Eukaryota > Viridiplantae > Streptophyta > Magnoliopsida > Vitales > Vitaceae > Tetrastigma > Tetrastigma voinierianum. Next base: position 710,110 of record JAEQBH010000384.1, read on the forward strand.
ACTATATGGAAAGATCTTGGAGTATAGAATCTATGTGCTCAATAATTGGTGCTCAATCCTTGTTAAAAAATTGGTGTTACAATAGAATTATTATATTGTAGTTTGTGTGAATGTGAGGAGTTGTGTGCTGAAGTGGCCATTACATGGAAGGTTGTAGGCTATCTTAGGTGCATGATATGCCATGAATTAGCCTAGGAAATGAGGTGTGTCATTACTTTCCTAGGTGGTGACTTGATGAAATGTTAACATGTGTTTGTGTGATTAATTGAAATGACATTTCTTGGTTAGAGGTGTCATGCTTGGATGTCAATATGTGATAACTCTAACATATGGGTTTCTTGATGTAATTTTTGGTAATGGGCATTATTCTTATAGCATGTTGTAGGCTATTTTATTGGGCATTATGCGCCATGATGTAGCCTAGGGATTTAAGTATGACATTACTTATTTGAAGTAGTGGTTGAAATGATGATGCATGCTTGTTTGATGTTGACATGAATGTGATAAATGTTAGTATATTTGCATGTATATTAACGTTTAATGAATGGACTTTATTGTGTATTAGACATGAGCGTCCATGGTACATGGTGTAGTGTGCGAGTATAGAAATTTGTCCATGTAGAAGATTTATACATTAGGCATGACTTGGGGTGCAATGGCACAATTGCATTGCAACAGTGCCGCGGGCATATAGTATGGGTGTGAGTGCATAGTGGGTTATCATTCACAATCCTTTGTGAATGGGTTGTGGACTCTTACTTTGGACGAGTCAATGGGAGATCCATGGTTTGCATGATTAAACCAATCAACATTGTGTTTGGTGTCGATGGTGAGACCGGTAAATGGGACAAAGTCCGTTGAGTCTCATGGTTGCATAGCATGAAATTAATACCCGTGTGTTGGGCAATTTAAGTAGGGATAGACACCCCCTCAGGTGAAAAACATGGAACTTTGCGGTTAGACATGACCCCTGTCGGTGAAAGACCCGAGAAAATATTAAGTCAGACGTCACGACATCAAGGTTGAACCTCAAAATCAAATGGCCCACAAATGCATACACACAACATGATTCGTACCCGCATTAGGTGATCGGAATCAGCAGCAAAATTTGCCTTCCCTATGTTCCTCTTTATTAAATGATCAAGCTCTTACCTTGATATGGCGGTCCTAGGGTCGAACACGGGGATGGGTTTTCATCCCACGAATGATTTGCATCAATGTTTGAAAATGGTGAGGCTTTTGTTTGGATTTTTGGATTTAGTTAAAAACATGGGAGGTTGGTTCAGCGATTAGCGTAATGGCTTAAGTAGAAGTGTGAAATGCTAACCTTGAAGGCTTGAGTCACTAGCTTGATAACATGGGGTATCCACCGGTGTCCTGGGTTCTTTCCTCGCATTAGGGCAAATGACATTTAGTCAAAGCCAAAAGCAGGAATATTTGTTATTTAGCTATAAAACCCTAACCCTAAAACCACTCCTATTTGGTCGACCCAAGTACTAAGCATTCAAAAGTCCCATTCAGTTTGACCCTAGCATTTAACCTCATTCCCATGGCTCGTAAATGACATCTAAGGATATCGGTGCATCTAACATTGGGAATGCAACGAACGAAAGCATGACAAGTATTGACCAAAGGAATGACATTAAATGGCATTAAACCCTAGATTGGAAAGTTGGGAACCATAAATGCAGTACCTGTAACATTAAAAGCATGAGGACAACCTGCAATAGCCCCAAAACCAAGCTAGCAACCCTCCTCTTCAAGGCTATGAGGCTTAGCCAAGCATCCCTTGAGTTTTCATCCTCAAGGGATGTGTTTGGCAGCCGAGAAAATGAGAGAAAGAGGAGAGAGAAGAGAGCAAAATGAGACCTAAAATGTGAAAAGTTGCTTAGGGTTACAAAGTTTGAGGGGCTTATATAGTCAACCCCAAAGTGTGAAAATACAAAAATGCCTAAAATATGAAATTACATAAGGGACAAAATGGTAATATATCAAAACGTCCGTCGCTCGGAGTACTCCCGGTCGATCATCAATACTGAATCGGAGCTCCAGCGGACTCGGCGCTCCCCGGGAGGTCATAGAGTGGTAGAACTGAAGCACCACCCGGGGATAGTAGAACTGCCGCGGCGTCATGAACGGCAAGAGGGAGTACTGTGTAATCAACCTCATGGAGTCCCTGAACCGGGGATCAGCGGTCAGTGCCGGCACGTCGTAGTATGACTCTCCATGAAAGTCTCTGGCGCGCAAATCGACGTTCCCCGGTATCGGGGTCCCTGTAAAAAGAGGTCGTCTGATCCTCGAAGCAGGCGAAAGATGGGGCGATGAGCTCGCCTCTGCTCTTGACGAGTTCTGTTCATTTGAGGCTTGGATGACGATGACTTCCCAGGCCCTCTTAGATCACCTCCCGAGGCGTGGGAAGGGGCGGGAGGATCCCATTCCGGGTCGATCTCCCCAGACCCCGAGGCTCCTGGACTGGCTCAGGGACTCGCCCCAGAAGCTGAGGCTGCTCCTCCTGCTCTGGGTTCCCCGAACAGCTCGGGGCCTCAAGTGGGACCCACCTCTGGTACCTACCATGCCAATCACGGAGAGGTACTTGAGGGAGTGTGCTCTCTCTCTGGCCCCAGACCCGGGGGCTCACGGTGAACCAAGGTAAGGCCACGGCTGAGCGGGAGCAGCAGCGATGTGCGGTGATGGACACAGCGACCCCAGGAGGCGGTAATGGGCGGCGATGGGAAAAGCCACAGACCTGGTTGAGAAATGGCCCCAGGCGACCACCCAGGCTATAGCGCAGGCCTGCGTGCATGTGTGACTCTGGTAGTGGCTGGCTCTGGTAATGTGTGCTTCGGAAGACCGCGGGAGCATGGCGCGCAGCGTGCGGTAGAGGCTGATGACCCGGTGCGGGCGCGAGCAGGGGAGAACCTTGCGGTGGCTCGGATAATGTCTTAGCACACCAAATATTAATTTTCAGCATTCAAGTATAAATAATACTAAAAAATTAAAAATTATTATTTTAAAATATATCTAAAAATTTAAAATAAAATAAAATAAAGATAAAATTGCTTAAAAAGGGAAAGTTACTAAAAATAGAAAATTGACCATTTTAAAGGAAAAACCAAAAAAAAAACTTGAGCTGCAATTTGGTTTCATTTGACTGGAGCTCGACTCGATTTAACTTCATTCATGGGGGGTGAGGAGGAGGGCTCCTTAACCCCTGCGGTGAATCTGTACTCTTTGCGTTCTTTGCTTGATTCCTGCTTTGTCGATTTTCTTCTCAACTGGTGTTGATTTTGGTAGTGGTGCTCTACGATGACGATTGATGTAACTCCCAAACATTGCTTCACCACTTTTTATCGATTCTTGCAATTTATGGACATTTGGTTTCTCTTCATTTTGGTCAAGCGAAGCGGGAGACTTCATGATCACTTGATTTTCATTTTCCACCGGCTTGTGCACGTACTCAGTGAGATCTTCAGCTCCAATGTCATATTGCCAAATGTGAGCTGCATTACCCGTTCGACAATTGATGATTGCATTGGCGGTGGCCAAATAGTCTTCAGGATAATTGGCACATGATTGGGCCCACTTGCAGATATTTCGGTATCAAGCACTACAAATTCTGGTAGTAGAATTTGTCTACCTTCTACCAACATCCTCAACTATTCCTTAGGAATCTTCAGATCTATCGCCCGATGACAAAGTGATGTTGGTAGGTTTGGCTCCCCTAAACCTAGCTTGCTTATACTGCGAGTATAGCGTGGGTTTACATTGGCCTAAATCTGCAGTGCCTTGTCTATGCAAGTCCCTTCAATGTTGACTGAAATTGTGGGGGATCCTGGATCCTTGTATTTGACTAGGGTCTTGCTTTGGATTATGGCAGCCGGCTTTCAGATTAGGAAGGCTTTTTGCAATGCCTAACCCTTTCTTATTTGTTCTTCAGTTGCTAAGAACTTAGCATAAGTTGGGACCTAGTTAATCATGTCGAGCAGTGGGATGTTCACCTTCACTTGCCTTAGCACCTCCCAAATTTCAGCTTGGTTTGGGGTTTCTTGCCTCTCGGTCACTTGGGGAAATGGAGGACATGGTTTTTTTCTTGGGTCTTCAACGATGATTACCCTCTCGGGCTCACTTCCTTTCCCTTGCATGTTTCTTGACAATCATGGGCACTTGGATTTGCTCTATTTCTCTTCCTCCCTCGAGTGATTGTAAACTCACTTCATCCATCCACGATTCTTTGGATGAGCCTACCTCATGGACCCCTTTTGGATTTTGCAATGTTTGGGAAGGGAACCTTCCTCCCTCCTGTATCTCCAGCAATTTGTTGATCTTTGTGATTGAATACTGCAGGTTGTCAATTTTCTGATTAAGATTGCTCTCAAGCCCATCTATTATTTTGTTGATTATTACTTTCTATAGTATCGATTCTACGTGCTAATTGTACGTGATCCTTTTGCTCTTGACAAAATTGCCCACCACCTTTACTCGAGATTCGGTATAGCTTGTTCAACGAGATGAAGAGAGGATGATGGCCGGGCTGTGGTTGAGATGAGGAACCAAAGCGTTGTTGCTTTGAGAGCACATAGGCGGGGATTGAGTTTCAAAGGAGAGATTGGGGTAATTCTTCCAATTAGGTGTATGTATTTACCGTATGGGGCATTAGGTTGTGGCTTGTATTGACCTATGGCATTGACATGTTCTGACATCAAATCCTTCACTGATGGGGCACTCGGATAGTTTTCTCCTGGATGGACAATGGGCTAATAATTGATGCATGGATTGGCCTGTGCAGTGTTTTCAGTCACTGCTTGCACTTCATGGAGCCTCTTTCCTTCTAGCTCCTCCACTTTCCTAGCTAGGGTTGAGATTTTTTCTTTCATTTCCATGTCCTCCGAAAGTGTCAAAATTCCTCCCCTTTGGTGTGTTGAGGGCCTCATTTTCTCCACCTCTCTCAGGTTTGGCTCGTCCCAACTCTTGGAAGTTTTAGCCACATAACTCAAGAAATCCATAACCCAAATGCAGTTCTTACTTAAAAAAATCACCTCCACACATGGTTTCTAACGACCTTCATGCGGGGGACATACCATTATAGAAATGATTCACTAGCATCCATGTATCAAAACCATGGTGTGGGCATGCATTGATGGTATCCCGCAAGTCTCCCGGCATTGGTAGAATTTTCATTGTCATGGTAGAATGGGTTTCGATCTGTCTCTTCAAGCGGTAGTCTTGGTTGCCTTGAAATTTCTTCAAAGCTTCGGCTGAAGCTTGGCCCAATTTCTAATGAACCTCGACCTCTGATGAATTAAGCCATATTTTGGCTTTGTCCTTGAGGTCAACGGAAATACCTTGACTTTAACAATTCCATATCGGTTATACCCTCCTTAAAAGTTTATGCATACTTCCTCAAAATCCCGTATGTGTGAATATGGTTTCATTCTCCATACCATGAAATGTGGGGCAGGGGCACTAGGTGAGGTCTCACTTGCTACATCCTCGTAGGAAGTATTATGCGGGGAAGAACCCAACTACAGGAGGGTGTATGTGATCCCTCATTGATCTATATGCTGTTGGATTCAGCACAGGGTACCTGTGACTCTTGTTCCTCGGGAGGATCCATTTGGTGCAATGCTGCGATTTCTAGCCTGTTCGAATGGTGCACCTCACTCTTTGCAATCTGCCCATTATCCCTACGTCGATCCTGCATAAACACTTGTTAAACAAAACGAAACAGAACACAGGACACAACAAAGCTCGCCAAAGAGGTCAGTGTTAGTTAAAACAAAAAATGACTGTAAGAAACAAAAAAAACGGTCGGTGCTTGCTAAGTAGTGAAAACACATGATTACGACCAGATGAAATTCAAAGAGTTAAGGTCACCTACACTTGTAATGTGGATTACAAACATCAACTCATCATACGTAGTTTGGCACCATCTCGACAACGGCGCCATTTGATTAAGTGTCACGGTAGGGTGATGCGGAATCAGCAAGAATTTGCCTATTCTATGTTCCTCCCTATAGTCAAACTCTTGCGGTATAGCGGTCTAAGGTCGAACACGGGGATGGGTTTTAATCCCACGAATGATTTGCATCAGTGTTTGAAAATGGTGAGGCTTTTGTTTGGATTTTTGGATTTGGTTAAAAACATGGGAGGTTGGTTGTTCATTGATTAACTGTAATGGCTTAAATGAAAGTGTGAAATGCTAACCTTGAAGGCTTGGGTCACTAGCTTGATAACATGGGGGTATCACAGTGTCCTCGGGTTCTTTCCTCGCATTAGGGCAAATGACATTAGTCAAAGCCAAAACCGGATCTTTGTTTAGCTATAAAACCTAACCCTAAAAACCACTCCTATTTGAGTCAACCCAAGTACTAAGCATTCAAAGTCCCATTCAGTTTGAAACCCTAGCATTTAACCTCATTCCCATGGCTCGTAAATGACATCTAAAGGATATCAGTGCATCTAGCATTAAGAATGCACTAAACCCGAAAGCATGACAAGTATTGACCAAAGGAATGACATTAAATGGCATTAAACCCTAGATTGGAAAGTTGGGAACCATAAATGCAGTACCTGTAACATTCAAAGCATGAGGACAACCTGCAGCAGCCCCAAAACCAAGCTAGCAATAACCCTATACTTCCAAAGGTATGAGGCTTAATAAACATCCCTTGAGTTGTCATCCTCAAGGGGTGTGTTTGGCAGCCGAGAAAATGAGAGAAAGAGGAGAGAGAAGAGAGCAAAATGAGACCTAAAGTGTGAAAAGTTGCTTAGGGTTACAAAGTTTGAGGGGCTTATATAGTCAACCCCAAAGTGTGAAAATACAAAAATGCCTAAAATATGAAATTACAGGGACAAAAATGGTATCATATCAACGTAATTGGGTTTGGCATCAGAATTCCAAAAAACACAAGGGTTGAGATTTCGCTAAAAATTTCGATAGCATAATGAAAGATTTAAGCTAGCCTAGCGAAATTTAAGCTAGCCTAACGAAAATTCAAAGAAGATAAGCGAATTAGGATTTCGCTAGGAGCGATGAATGTAAGCTGCCTGAGAATTGGCTAGCCTAAGCGAGAAATTTGTGAGAGATAAGAGCGGAGTAATTTGCTGAAGCAGTGAATTTAAGTAGATAGCAAAATTTAAGCTAGCCTGCGAAATTTTCGCATATGAAAGACCTTCAGTTATTTTAGCTATGATTCTTGAAATTTCGCAATCCCGTGAAACCTTCGCAATCATATGAAAATCCTAGCGTGCGATTTACTCTTGCATCCTCCACCCGCAACCTTCTTTCTTCACATCCACTTCACATTTCTTCAATTTTTTGATGGTTGATAACACTGTGAATCCTCAGCATTCGGGACATATCTTGACATCAAACTTGAACTAAATGGCTGAGCGGAAAAACGAAAAATCTTTTGAAAACAAACTCGAAGTGGCATCAGTGGAACTAAGTGGACCTGAACACATTAATTGGCTTAATTGATATGATTAGTGCGCAAAAAGCACCCAAAACCTATCTTAAATAGGGGTCAGAATAGCACTTTTCGGGCACTAATCAGTGAAAAACATGGAACTTTGCGGTTAGACATGACCCCTGTCGGTGAAAGACCCGAGAAAATATTAGTCGACGTGCGGCATCCAGAGGTGAGACCTCAAAAATCCGTGGCCCACAGTATATACCAGTACTTGATTACATCAAGTGGCACTGAAGGATAAAACCGGTGGGTATGGGTTTATAAAACAAAAAACTTTTGTTTTATGAAATAAATGATTTTATAGGGGGTCATCCAAAAAGCCTTTGGATTTGAAAAAGAAATGAAAATGACTTTATAAAATGATCATTGGATGTGATCTGGAAAAATAAAGGGTTTTATTAGGCATGGGGTTCTATCATGTGTGAGAGGAGTTGGTGAGGACTTGATACATGGGGCATGATGAGTCGCATCTCATTCATGACCGTGGGATTACGTCTTGGGATTGCATGTCCTGGAGTTGGTGTGTGCCCAGTTTGTTTGACCATTCATGTGCATTTAGGTGGGGAATAGCCCTTGTAGGACTTATCTCTACTAGGCGTTAGCTCACCCCGTTGTGGGACCCCCCTTTCATGTACAAGACATGTGCAGGCAGACGGTGCTCCTTAGAGGCCAGGATTATGAAGCGGGCTAGATTGTGGCCTTGATTCATGTTTTGTATATTATATTAGAGCATGTTAGTTTAATATAATGTTTTGTATTAAGAGTGATGTAATAACTCTTGGTGGCTTCGGTGATATACATTGTATTTATATGGATAAATGGGCCCTACGTGGCCATTTTTACTCATATGTGGACCCGGTGTGGTCGTTGTATAATATTAGGACAGGTTTCCATGAAATTGCATAGGTTGTATTTTGAGTAGAGCTCCCTGTACAAAGGCTGGAGTTTTCGTTAAATCCACAGGTCACAGGAAAAGGGGACTCAATGGAGTGGTGTTGGGTTACCCGACATCCACAAATTCTCCGCGGGTTGACGGGTTGTCAACGGACCCCTGGGATTTGGAGCGTCACAAATGATAGCTTAAAAGCTAATGTGAAATAAATGATAAATGAAAGTGAAATGAAAACCAATGAGTGAGAAAATGCCAAAAATGAGAAATGGATTTAATGGACAAGCGAAACATGGCCTTAGGATGAAAACATGACTTAAGGCATTTTTGGTCTTAGAATGGCAATTATGCCAAAAGCGTTTTGAGAGTGAGGGAGGGGAGAAAGCTAAGGTTTTGCAAGAAGAAGTGATCTTGGTGTGATTTCTTCCCATTCATTGCTTCTAAATGATCAAGCATCTTGGGTGAAGAAGATTCAAAAGGATTTTAAGGTCAGAACCAAACCCTAGATTTCATTAAATGATATTAGGGTTAGAAAAACCCTAATCCATCCATAGGTTTGCTCATGGTTGGTTTAGGATGGTATTTGGATGTCAATGAGAGTGAATCCCATGTTTTAGTTTGGGTTTTTGAGGATTTTTGGAGAAAAATCATAAAGAAAGCGGGAATTTGAAACGGGCTTGCTCGTTGTGGCGAAAGAGGGTACCCTTCTTGCGCGGTAGGGGGTAGGCCCCCTGCATTCGTTGCATAGCGGTGCTATGTATGGCGTAGACATTATTCACAGAAGGCAAAAAATTTTTCGATTTTTGAAAGTCTCGACCATTAGCGATAGTTTAAGGACCCTAATAAATGACTAATGGGGGTTCAAATAAGGATGAAACGAAGTCAAAAACGTACCGTACCTCGTCGCCTCGGCGAAGCTTCGCCTCGCTTAGGCGGGATTGATCACTGGGCATACTTAGTGTGTCTTAACTTCGAGGCCCAGTTAACAAGATAAATTTGTAAATTCACTAAAATGTTTAATAATTGTTTATCCACAAGAGTGGCGTAATTGTTATTGACTAGGGATTGGTGAGGATCACCTAACCTAGGAATCGAGATCAGGGAAGGGAAGCAGTGACTGACTTTGGTTTGTCACTGACCCTCTATTCTTATTTCAAGTGTTTTGGTAGTATAGCAAATAAATATGAAATGATTATATGGAATGAGTATCTCTTTGAAATGATATTACGAAAGTGCATATAGAGTTGAAAATGTGATATTTGAAATGTTTGACAATTAATTGCATGTGAGTGATTAATCGAATTGTAAACGAATTGGTCAATTCTTGACATCTTGAATTGAATCGATACACCGAACGACCAACATAGTGGGATTCACCAGCGTGATCAAAGTCATGAAGAACTATTATTGTTCAATGTCATGGTGGGATGCCCAGTAATAAGTCGCAATGGTGTATGGCAATGATACCACTGGCGAGATGCCAATCGACATCCGTCTTGATCGCGTATGGCATTTAATGCATAATCGGGGTGCTTTAATGGCGTCCAGGCATGATGGAGACGAGTGGTGGTGTGTAAGCACATTACCGAATGATAAAAAGGACGGGATTCACCGAACGGAATCCGTCATGAATGTGAAATGTATAGACAAAGTGAAATAAGAAACTTTGATGAGTGAAAATGAGATTTGTAAACTAAACACATCTTTAAGAGTGTATGTTTGAATTGTTGAATGATTTGTTGCCTATGAAAAGGCATACTTATAAATGATCAATGAACCGTAAATTGATAGTATGTGAAGATGCATATGTGATATGATCAATGATTTGTAAAATGAAAGCATGTGAAAGTGAAAGCATGAGTATTGTTTGATATAAAAGGCATGGTTTTATGATAAATGCATGTCATGTTAAAATGAAAATTGGAATAGAACTGAATAGAACCATTAAGCATGAAAATACTTAGCGTATAGTTTTTATCTATGCGTAGGTATTGAGTAAGCAAGAAAGAAGGCTAAGATCAAGAAACGTAGAGTTATAAAGAAGTGCGGCGTATAAGTATATACCCCATCATATGCATATCATTTCTTTTGAGCATGTGATATTTTGCTAACAAAAGAGTTAAACTCGACTATTGTTTTTGTGTATATATTTGTAAAAGGCGAATATGCATTTTGTAACAGGTATATGGAAGTAAATGTTTATGGGCCTACCATTTGAAAATGCTTCCGCGTAATTGAAAATTAAAAAATGAAATGACATAAATAAATGTTTTGATAAGATAAAATGAAAAGCGATCGAATGTAGGGCTCCGGTTCGGATCGACCGATACAGTGGTGGGGATTGAATCCGCGACATTTTGAAAAAAGAAAATTTAATATCACGGTAAATAAAAAAAGAAATTAGCAGGCATCCCGAAACGAGTTCGAGATCCTCTAATGCGGGTCGGGCGTAAATGGGTGCTACATACACCTCGACCTTTATGTACGGCCTCCTCACTTAACCTCCATGGCATCTTGAACCCTAGCCACCTTGTCCTTCATCCACGCCTTTGCGTCACTAGTCGCGATTGCAGCCAGCCGGGCAGCTTGAGTTTATTTTTTAGCCTCAACCCTCTTCTTCTCTGCAGTTGTGGCCCTCTTTATACCCTTCTTTGCCTTCCGCTCCTAGTGCTTGGACTTGGCCTTGGCCTTGCTTAGGTCGTCTTCTAGGGCGTGGTACTTAGAGGTAGCAGACCGAGCATAAAGTCGCAGCTTCTCGGCATCTTCCAGCCTATGGTGAAGCTCCCCATGCTGGCGCGCCATATTCCGGATGGCGGTGACAGCCTATAAGAAGAAAGGAATTAGAAGAAAATCATAGCATAAGACTCACGATCAAGCGTTAGAAGACAAACCATACCAGCTTAGCCGTCTTATTAAAGTCATGGTTGTGAAGGTACATTCCGTCTTCAACCACACAGTGGTAGGAATTTTTGTCCAAATAGTTAGGGAAGAAGATGGAGTACTCTTTAGAAAACACCATCACCGGTATGTGAAGGTTGGTAGGGTAGAGGTCGTGCATATTAGCGGCAGAAGTGTCCCTCTGGTTGAAGGGGTTCCAATAATCGATAATTGATTGGGCGGCATTAGGACCAGGAACAGACGTGTCCATGGGAGAGGCTGGGTCTCACTTCGCTGCGGATTAATGGGTGATTCGGCACTGACTTGGAAAGGGCCCATTTGTCCTCTGAGGGTCCGCATTTACAAGCCTAGTCGGAATAGGCCAGCGTTTGCCTCGAGGAGCCTCTATCACAACTCTATCAACATTGCGAGGCCCCCCAACTGGAACCCCATCCTCCAGCGATGCACAAGCCTCCCTTTTAGCATCCTAGGCGGAACCCTCCAATCTTTGGTGGGGCGTGGGGCCTTGTGAGGTCCACGACAATTCTTGTCGGGCTCCTCCTGAGCCTCTTCATTTAGACTGGGGCCTTTGGGCACTTTTCTTCGAGATACTTGGAGCTAGGGGTAGTCTCCCTTGAGCTCGCCGCCAAACATCTGGCACTTAACAAATCTAACTTAACGAGGTTAGACATATCATTCTCCCTCTCCTCAGCTGGGTCACTAGCGTTTGGATCCACCTAATCCATAAAGCCCTCTAATCCCGCACCAATAGCTATGATCTTTCCCTTCTTCTTCTTCTTCGTCGCTTGGGGGGGTAGGCCGAGAATCTTGTTTGTCCAAAGGTGATTGGCCATGTTGAACAAAGGTAGCTAAGGTTTCTTGAGCAGTCTCAGCTAGAGGCTCCTAAGAGGACCCCACTTGTGTAGAGTTGCCTGGGATTGACTTTAAAGAGGTCGACGAGAGTAAAGTGTTCGCCCCTAACAAGTTTTTTTTGGCGATGGGAGGGGGATGATGGGAACTATGTAAGGAAAGGGGTTAGCACCTAATTCTCGTAGGTTCTTCACAGATAAGAGGAGCTCATGGTTGTGCTCCCCCTCAGTGATCTCTAGAAGCCGTTTGATGCGCTCTAGACTGGCCTTCTCCACCTAGCTAACCAATTGGCCTCTCCCGTGCCTACCTACAAAAATTTCAAAAAAGAAGAACATGTCAAAACACGCAAAATTCCAGAAATGAGGAGCATGTAAAAAACAAAGAAAACCTAGGGGAGTACAAGTCCCACCAAGTTGAAACAAACCAGGGAATGAGAGAGACTAATTCAGGTCAAAGGGAAGCCTTGAAACCCGATGCTGCCATATGGACAACAACTAAAACACCCCTTGCAGGAGTCCAGAGCCCGGCTACACCAAATTGTAGTTTCCAGGGGCTGGGGCCAACATAGATAAAGGCCGATGAGTCTAAAAACTCATTAGGATTTTTACATTTTTCTGAGTTTATAAATGAGAATAATGATGAATTGCTTAAAACCGATAATTGAATCAAATTCCAATTTGCGGTGAAAATACAAATATAAAATCAAATTTTAGCAAAAAATCATAAGAAATCAGCTATAAAGAGAATTGAAGTCAAAACCTGAACTTGGGTCGCGACAGAAGTGCCCAGGCAATTCCAAGTCACGACCTCAACAAATTTGGGCTTTGAAGAAGAAATCAAGAGTGAATAAGTGAAGTCGTGGATCAAGAAGGAAGTCGGTGACAAAATATGACTTGAATGAATAAAAGAAGTTGGGCCAAATGAAGAAGGTACCATGTCACATCTGAGAACGCCGCGACACCAAACGGAGATAACCTAAGTCGTGATACAACCATGAGGTCGCGACAAGGAGCCGCACTTCATGCAGCCACAAGAACAACCTCTCAAGTGAAGGAAGTCGCAACTAATTTGAAAGAAAGACTGATTGCCGGACCTTGACAAAGAATGAAGAACAACACCCGCTGTCGCAATGCAACCCAGATCAGACGATCAAGAATTAATGAAGAAGCAGATGATGATGTCGCGACACCACTCGCGGCGCCCATGGATGCACTGGAAAGCTTAACAAAAGCAGGGATACGATAGTCGCGGACACGGTTCAGGCGGATGTTCACGCCCCGCGTCACAACGCAGGAAGTAAAGCGAAGCCGCAACGTATGATCGGGTCAGCGATAAAAGATTTTCAGAGAGATCGAACATGAGGTCGCGACATTTAGAAATGTGAGACATCAAACATCGACCAAGATGTCGCTACGCCCTTCGCGCGGGTCGCTGGTTATCGCTTGAAGTAGCGGTGAAGTCGCGCACGGGCCGCTGGCTCAGATATCAATCGCAGGAATGTATCACCACATCGCCACGGGTCGCGGCATCGGGCTATAAGAACCGCATCGCGTACGCCCTTCGCGGTCGCGACATCGCCAGCAGTAATTGGTGGTTTACGCATCTTAGCCGCCGCCAAATCAAATCCCTGCATGGCGCCGGGCCGTCAAGACAAAAGAAAGCTTCCGCGACACGGCAGCTCATACATAACATTATCGCTACTTATGATCAAGCTCGCACTCAAAAAGAGCTCACAACACGTAGCGTGAAGTCGCGACGCCATTAAGTGGTCGCGACAAGATTCGCTGGTCGCTGATAACAGTCACAGGCGGCAAGGTCGCGACGTCATCTGGTCGCGATAACAAATACAAGGAAAGAAGGTCAGCGCGACGTTATCCGGGCCGTCGCTACATCAGATCCAAGGGGCGTTAAAGGCAAGTCGCGACTGCCGTAAAAGCTTCCGCCATAAACGGTCGTAAAACGGTCGCTGACGATGGATTGAGGTCGACCTCAAAAGAGATCACACGTAAAGATGAAGTCAGCGACGCGGAAAGAGAAGTCGTGACATCGCATCGTACCTCATAAGCAGAATAGTGAAGTCGCGACGTGAAAGAGAAGTCGCGACATCAGAACAGCTCATAAGCAGAACAGTGAAGTCGCGACTTAAAAGAGAGGTCGCGACATCAAGTCAAGGTCGTGACAAATAAATGGAGTCGCGACATGAACAAACAAATGGGCCAGTTATTTTGAAATCCACAAATAGGTGCATCGGGTTGTGCCCAACTTCCAAACCTCCTATAATTACTTAGCCGCTATTGAAAGAAAGTTAATAAGAATCGCGTCGAAAGAGAAGTCCGGTAGCCGGGTTGCCCGTGAGTGAATTTTCTTTTTTTTCTTTTCTTTGTTTTGCTGTTATTTTTATATTAGATTAGAGTAGATTGCTATTTCATTTGAATTTCCGATTCGATTGTTAGTTTTTAAAGTCAGTTTCAATGCACGTTATTTTCTTCAAATTATCGGCCTCGGTTCGCTTGAAGTCCAAACAAATTTTGGAATTCGAACTTCCAAGGCTTCGCATCTGCGCAGTTCTTTGATCAAGGAGCTACTGCTAGTGTAATGAAGCACTTAGAAACCCAAATTAAGTAAATCTTTACTTCCTCGTTGTTAGAATTTATCTTTCCTCAAGCAGTAAATTTATCGAATCTATTTGAACTTCGCCTCGAATCCGTTTGCCGTCTGGTTTATTTGCTAGAGTCTGATCCAAATATTTAGTGTCCTATACCTGTATTAGGATTGCTCTCATGCTCTGATTTTGTGAGGCCCTCCGAGTGGCACAGAGTGGAAGGCATTCCCGAGAGTATCAACAATAGGGTCTAAAGGGTATGCGAACCTAATATCGGGATCTTAACGGGCTTGAGGAATTTAATCGATAAATCTTCTTCTCACTTGAAACCGAATGAGTTGAATGACTTATCAATTAAAATGAGTAGAGTTCGCCCTGAATTCGCGCGAAGTTCAACCCGTGTTAGCGCGATCTAATCAAGGAAAAGAATGAACTGCTCCAATTCTCGAGGACGAAACCAAGATAGTGTAAACCCATGCTTAACCTATGTCTTAGAGCTTAAGGTTTACACCCATGTTCGGGTATGAAGTATTGAAAAAGAAAAAGTCATTTAATAAGGCAACTCGTGACAAAGTAGTTATCTAATCCTCTGCCTTCGAAAGAAACAATGGAAGATTAGATAGATGAATGTGTCAAAGCCACGAGTCCACTGCATTACCTTCTTCCTCGACGGATTCTAAATCCGAGGTTCATGAAGTAAAGCCACAGAGTTGTCTCAAGTAGAATTAATGCTTCACAAGTCAGCTGTATTTTCACTCTTCCCTTTAAAACTAAACTGGACGGTCTATTTCTTTATTTTTTGGCGTTAGCTTGCATTATTTCATTTTGTTCTAGCTTACATAATTCTATTCTCTTCCTTATTTTCAAGGTTGCTAGGGATATATCAATTGCAAATCATAGTCCAAATAGTATAGAGCTTGAGTAGTCGTGGTAGTCGATTGAGAATTCTCGAGATCTCTCGTGGGATCAGAGTATCCGACTTAAATCCACTTTATTACTTGTTCGACCAGATACTGCAGTAATCATGGATCAAAACCAGAAAGAAATTTAACATCTCTTAAGAAAAACGTTTTTAATCATTATAATTGTAAAGAAATATAACAAACAAGTTTCATAGTATTATTGCTGGGTACTAGACAATATTCCTTTGGTAATAGTGTCATAAATTTGTATAGGTCTTTTGGTCCAGTCACAAACAACGGCCCCCAATCCCAAGCTTCAAAGTGTAAATAAAACAAATATCTATCAATGAAATATCCAACTGGTAAAGTTAATTTAGCACATTGCAACCCATAAGAATCTGAAAGACATTTGGATGTATGAGTGCAAGAGGTGCCTTAATAAAGTGTAAGAACTGCTTCACCAAAGAAGGGATAAAGAGGCAAAGTCCAGCAATAAACTACTCTCGGGTAAACTAAACAACATTACCTATTGCTCCCATTGCTTGAAATTTAGCCTGTGCATCTGGCATCTCAATCGATGGTAGCGGGGACTTCTGTTTAGGACCTCAAGTCCTCTACGAGACATAGTAAACTAAGCTACAGTGAGTGTTTCTCAAGGGTTCCCCTACTACGCTTGCTTTGACTTGTGGAAACTCTTATTGACCTCTCACCCATTCTATAGACTAAACAAACGAGATAAAGGGGATCCAGCTTGAAAAAAAAAAGAAATTCCCCTACGGAGGGGTCACAACAACTTGCTGAGTGAAGAAATCCTACAAGAACTCTGATCGACGATGTTACGCACCCTTAAAAGAACGAGAACTTTACGATATAAAAATCTTGACAAGCGAGACACAAAAAACATAGAAAGTTATCTGAAGCGAAGTTTGAAAACTACCGAAAAATTGAAAATGCGAGACCTTGATGATTCCCTTGAAAGAAAAGTTTGCAAAAGCACAGGAGCTTTGTGAAATAGTAAAAGAAGAAACACTCGAAGCCCAACCCCTATATAAGGGTGAAACATCCAATGGTGCATTAAATGTGTCGTCAGAACATCATGCGCCACTAACATATTGGGAAACGTGCACTTCGCACACGCTTTGTATCCAAACACACTTCACCTTCCGGTGCATTCGATGTGCACATTGATTTTCTCAGTCCTTTCAAATTTCCACACCTAAGGTTTAAAACACAGTATTTTCCCTAGCTAAAAAGCACGAAATTCTAGCCGGGGAAAAGGGGGCATTGTCAATACCATGGTCTTTAGACCTACTACTCAATGGGCCCAGGGGCCACTTGGCCCATGTTGTGAAGCAGCCCAAGCCCACTTACCATTTTAAAGCCAAGGGGCGCCACCCAGACGGGAGAATCCTAAAGAAAGCCAAGATGTCTTCTTAAGGACTAGCTTTAGGGCGGCCCGTCTAGAATTTTAAGTCTCCCAGCTAGTCATCCTATCGCATATGGGTTATGGATAAGTATACAAAGGCAGAAAATACGCAAAATATATTTATCAGCGGATTTCTCAGTTTGCAAATCCTTTATTTCCTCGAAAATATTAATCCTTGATAAGGAAGAAGAAATTTTATCCCTAAGATTAAGAGATTTTCTTTCCAAAAATCAAGGAGAGATTCGTGAGCCACTTTATATAAATCAGGAAGATCCCCCACGAGAAAAATGTAAGCAATTCCAACTGCTTGGACTCTCTTCTTCTTCTTCTCCATATTTTGCTGACTTAATTATCGAAGAGGCGGCCGACTCACCGTCACCGGATCACCTGTTTTTGCAGGTTCATATTGCGCTGCTAATGCCTAGAGGTTCAGACGATCGAGGTGACAACAACGGGCAAATGACATGAATAATCCTTAGTTTTTTCGGTCTTCTTTAATTAGTTTCACCTACTGTTTAACTAGGAATAATCCCACGTTTAGGGGGTCCTGTATCATATTGGTCCTCCACCAAAATTGAATGGCTTAGAAGGTAAACCTATTGTACGTGTCACTATCTAATTGGCTGTCTTTTAATTTTTTTTAAAAAACTAATTTTTATCCTAGCCCGTCTCTCTCCTCTTCCATCTCCATCTTCGACCCACCTCTCTGATGATCGCTCCTCCGCTGTCGACCAAATTAGACGTGTCACCATCACCGATGTGGAAATACATGTTGGTGTCATTGAGTTGCTGGGCGATAGCGCTAACACCATTGACGCTAGTGTCGCCTTCGTAGCCTCGCTTTTGCAACACAGTGAAATCCTCCTTGAAATTTCCAAGAGAAATGCTAGAGACGCATCAAAATCCAGAAATGCAATTGGGAGGGTGCAAGGAAGAACAACATTGGCATGGGTGGCTATTTTGATCACTTCCTAAACAAACCGATCTCCCATGCTCAATTCTCTATGGACGCTAGCTTCTACAATGACAAAAGACCTAGTTTTCTTGATAAAATGAAAAAACTGGTCCAGATCTCTTTCATAATTTATGTCTAGCTTCTCTAAGAATTTCAAGGAGACAACAAACCAATCTCAACTTTGAAGGACATTCATTTATAATATGATGAAAACAAAGCGACCGCTTTACCATCGAAGTAAGAATTCATGTTCATTAGATTTTTTTTTTTTTTGCTGAAACAGAGAGACCGTTTTTATCTCCACTAGTATGAGAGATTTCTTGGAAATTTAATTGACGATCCCACCTTCGCTTTGCCATTACTAGGAGTTGGGATTCCCCTTCTTGCATAACCCACGCTTCAACAACTCCACATCCACTTGCATTGTTTCCGAAATAATTGCCAACCATCTAACAATTTCGACCATAAATCTTCGTCTGTCAAATGCCAAATCTCCATTCCCAAAATCTCGACTTTAGAAGAATCCAAGGCTTTTCTTCTCCCATTCTTGAACAAGCTCTTGCTACCTGGCTCTACCAGTAAAGTTCTTCTAGTTCTCATTTATGATGTTTTGAATGTTGGATCGAAAGTTCTTGATTTGGGGGAAGTTGAGCTGAGTGCAGAAGAGGTTAGGGTGTTAGAGAAAACTTGTTCTAGTTTGCATGGAATTTGTGGGATTTTGGACTGTGGGTCATCAAAGGCTGCAAATCTTTTCATTAGACCGGCCAAATCAATAGGATATGGATTTAACATTCATTAGATTGAGTAAGAATTTTTTCTGCGAATACATCAGAAAAGCCATGTACCTAACCTTGTGTGTTTTGCGATGATTTTATGTTAATTGAACTTGAAATTATACTAATTAGTTTTATTTGTGAATGTTTCTGTACATGTGTTTGAAAACAACTATTCTGGTTTTGTATTTTGAAAATGCCATAGAGAGGAAGACCAACTCTCCCTAAACTTCCTCTTTATGGCTTCATTTGTACCTTCGAGAGGAGGTCTTCCCCAATGATCAGGTGGATCTCCAGGGACTCGCTGAAGGTGATGACCTTGCCTTTCCATGGTTTTTTGCTCAATTCGAAGATAGAGGGGGTAGCATTGGAGAGGGAGGGGATGGAGATAGAGCGACTCCATAGGAGGTGTTGAAGATGAAGGTTGAGGAGAGAGAAATAGCAACAGGGATAAAACTGATTTTTTTAAAAAATTATAATTTTTAGGGGCCAATTAGATAGTGACAAATGGTGAGAGAGACCACTTATGATTATTTTAACTTCTTTAGCTAATTACTGGTATCTCGGGACCAATACAATACAGGACCCCCCAAAAGTGAGATTCTTCCTAGATAAATAGAAGGTGGGACAAATTAAAGAAGATTGATCAAACAATGGATTATTCATCTCAATTACCCTAAAAAATAATAATTACTGAAGTAGGAACCTTGAAAAATAGTTCATATTTCATATATTTCTTGGTCAAATGTAATATTTAAACCTTGTAGTGGCTATATGGTCAAATGTATTATCTTTGATAAAAAAAGTGCATGAAATGATAATTATTTTCACATAAATAATTAGAGTTTGTATTTTATAAACTTTGAGTTTCTATTTTATAGTTTTCTAATGAACACGTGCACAATATTTTGTTTGATATTTGGACGAAAATTTTCCACATTTTTATTATTACTCATTACTAATAATAGATGCTTTTAACACCTTTTGTTGTGATGGTTCATTTTGATGATAACAAACCATGGTTATTGGTTATTAATGGTTAAAATCGAGTTAAGTGATATGTTGAAAGTGATCAAACATCAAATGAAGATATTCCAAGCTTTAAGATGACAATGATTTATTTGATTAAGCTCTTGGAAGTGAAGTTCACTCAAATTAAAGAACCAAGATTTCAAATTCAAAATGACAAGTAACCAAGACTCCAAGCTCAAGCATCAAATGAAGATTTTGTAAGCTTAGGAATTTATGTAAGATGAATGCATTGGTGCACTTTAGGGTATATAATCCTTTACATGCATATTCTTCATACTCGGTTTTTGTGTCTAAATTGCATATCCTTTTACAACTCGAGTTTGAGCATAAAACCTTAGGCTTTATTTTCCTAAATTGTGCTTCAATGAAATACCTAAGGTTTAGAAGTGTTTTAAATAAAAAACACATGAGTTTAAGCATTTAGAGGGTCAACCGGTGGATCAATTATGGTCTACCGGTTGAACCAATCGACTTGTTATGGTCCACCGATTTAAATGGTCGATCGGGTGGGGTAAACTGGTTGGACTGGCCTACAAGTTGTGGGATACCGGATGAACCGGTTGACTGGTTACCAACTAGCTGAGATGCAAATCTCGATCGATTGGATCCAGTAGCATTTATATGGAACCGGTTACTGAAATGGTCGACTGGTTGGGAACCGGATAAGTAGTGAAACTTGACTAATTGGATGCAGTACCTCATTTAAAGACCAGAAGAGCAAACAATCGACAGGTTGAGTGAAACAGTCGATCGATTGAGCAAATTAGCAAATCCAATGGCTATAAAACGGTAACCTGTAGTGCATTGAATGAAACAGTTGATCGGTTGAATGAAACGATTGACCAGTTCATCTTTTGGTAAAATCCAACAGCTATAAAACGGTAACATACAATGCACAATGGCTAGTTTTTAAAGAAACCAGTCGATCGATTGGCAACTTATTTTTCTATCAAGTTAACACTTTATAAATAGAGTGTTAGAGATCATTTAATGTACATGAGAATTATTGCATTTATTCTCTCAATCACCATTTCTCTTGCTAATCAATTCTCAATCTAAGATTCTTTGTGCATTCATTTCACTTGCATATTCTAGAGTGCACTTTTGTATCCATCATAAGCTTGAGTTGTATTTGTTCAATATTGTGAATATGAGAGAGTGTCTCATTGTGCTTCAGAGTGAAAGCTTCAAGTGTGCATAGCTTGAAGTATTTGTGAAGTGCCCATTGGATCCAAAATCCAAGTGTAAAAGGAAGAAATGAAGATTGTAAGACAAGAAAAGGAAATGCAAGAGGAAGAAGGCAAAAAGAAAAGTATTGCACTCAAAGCTCAAGAAGAGAAAGTCGTTGAGGAAACAAAAATAAATGACATGGAAGATGATATTGCCCTCATCACAAAGATACTGCAAAAGCTAATGATGAAGGATAAATTTAGTGGAAGGACCTACAATAAAAGAAGTAACTACAAGAAAGGTCCTTCAAGAGAAGAAAAAAAAAAGAGACAGAAGGAGCTAGAGAAGAGCCATAATGGCATATAAAATATGATTGTCCTCTCTACAAAGCCAAGAGAGAAAATAGAAGAGCCATGATGGCAATATGGAGTCAAAGTGAAGATTCATCCAATGACGAAAATGAGGAAGAAGTTTCCAACATGTGCTTCATGGCTTTCAAGGATCAAGATGAGGGATCAAAGAAGGAGAAATGGTTCTTGGATAGTGGTTACTCAAGACACATGATCAAAGATGAGTTAAAGTTTTCCTTCCTCACAAGGAGAAAAGGAGGGTACATGACTTTCGGAGACAATGGGAAAGGTAGAATCATTGGACATAGTTTTATAGGTAACAATTCTTCATCTCTTATTGAAAATGTTTTTCTTGTTGAGGGTTTGAAACATAATATTTTGAGCATTAGTCAACTTTATGAAGAAGGTTTTAAAGTGATTTTTGAGTCTTCTCATTGCATCATCAAGGATTCTCAAAATGATAAAATCATCTTCATGGGCCATAGAAATGAAAATGCTTATACGATTGATATTTAAAAATATGAAGGCCAAGATAAATGTTTTTCTAGCTTCCATGATGAGAGTTGGTTGTGGCATAGGAGATTGGGACATGTGAACATGAATCTCTTTACACAACTGAACAAAAATGAACTTGTAAGAGGCCTACCCAAAATCTCTTTTGAAAAAGATAAAGTTTGTGAAGCATGTCAAATGGGAAAACAAATAAAAACATCTTTTAAAAACAAAAATTTCATTCTACATCACCTCTTGAGCTTCTTCACATGGACTTGTTTAGACCCTTAAGGACTACTAGTCTTGGGGGTAAATCATATGCATTTGTGATTGTGAATGACTTCTCTAGATACACATGTTAGAGAAGTGCTCTAAAGGCTATCACCTTAAGCACATTTTGTACCCATTACATATTGTTTAATATGAACGACATCTTCATTAGTTGGATATTCGTACGTCGCATTGAATTATATCTTTAAATCAAATTAATGAAGTCCATGATACATAACATAGCATGAAGGAAATTGATAGGTGCTTTTCATACAGGATTTTATATCATTAATCACCTATCAATCATATGCTTTTATGGAGTTTTTAACAGCTCTAATGCTTAATTTCATCATCTTATGGCTCTAGGTACATTTTGAATCAAAAAGAGCATAATGAGGGTAAAAAATAAGCCTTTATAGGTTGTACCATGACCTCCCATGGCTTTAAGAATGATATGGATGGGTTATACATATCTCAAGATTTCCAACGAGTCCAAGATCACCCAATTTGGAGTTCGAACGAAAAAGATACGACCTCGTGAAGTAAAGGGAGGAGTTTAAAAAACACCACATGTAGCAACCCTCAAATTTTGTGAATTTTTAGTCTACCTAATGGTCTCCAATGACTCTAATATTTATATTGATAGATTCTACTGTCTCTTATCTTTTTGTAGAGACCAAAATCATCACATTTAAAGGTTGGATGAGAGAGTTATGATCGTTTGAACTCGGAAGGTTAAATCTGAATTGCCGATACATTTTGATTCGTTGTGGCAAAGGCGACTATAAGGGCCAAATGACGTGTATATGAAAATATGACCAAGGAAGTGAATGTGGTAAATACTCAAAAACTGATTTGAAACAAAAGTAAGTGCACTAAAAAACTAAAATGAAAAGTATTACCAACACTCATCCCCTTTTCGCAAGTGCACACGGGTCATACAAGTAATAAAATGGACTCTAGAAGTCTAGATATCGTACCCACGAGGATTGGAGGTTCTCTCTAATTGGAATTTAAGCACTCCAAGTACAAAGACTCTTCACTATCTAGATGACCAAATATGATGAGAATTAAAATCAATTTAACTAAAGTAAAAACTGATTTAAAACTAATCAACTAATCCTAAAATCTATCAAGCAAACAACTACTAAAGTCTAAAATGTATGAAGAGAAGCACTAAGAATGGGGATAATTATTTACAAATCAGTTTGCATATCTTTGACAGTGCAACATTTGTGAGTTGAATGATGGATTTGTCCAAGAGCAAAGTAGTATAGCCTTGGATTCCTCCTGACACTATACATTTCACTAATTAGATGACCATATTCCCAAGCCAGGTAAATGAGTATAAATAGCTACTTTTGGATTTTATCCTCTTTAAGATCTGATTGTTTTTCTTTTCTAATACTTCATAACCATTTCTTAGGATTGAGATCTACTTGTCCCCATAGACAAGATAACACAAGTCTTTCTCAATGCAATCGGTACCTCGGTCTACAAATAATTAGAATGCTCTTTCTCCTTGATTAGAATCTAGCTAACACAGGATTAAGATTATTCTGTCAAATTGAGATGAAACCTCTAAGGGTGAAAAATGTATCTCAGCAATAGTCCTAATTCCTCAGGAAAACCTTTTTTGAAGCAACATAATTAAGCTTAGAATACATTAGTTCATGAATATCAATGCAAAATACCCCTAGATGACTGCTCTTTTCTCTCAGGAATCTCCATCTTTGTGTTACTCAAAGGGCCTCCTGGAAATCAGAGCACAAATACAACACTTTCTGGGTATAAAATACTGATATTCAAGAACAATTCATTCCATGAACAACACCGATTGTATAAATTCAGTTTTCAAACCCATAAAAATAAACCATAAATTTGAAAATCTGAATGTTCAACAATAAATCCCCACCCGTAGAGGGTGTTTAATGTTCCATTATTGGATTCCAATCATCACAAACCAAGCAACAAGCAAAAAAAAATGAAGAAAGAAATCAAGAGATAAGGAGTGAGAGAACAAATCATGATTTGAGCTTCAAACTTTGTCTCAAAGTAATGAAATCTAAATCTCTGATGTACAACATCGAAATCTCTTCAATACAAATGAAAATTTTCTCTAAAATGACTCTAAGATCTACTAAAATTCAAAATATGCAACAAAACTGAAAAAATGGACAGTTTTAGAGAGAGAAACCCCATGAGAGGTGTTCTCCCACCTCCTATGTTGCCCTAAAAACCTAAACAACGAGTATTTATAGTCCTAGGGTGAACTAGGCTTGAAAAGAGTCCAAAAAAAAAAAATTTCGGGGCTTTTGGTCAGGCCCAGCGTCAATGTTGTGACATTGGACTGCATTGTCGCGACATTGCTTTCTGCTCAACAGCTGGTTTTATTTTTCAATTTGTCAAGGCCATAACTTCTTCGTTTTAACTCGGATTTGGGCGTGTGAGGTGTTGTTGGAAAGATCTTTGAATTTATAATGCAAACATGGGTGAATTTGAACCATTTGATGTTCCAGATGGTACATAAAAATTCATCTTCTCAGTGACACGCTGTGAGACACCCGGTTGACTATCATTTTGGAAATATATTGCTCATTTCTTTCCAAATCACTTCCTTTTCTTCAAGAATCCTGAAAAACAAAGTTTAGAGGAAATTTTATGAGTTTTACATGAATTTGGATATAAACTACTCAAAAATAGCATGTGAAATGGACTCAAAACATAGGTGAGTTTCACACTCATCAACGCCCCCCAGGCAACGTTTTTAGCGTCGAGCAAAGAAAAGAAAAGTTGCTTGTCCCAAGAAATGGAAGAGAGTTCATTTCACCATTTTGTTTTAACCCAAACTGAGTAATCAAGCTTGCCAAGGGTACATGTGATATGTGCCTCGAATTACCCTTACCAAGAATATAGAGCATATGATCAAGATAATTTATTTATTTTAATAATGAATTAATCTCATGGTAGAAAAATTTAGATCATGGTTCTCACTAGTGTGTGTGTGGTCTTCCCCTATCCAAACAATTGCAATCTAGATGAGTTTATGAGAATTGAGATAAGTTTGATGATCTCCTAAGATAGTATATTTAGGTTCCATAGGCTTCTTGTTCTCATCACTCTCCACTAATGTAGGCACACACAACTCTAGTCAGTGGAGTCTTTATAGGCTTGTATGTAAGGCTTGATGGTGATTGAGTAGTCATTTTGAACAAAACACCTAAGCAGCCATGTTTTCCTCCATTCACAGCTCATTTTCCATCCTTATTCTCACCATCAGCACAATGACACTCTCAAACACCCCAAAACTTGTTTGGGTGCATCTCATTCCATACTCCTCATGTCACCTTTCAACTTTACACAAATTTTGCATTCTTTCAACAAACACCAAGAAGTCTTTTTCTTCAAGACAAGGTTATTAGAGTAGTGCAATGTCTAATCCCCCTTTAGCTTTCTACAAAGCCTTAGCAAGCTTTAGATCAGTAGCTCCCAGACTAGTTGGCCTTAGGGTACCAAGTGTTGAAACACCCCTTAGGATTTACTTACTCCAGGGGAGGAAGGCTACAAGGCTAGACTCACTCCTCTTTGAATTTTTATTCTGTTTTTGTTTCTTTTCTTCTTAATATTTTTATGTTTTTCTTTTCCTTTTCCTCCTATTTCACTAACCTATTTTGATTTTCAACTTAAGGAAAAATAACTCCCACAAACTTTGTCCTCACTATATTTCTCAATTATGTTCAATTCCTCATGTTATGGGTAAGCTAGTTTTTTTTTTTTTTTTTTTTTGAGGGATAGTGATGTATAGGAAGGTTGTTGGCTTCAAACTTGGTTCTTATGAACATAATTTTGGCTCTTTAAGGCTCAACATTTTGGTACTAGAGGAATATGCATATGCATATTAATAGAGTTAGCTTGAAAGGCACAAACTTTTCAAGGATGGCCTATATAATTTATCAATTGTTGTGTTGCCTAGGATTTCACCTCAAGTGATAATAGAACAAGTTCTAGAACCTATGGAGATAAAAGATAGATGGATTCTCATAAACCTTCTCTAACCCAAGAAAAAATTTATTTTCAAAGGTACTTAGTGACCAAGTGCATAGATTTGAGAAACCAATGACTAAATAGCCTATTAGAGAGATAACCCCTTAAGATTTAAGTCCTATTATCTCTAATATTGTCAATATCTTAAGGGTTCAATTATGGTCCTCATTGACATCACCACTACCCCAAGAAAAACTCAATTAACTAAAAGAAAAATTTATTATTAATTACATTTTTATTTTATTTTTAGGTTTTCAAAACTTTTAAAAATTTTATGGGTTTTTCACAATATGAGCTACTTATTTACACTCTTCAATCAAAATTGAGTGCATGGGTAGGATAAAAGGATCATACAACATGAGTGCTCAATAAATCAATCAACAAGTTTACTCAAACAAGCAATAGTCTCAATATATGTCCCAAGCATGTCAAAATTGTATGTGCAATTTATTTGAGTGTATGTGTAGACAAAAACTCTAACTAACAAAATAAACCAAAACTAAGATGTAAGTTGGAAAGCATCAACCAAAGTCATCATCCATAAAACCACCAGAAAATTTCATCCTCAAAGTTATCATGTGCAACATGTGGGGTGTGATATGATAAACCAACCAAAATAAACACCCCCAAACTTTGGGACAAACATTGTCCTAAATGTCTAGCAATGAGCAAAAGGAAGAAATAAAGTGAAAGGGCAATAAAGAGAGTTGGGCAAAGTGAACTCCCCTTTCTAGTCTTGGCTACTTGGAATAGGAACCTTGAAGATTTTTAGACCTTGACATTTGTCTACTACCCCTTTCTACAATATTTTGCTTCTTTGGAGCCATGAAAGTGGTTGTGGTATTTTCTCAAACACTTGGTGTGCACCAACTTCCTTCACCTCAAATGAGTGAGTTTTGATTCTTCAAAAACCTCCTTCAATACATGCAAATCTTCCTGATCAATAATGATTCTGAGCAAAAACAAACAACAAAGCACAATTTTTTTCCCATTTAACTCTTCTTTGATGCTTGAAGATGGATGAAAGTTGGGGTTCAAGAATATTAAGTTTGTGGCTTTGTGATGGGTTTTGAAGCTTGGAGACGATGGAGATGGATTGGGGAGGGATGTGATTTAGGATTTGAGTGGATGGGAGATGAATTTGAAAGTGGTTAGAGGTTGCAAAGATTGGAGGGAAAGAGTATGGCCAAATAGAGTGTAAAGTAGGAAGAAGAAAAATGGGTTTTAAGGAGTTTGAGACCTCTATTTTCGTGACTGTGGTGCTGGTCACATCAGCAATTCTACTCAGCACCCCGTGTTCTTCTTCTAAATTGTTATACTCATATCTCCTTCATTTTAGCTCGAAATTGGACGTGTAAGGACTTGTTTGAAAGCTCTTTCAATGTAGAATGTGCTCATGGGCTGAGGAAACCATTTGGAGCCTCAATCAATACATAAAAATCAGAATGTCCAATGACGTCCAGTGTGATGATTCTTGAATCCTTAGGTTCTCCTTGCTTTGTCTCTTGCCCATATCACTTGCTATCGTTCATAAGTCCTTCATGCTTATATATTCTCTCAAAATTTGTCCAATAGAAACCCTTAATGCTTTCATTCATGCTTAAACTCACCACTTATCTTCAATTCTCCTCAAGCTTGATCATGAACCTTCTTACTTTATATTTTAGTTCAATTTGGTTCATTTCATCTCTAAAACTTCAAATTTGCTCAACATCTCAACTCCATCATTTTCACACTTCAAGCACTTTAAGTATATCAACCACTTTCCAACTCCTTGCCTTTGCTCTTATAAACTAGTCATGCCAACATGTTGAGCTTCAAACTTACTTTATTTTAAAAACATTAACAAACAAAGTTAAAACACTGCTGGAATTTTCATCTCAGTAGTAAAAAAACAGAAAAAAATAATGTAGCTAAAAATAGAAAAATAAAAAGAAAATGGATAGAATCCTTATTACTTAGCTTGGGTTTCCTCCCAAGAAGATGCTTCATTTTTAGAGTCTAGATAGACTCATTGGAAAAGTACTAGTGCTTCCATTTGGCTAATCTTCCATCTTGGACAGCGCTTCCTCTTCATAACCATTTAGCTCAAGGATGATTTCTTCCATAGTTTGAATGGGGAAAAGAAACTCATAATCCCCTTTAATTGTGGCTAGTGGTTTAGCCACAATTTCTTCAAAATAGTCTCCTTTATGTGATGCAAATGCAAGCACATCTATGATAAAGGGAGACTCTTCAAACATGTGCCCTTTTGATGGAAGCAAGCTAAAAATCTTTATGCACATGGTTCTTTCTTGCTCCGTCAAAGGTAATGGTTGGTTAAAATTGAACCTTGCTTTCTCCTCACCCACAAGCAAGGTGAGCTCCCCCTTGTTGATGTCAATCCATGCTTGGCTTAAGAAAGGAAGTGGTCTTCTTAGTATAGTAGAATTTTGTAGATCCCCTTCAATGCCCCAAGTCACAAAATCCATGTGGAAGGTAAATGTGTCAATCTTCACTAAGACGTTTTCAATAGCCATCACTTGACTTTCTTCTTCAACTTTCAGTTCATCCACTATGGGCTTTTCATCCTCTAAGTTTTTTTGGTAAGTTTTCTATGAGGTACCGAATGCTCTTTCTCCTTGATTAGAATCTAGATAACACCGGATTAAGATCATTCTATCAAATTGAGATGAAACCTCTAAGGGTGAAAAATGTATCAACAATAGTCTTAATTCCTCATGAAAACCACTTGTAAGCAACATAATTAAGCTTAGAGTACATTAGTTCATGAATATCAATGCAAAATACCCCTAGGTGACTACTCTTTGCTCTTAGGAATCTCCATCTCTGTGTCACTCAAAGGCCTCTTGGAAATCAGAGCACAGATACAACACTTTATGGGTATAAAATATTGATATTCAAGAACAATTCAATACATGAACAACAACGATTGTATAAATTAAGTTTTCAAACCCATAAAAATAAACCATAAATCTATAAATCTGAATGTTCAATAATTAATCCCCACCCCTAGAGGGTGTTTAATGTTCCATTATTGGATTCCTATCATCACAAACTAAGCAACAAGTAGAAAAATGAAGAAAGAAATCAAGAGATAAGGAGTGAGATAACAAATCGTGATTTGAGCTTCAAACTTTGTCTCAACAGTAATGAAATCTGAATCTCTGATGTACAACACCAAAATCTATTCAATACAAATAAAAATATGCTCTAAAATGACTCTAAGATATACTAAAAATCAAAATTTAGAGCAAAACAAAAAAAATAGACAGTCTTAGAGAGAGAAACCCCATGAGAGGTGTTTTCCCACCTCCTATGTTGCCCTAAAAACCTAAAAAAATGAGTATTTATATTCCTAGGGTGAAATGGGCTTGAAAAGAGTCCAAAACAACAATTGTCGGGGCTTTTTGGTCAGGCCCAGCATTAATGTCGTGACATTGGACTGCAATGTGGTGACATTGCTTTATGCTTAGTGGCTGGTTCCATTCTCCAACTTGTTAGGACCATACCTTTTTCATTTTAACTTGGATTTGGGCGTGTTAGGTGTCATTGGAAAGCTCTTTGAATGTAGAATGCAACCATGGGTGAATTTGAATCATTTGATGTTCTAGATGGTACAGAAAAATTTATCTTCTCAGTGACGCACTGTGAGACACCCGTTTGACTCTCATTTTGGAAATATATTGCTCATTTCTTTCCAAATCACTTCCTTTTCATCAAGAATCCTACAAAACCAAGTTTAGAGGAAATTTTATGAGTTTTACATAAATTTAAATGTAAAATACTCAAAAATAACATGTGAAATGGACTCAAAACATAGGTGAGTTTCACACTCATCAGTGACTATTCACTGCGGCGAAGAAAAGAGTAAATGCTGAAATGAGCACATTCTGGTTCGCCTATCATTGGCCCATTTTCCAATGCATATAAATGCTTGTTCTTTAGGGTTGTTGAGGGATCGAACTTTGAGAGAGTGAGGCTATCTCTTAGGTCCTATGAATCTATGTAAGATATATGCATTGATGCACGTTAAGGTATATCATCTTTTACGTGCATATTCTTCATAACTCAGTTTTTGTGTCTAAATTGAATATCCTTTTAAAAGTCGAGTTCGAGTATAAAACCATAGGCTTTATAATCCTAAAATGTGTTTTAATGAAATATCTAAGGTTTAAAAGTGTTTTAAACAAAATAAAAAAACATGAGTTTAAGTATTTAAAGGGTCAACTGGTTGACCAGTTTTGGTCTACCAATTGAATTAGTCGACCTGTTATGGTCCACCGATTTAAACGGTCGACCAATTGGGGTAAACTAGTTGGACTGACATATCGCTTGTGGGATACCGAAGGAACCGATCAACCAGTTCAAACGGTTGATTAGTTACTAATCGGCTGAGATGCACATCTCGACTGATTGGATCAAATGGCATCCATATGGAACAGGTCACTGAAATGGTTGACCGGTTGGGAACCGGATGAGTAGTGAAACTCGATCGGTTGGATGTGGTAGCTCATCTAAAGACCAGAAGAGCAAACGATCAATTGGTTGAGTGAAATGGTCGATCAGTTGAGAAAATTGGTAAATTCCAACGGCTATAAAATGGTAACATGTAGTGCATTGAATGAAAAGGTTGACTGTTTCATCTTTTGGTAAAATCCAACGATTATAAAACGGTAACATACTAGTTTTTAAAGGAACTGGTCGATTGGTTGGCAGCTTGTTTTTCTATCGAGTTCCCACTCTATAAATAGAGTGTTGGGGATCATTTAATGTACATGAGACTTATTGCATTTGTTCTTTCAATCACCATTTCTCTTGCTAATCAATTCTCAATCTAAGATTCTTGGTTCACTTGCATATTATCGAGTGCACTTTTGTATCCATCATAAGCTTGAGTTGTATTTGTTCAACCTTGTGAACGAGAGAGAGTGTCTCATTGTGCTCAAGAGTGAAAGCTTCAAGTGTGCATAGATTGAAGGATTTGTGAAATGCCCATTAAAGTCAAAATCTAAGTGTAAAAGGAAGAAGCTCGGGTTAGAGCTTGAAACTAATGGAACCATTACCGATTGAAGGTTGAGGAGAAGTGGACATAGGCAAAGGTGTGCTGAACCACTATAAATCAAAGTTTGCACTTTCTATTCTTATCACTTTAATTATTGTTCTTGAATTAAGTTGAAGATTTATTATTGTTTTGCAAAATGGTTTTGAGAAAACCAATTCACCCCTAAGTCATATTCAACTTTTTGTTCATATCAAAACTTTGGGCTTCCAAAATAAATAGGAGTTTAAAATCTGGGTTGAGGGAAGACCAGGAAAGAAACCGCTCCAGATCTGAATCCAGATCCTATTGGCGGAGGAGGAAGGGTCGATGATCTTTGACAAAGTTATCGAGGCAGAGAAGAACTCTATGAAGAGGATGTAGGAGCAACAATGACCGCTCTACTGAAACCTTAGACAACATTTCCTGGGTACTCTCATCAGTACAAATCTAACCCCTCGTTGCCATTTATTCACTCTACTCTTTTCGTCCAATTACGAATTGGTGTTGTTTTAGTTGATTATGAAAATGAGGGGTGATTTTTGGTCATTCTTGGCTTGAAATCACCCCTCCACATTTCTTTTTTCATGTTTTTCTCTCTCATTTAAATGGCCTTTCCTTACAAATCTGGTACTTATTTTTGTTTTTTCTTGTTTCTTTGCCGCCTTTGTTGCGACGTGTGTTTGTGTCGGCTTTGTACGACAGTTTTGTTTCGCTGACTTTGGTGCAACAGTTTCTTTGTTTTAGTAGGTTTATATTGTGTAGGCATTTTGAATGACACAATATAGTCGATCAAACAGAGACATCCCATCAAGTAAAGTTTGTAAGTATGTTGCAAAACTTGAATAATATATATTCTAGTTGTAACGCCCTGAAAATACCCTAACGATTTTATAACATGTTTAGGGTATAAAATAAATTAAATTGTATTTTTTCGGGGTTTAAATTGCTAAAAACGAAAAAAAATATGATAAAACCCGAAAATTATACAAGGGACAAGGTTAATTTGGTAAAATGTCAAAATAAGGACCTAAGGTTCATAAATGAAGAAGTGTATATGCTAAAATGAAAATTTGAAGAAATGAAGTGGAAATGAAAGAAGTAAGAAGCCTAAGAATGCAAAAAATGGGAAAAATAGGAATTAATGTGTAAGCCAAACATGGCCTTATGAAGGTTTAGAGTGTTAAGACCAAATTGGTCTTTAGAATGAGAGTCTCTCATTTAGGCATTTACGTTTTCGAAAAGTTATGGCAAATCAAGTTGAGAGAAAAGGGAGATGAGTGGGTGATTTTGCTCAATGAAATCAAGAGTTTAAGTGATCAAGAAGAAGAAGGACGAATAAAGAAGAGATTTAAGGTAAGAGACTAACCCTAACTTTCCTTAATGTTGTGTTTGGGTTTAGAAAGAACCCTAAGTTGGTAAAAAAAGGATGTTGATTGATTTATTTCAGTTTTGAGGGTTGCTCTAAGTTGTTATATGGTTGTTTGGATTGGTGTTGAGGAATTTTTGTATAAAAGGAAATGTTGGGTTTTTAGGGAGATCTTTGTAAAAAATTTTCCAAAACCCGTGTTTTGTTGACATGCTTGGCCATACACTAATGCAAATTAAGTGATTCAAATTTCTGGGTAAACTAGACTTCTAGGAGAAAAAATATCCATAAAATAAGTGCATCCAAATTTGGACTTCAGTTGACCCAGAAATTCATCAAAGTGAGGCTCTGTTTTCAGGTCCATTCTAGTTCAGTTCTGATACACTTTTGGTGTTTCGGAATAGTTTTCGTATTTAGGCCATAAGTTGAGTTTCACTCATCTAAATAGAGTGATTAAAATTTATAGATAAACTAGACTTATAGGAGAACAAATATCCTTGAAATAAGTGTATCCAAATTTGGACCCCATTGGACCCATAAAAATCGTCAAAGTGAGGCTCTATTTTCGGGTCAATTCTGGTTCAGTTTTGGTGTTTCGGAATAGTTTTGGTATTTAGGTCATAAGTTGAGTTTCACTCATTTAAATTGAGTGATTCAAATTTCTAGGTAAACTAGACTTCTATGACAACAAATTTCCTTGAAATAAGTGTATCAAAATCTAGACCCCATTTGACCTAGAAATTCGTCTAAAGGGAGCCCTGATTTTGGGCAAATTCTGGTTATGTGTTGAAAATATAATAGTCCCGGATGTTTAAGAGATATATGGAGTTTCGGTGCTCCGAATTGGATGATTCAAATTTCTGAATAAAATAGATTTATAGAGGAACAATGGACTTAAAGAAAGTTGGGTAGAATATGGCTCATTTGCTCCCAGAAAAATTTTACAAGTGAAGGTGTGTTGGGTAGAAAACAACCCTAACTAGAAACCTAAATAAGCCAACTTATATTGTTCTCTAATTATGATGGATTAGGTGTAATGCCCCAAAAATACCCTGGAATTTTTATAATAAAATTTATTATATATTCCGGGTATAATTGGGCCAACTTGGGTATTTTTCTGGGAATTGTTAGACGAATATTTGATTAAATGATTATTGAATCTGGAAATAAACCCGAGTGAAAAGAAAATATGGAAATTGAAAAATGGGGACCTAAGAATTCGGTGTAAATAAGTTTATATGTGAAGTGAAAATAGAGACTTAAATGAAAAATAATAAGAAATGGGAGGGACCTAAATATAAAAAAAAGAAATAAAGAAAAAGAAAGAAAAAAATCGAGAAAGGGCGTGTGGCGTGTAGGAAAGTGGGAGGAAGCTTCCTCCTTTTTTAAAATACGATTTAGAGTGATCCATAAGAAAAGGAAAAGAGAAAAAATGGAAGTATTTTAGAGTGAGAAGCTCTCACTTCTCTCTAGATTTCCCAACGATCGGGCCATAGGTCCCAGGCGAAGCAAGAGGGAAAGTCCTTCCTCGTGACAAGAGCTGCAAGTAGAGACCGGAATCGGGGAGTTTCGACAACTCCAAGAGGTAGGTCTTCCCCTACTGGTCATTTTCTACCCTAAGCTGCCACATTGTGATAGTGCGCATTAGCCGGACCTTAGAGCTGAATTTTGGGTAAGAAATAAAGAGAATCGGGTAGTGAGTCCTTCTAGTAAGTTGTAGCCACATCAATGAACTTGATTTTAGGCTTTTGAATATCTCAATTTGGACCTCTGTAGACTAAGTTATAGTCCTTTTACTGAGGTCAGCCCAGCTCAATCTGGACGGGTCAGTTCTGCCAATTCGGGTAAACTAGCCGGACCTTAGAACGGGTTTTTGAGTAAGAAATAAAGGGAATTCGGAAGTAAGTCCTTCTGGGAAAGTGTATCCACGTCCGTGAACTTGATGTTAGGCATTTGAATTTCTCAATTCGAACCCTGTAGACCAAGTTATGGTCTTTTTTACGAAGCAGTCAAATGGGTGAAGGTCAGCCCTTAGAGTCGTCAAATGAGAGTCATCAGACCTCGATCTGAAGAAACTCAACTCGTCATCGCAGTCTCAACTCGTCATGTAAGGGGAGCTTGGCTTGTCACGAAGAGCTTAGCTCGTCTGTAGAGCTGAGCTCGTCGCCGGGTGCAGCTCGTCGATCCGAATTCGGCTCGTCAAGGCCGGCTGCGCAGCCTCCAACGGAAGGTCATAACGTCTGAACTTTCAGGTCGCGTGTTCTTGGAATCTATGGAAAGCCCATTGAGTCAAAACTCCATCCATATTCCTGAGGAAGATATTAGATGTCAGACCAAGGTGTTAGACTGAGCTCGTCACTTCAGTGCAGCTCTTGAGTTAGTCAGCTCTGTCGGCCGACTGCGTGACCTCTGACCCCGGAAGGTCTGCTTCTTCGATCTGAACTCGTTTCGAGTGTTCTTGGACTCTATGGAAAGCCGTGGAGTCAGAATCCATCCATAAGCCTGCAGAAGATATTGGATGTCAGACCGAGGTGTTAGGTGGGCTCGTCACTTCCAGTGCAGCTCGTCGATCCAGAATCAGCTCGTCCAAGACTGACTGCGCATGACCTCCAACTTCGGAAGGTCATATTTCCTTCGTTTGAACTCCGATTTGGGTGTTCTTGGACTCTATGGAAAGCCCATTGAGTCAAGAATACATTCATATTCCTGAGGAGTATATTAGATGTCAGACCAAGGTGTTATATTGAGCTCGTCCAGGTCAGGCCAGCTCGTCAGTTCAGGTCAGCTCGTCTGGGTTGACTACGCACGACCTCCAACTTCGGAAGGTCATATCTCCTTCGTCCGAACTCCGATTCGGGTATTCTTGGACTCTATGGAAAGCCCATTGAGTCAAGAATACATTCATGTTAACGAGTAGGATAGAAGATGTTTATTCATTGATAGATCGAGCTCGTCCAGGTCAGGTCAGCTTGTCAGTTCAGGATTTGACTGCGTATGACCTCCAACTTCGGAAGGTCATAACTCCTTCGTCCGAACTCTGATTCGGGTATTCTTGGACTCTATGGAAAGACCATTGAGTCAAGAATCCACCTATATATAGCTTGTCGAATTTGGAAATCATATTAATCTATGAAAATAAATCCTAACAAAAACTACTGAATGCATACGAATAATATTGTTCTTTTAATGGTTTGGAATAGGGTGCGAGGAGGAAAAAGCGGCCCGAGATTGAGATTCCAGGGATTGGAATCAAAGTGCAAAGATTTTTTGGGGTTTGTTCTACCGACTCCTATTCCTCGTTTCAAGTTTTTGCATGTTTGTTCTAAAAGCATATTGAATTGATTTAATTGATTTGAGAAAAGTGATTGTGAAATGTTTGCATATAAAAATTGCATGATTGGCCAATAAGTTTGTTTTATCTGAGCGTACATATTGTACTATATTTTTCTATAAAGGATTTGAACGCCCTTAATAGAATGCTAACGTTTATTTCGCATTAAGGAAAGATTGGTATACCAATAGAGTGAATGCGATCTTTGCGAACTATTGATGTGTCGCTCCGTCCGGCCAGGGGGCCGTATCGGTAGTGTTCACTATTTGATTGTTTATAACCGTTCGGCAGCCAGTAGGACCGTGCAGTGTTATAAAACCATGTGATACCGACTGTGTGGCCGGGACCATGCGGTGACTCTGATATCCTATATATCGAAAACATAGGTTAAATTCGTTAAGGGCATAAGCGAGATTGATTGGCATAAGCGAATTGATTGCACAACTGAATTGGTCGCATAAATGAATTGATCTGCACATTGCAGATTGAATTTGAGCTGAATTGATTTGCGGCCCAGACGTTGTGAGCAAAATTGAATTGATTTGAAATTTAAAAATATTGATTATGAAGAAAATGTATTTATGGGATGATCCAGAAATGAACTATAATTTATTGTATATATATAACAAAGTATATGTATTGTATTTATATTGATCATCCAAAAGATTGAAAGTTCTGAATTATTAAATTACATGAATTGATTTAAGCTGGAACTGAGGAATGGATTCGTATAGAACCACTAAGCATGAAAATGCTTAGCGTATTGTTTTACCAATGCGTAGGTACAGTGATAGATAGTGATCGAAGCGGACCTGAGATCGAGGGCGTCGAGTCATAAAGAAGGAAATTTCGAGATGTGCTCCGACATGTGCATTCATTTCATGTTTTCTTTTGGATATTATTGATATTATGTAAAACAATTTGAACTACGAACATCTATTTTGTAAATCATTTTGAAAAGGCTTGAATGCCTTCATTGTAAATGTATTTTGTTAAATATAAATGTTTATGGGCTTGCCCAAATTTTGAAATCGCTTCCGCAAAGATACGATTTTGAGTGATTTTAGTGGCATCCCGGACTCGGTTCGGATCTGCCCAAACGGGTCGGGTCGGGTATGGGGTCCCACATTAGGGGTTGGCGACGAGGAAAATCCTAATTGAAGTTGAGATTCCGAGGATAGGAATCAAAGTGCGACAACCTTTTTGTTTCGTTTTCTATTCTTCTCTTCTTATTTAAAGTATCAAAATTGTTTGTGTAATTATTGAAATGATTTTCAATAAAAATGCATTTATTTATTTTAAGTGATTTGAGAAAATTGATTGTGAAATGATTGCCATGAAAAAAATTGCATGAGTATTGAAATGTGCTAATTGAGTATAAATGTACATTATGGGAATTTTATGGCCCGAATTTTAATGTTCTTAATA
Organism: Tetrastigma voinierianum; assembly: GCA_016808115.1. Lineage (NCBI taxonomy): Eukaryota > Viridiplantae > Streptophyta > Magnoliopsida > Vitales > Vitaceae > Tetrastigma > Tetrastigma voinierianum. The sequence goes on from JAEQBH010000384.1 coordinate 747,403, forward strand.
AAATGTTATCTGTCATATTCGAGTTAAGAATAGATTGGTATACTAATAAGGGTCAAACTAGCAGTACTTTGAACGAACGTAATGTAGTGTCACTTTGATCCGTAGCCCAATGATTACTACACAAATATTGCTATTTTGCACCCTTAGTAATATAGATTTTAAGCACTTCTTGCATAGTAATCAACCTAACTAACCCAGTTGTCATGTTAAGGACTTTGCAATGCTACTAATAAAATGTTATGGCAAGTTTTGTTTTTTTTGCAAGCTATTTATACCATAGATAGGGATTCAACTCAAGCATGAAGAAATCATTAGGAATCAGAGTAGAAAAAGGAAGAACTAGAAGCAAAACAGAGAGATGCAGTAGCCCGTGGCAATTTCGCAAGGGTTGCGAAATTTCGCAGGGCTGTGAATTTTCACAATCGCTGTGAAATTTCGCTTTGCAGCCCTTGCGAAATTACCCTTCCATGCGAAATTGCTTTCCTGCCACTATTGCTGCTTTTGACTTTTTGACTCTTTTTGTCTATTTTTGATGTCTTCCCAATTTGTTCCCCTGTAATAGTCATTCTTCTTTTTATTTTGGTAATTTGTAAACGGGGTTTGGCTATAAAAGCCCCAGACAAGACATTGCAAAGACTATTCATTTTGTACAGATTTTTGGTGCCAAGCTTTCAGCAGTTCCCGCCTTCTTCATTTTCTTTCCTTTTCTCTCTCTTTCTCACTAGCCAAACAGCCTATGAGGATGACAACTCAGAGGATGAGTGACTAGAACCTCTTTCTCCTTGAAGAGGGGAAGGCTCTCTTGGAGTAAAGGATCCGTGGTAGGCGAGGTTCTCATGTTCTCGAACCGCAATTCACTACTATTCATGTGTCTCGTACAACTTTAGGTTTAAATCCTTCGACACACCTTGAATGATCGTGTTGGTAATCTTTAGGGGTTCTTTGGATCTTATTGCTAGATCCAGCGAAGTTCGTGGTTATCATCTATTAGTCATTGGAGGTGAGTCAAGGAGACTTGTTTTCCAGCATGCAAGACCAACGTGCTCAGTGAATACCATTTCTCAAAGGATAGTTATTAAGGGTTAGGTTTTATAGCTAAATGAAGAACCGGTTCGGGAGATGACTATAGGTCATCCTCTCCAACGTGAGGAAAAGGGCCCAAGGACCCCTCAGTTACCATTAGAACCCAAACTCAGTATCCGGATGCTTCAAGGAATTCTCTTTTATATTTTATTTCATTTAATTTTTAGTTTCACCATCATTACACCCCCTGTTTTTGTCACCACCAAAAATCCAAAACAAATTCACCATTTTGAACCTCACTGCAAGTTATTTACGCAAAGAAAACTCATCCCTGTGGAAGATCCTAGAGCCACTATACTGCAGTAGCCATGCTACGACAGTAAGAGGTATTAGGTATAATTTTTTTTTATTCTAGATACCCTATTGGACGCGAATCAAATGGCGTCGTTGCCGAGGATGGTGCCTCAGTGCAAATGACAGCATATTGAACACTTGTGATCCTCATCACAAATTCTGGTGAATTTTCTTTTATCATTCTTTTTAGTATTTTACGGTCAAGTTTTTTTTTTTTAGTTTCATTACATCATAAGAAAAAAATTAAATAAATAAAACCTTTAGGTAGGATTGTTTCTTTGTTGTGCAGTATTTTCCACTGTTCTTCTTTGCGAGTGCATGTTCGATGGATTAGAAATCCATAAAGGCGAGTTGATCCAAAGTCGATATTCTATAAGGCCCAATTACGAATGGAATATTAGTTTGAACCCTATGGTGGAACATCTAGAGGAAATAACCTGATCCTTGATGGAAAGAAACCACACAATGCATATAGGTCGTGAGGATTACATGCACCCTCACGGGTGAGTGCACCTCCTCTTGTATTGTGCCTCGAGCTAATGCACCATGACGGTGCCACAACCTAGTTCGAGGAACCACCCAAATTTCTCATGGAAACCAAGACCTCCACAGTATGCACCTCCTGCTCCTCCATATTATGCTTCAACTCATCAGCCACCATAACCACCACACTTAACTTCTTCAGTTGAGCAAGCAATACTAAACTTGAGCAAATTGGTGACTTTTATAGAGGAGTAGAAAGTGGTGAATGTCCAAACAAATCAAAGAATTGATACTATGGAGAGCTCTGTAAACAAAAAATTAGATGGCCTTCAAAATGACCTTGATCAGAAAATTGACATCCTGCAATACTCCATTTCAAGGTTTGCCAATCAGCAACATGTTTATCCAGAGGAAGAGTGCCTGATTGACACCACAGTGGAGGAGCATTGTAAACAACAGCTACAAGAAGAGCTGATAGAGACTTTTGTAGAATTTTTTGAAGGGTTATTTGAATCCTCAAACATTTGTGCTGCCTTTTGTCCATCAAGAAAGAATGAAGCAATCTCCTCATTGCTGATTGAGGAGGGCAGTGGAAAGGAAGCAGTACCATTTCTCATAAGTGAATCCCGATACCCTTCTTGAGCCATCAACAGCCCACTACCAACGGCACCTTTCGACCCAATGCACATCACGCCTACACACGGCATACTCGACACACAGAGGCACCTCTTGCTAAAGGCGAGGCCATCCATCTACCTTGCCCGCTACAAAACGAGGAAGTTAGTGGTCTACAGTGAGCTTTTGCCACTACATCACAGACATTGGTAGCTGCTTATATTGCATGGCATAGCGGATGGCTCATACCGAAACCATCTTGGTTCAAATTTGGAGCACCTGGACCTCAGCAATTCCACAAACTCCACCAGTTCTATGATAGCCTCCAAAAGGCTTGAGAAGCTAGTTTGAGAGGGTGCTCAGTCTCACGCTTTGTTTTGATTTTTTATGTTTTATTTTATTTTATTTTATTTTGATTTATTTAATTTTTATCTTTAGGTTTTCTCTAATTTTAATTTAATATTTGTTTTTTAGCTTAATCATTGTTTTTAGCTTTTTTTTTTTTAATTTTTGCAGGTTTGTGCTTAGTTTCTACAATAGAGAGGAGGTCCAGGTGCAAATCTCCATTTTCGCAAGAGTTGCAAAAATTTGGCAACCCCTACGAAACTTCATAGAATCACTGTAGCTCGTACGACAATAAATTTCGCAGGGAAAAAGACAAAAAGCAGGATGAACACTGTAGATCACTGTAGCATAATTTTAAAAAAAAATATTTTATTATTATTATTATTATATATATATATATATATATATATATATATATTAAAAATATATATATATTTTAAAAAACAAAATTTTTTCTTTATATATATATATTTAAAAAAAATAATTGCAAGGCCTGCGAATTTTCGCAGGAATTTTTGTTGCACTCCTATTTTCTTTTTGCCATAAATTTTTTATCCAACCTCCATTTCGAAAAAGATTCGTATCACTGGAAATTTTAGAGAGTAGATCGATGAACGATCGATCAATATTCACCAGATTATAGATCTGATCCTGTTCATACGCAAGACTATATAATCGACTTTACCCGGCTTTTTTTATAAATGTAATCAAAATATCATATATCAAAAAGAACTACCACCGGCGGTGTCCATCAATACCTATATAATATAACGAGTCCATTTACAACAACCAGACTTTACATTTACAAATCAGAGCATTAACCCATGTAAACCCTACTAGTTTACCGGCCCAACAAGATAGTTTTGAAGATCACTACACGGATGAAAACCCGCATGCTTTACGCTAAATGGAAACATATCTTATAACTTATACTGATACACATTCATTTATACTGAATCATAATAAACATATAACTGAAACAGATATCAAAATTTCATGAATTCATATAACACATTTACATACATAATTATCCTTGTAACAAACTTATGCTTATTCAGATCTCTTATATCCTGCATCAACTTAAGGGCATATACTTGTGACTATACTTATCCATACCATATTACTATCTCTCTTATACTATCTCTAGTAGGACTTACAGAGCTTATGCTTATATGAGAAACTTTAGGTACTACAAGGTTTATACTTATACCATAAAGTATTATAATTTATACTACTGAGATTACACTTGTCTGAGGCAAATTCGCAGGTACTAAGGCGAGATATTATGGAACGATAATCGCATTGCGACCATTCCATACTAAGTAACTATACTACACAAAACTTATATCGGGTGATCGATTAGTACCAAAAAGGCATTTTGAGCCCTATCAGATAGGTTTGAGTGCTTTTGCTCACTAATCATGCCAATTATGCCACTGAATTGTTCAAGTCTTCTTAGTATCACTTATGTCGCAGAGGTTATTTTGGTTGTTTTCGTTGCGTTTTACGCATTTCGAGAGTTCAATATCGAGACATATGCGAACCATGAAGATTGAACCCATTCATCAGCCATCAACGATACCAACCAAAAGAAAGAACGAAGGCATGACAAAGTCAAAGATAAATATAAAGATCACGCAAAGGAAGATCTAAGAATCTGCGAATTTCGCCAAGATCGCGGTAATTGCCGATTGCTAAAATTAAGAATCATAATAAAATTTTCGCGAATCCAGCGTAAACTGGCGAAATTTACACCTAAAAATTTCTACCAACCATCGTTTAGCTTAAAATCGCGCTTCGCCATCACCTGTAATCTTCGCTAAGTTATGAAATTTTCATTAGTCAGCTAAATCAATAAAGGCTCAGCCAAATCTCTCTAATTTCCTCGCTATCTTCATATAATCATTAGTTATTTAAATTTTTTCAACTAGCTAAATTCATTATTAGCACTACACATAGCTAATCAACAGATAAATAAATTACTCGCTTGTCATCTTTGTAATTAATGCAAACCGACCTCATTTTGCACATCATTCCTTATATTTAGCCAAAATGTTAGCCAGATTTTCATACATCAGAACCATAACCCTCAGTTTTTGTAACCCTACAACTTAAAGGAATAATCTTTGGCACAATTTTTCATTTTATGCAATATTCAATTTCGTTTAGGCCTTGCCCTTCTCCTTTCTCTCATTTTCGAAGCATCAAATCAACCTCGAGGATGACAACTCAAGAGATGTCATGTTTCTTCGAAGATATATATTAGCTACCAGAATACAGGTCATCTCTCATGTTGAATGCACAGGATCAGACATTTATGGCTCCCATCTTCTCAAACTAGGGTCAATATCATTTAACGTCATTAATTTTACAATACTACCATGCTTTTATGACAATGGTATACTTACGCGATTAATCAGGGTTTTTACGCCCTTACGAGCTTCACTGAAATGATGTCAATGTTGGTTTTAAACCGAAAGGGTCAGAGATGCATGTTACCCGTGTTGTTCAAATAGGAGTTATTCTGTATAGGTTTGCTAGTTAAACAAAGATCCTATTATGGTCAGACTATAGGTCGCAGATCATAATGCGAGGATGAACCCGAGACACTCGTCATTCTATGTTATCAAGAAGACCCAACTTGAAGTTACTTTTCACATCTTCAAAGATAATATTCGGCTTTTAATTATTTGACATCATGAACCAAAATCCAACAGAAAGCCTTACCACACTTATGCAACCACCCCGGGATGAAACCCATCCCCGCGTTCAACCTTGATCGCTATACCGCAGTGAATGACCACAGCAGGAGGAACTTAGGAATATAAATTTGTTGATTCCAATAACCTGATCGCGGCACTAATCACTTCAGATTCATTCAAGATCACTACATATCCCGGTCTACTAACTTATACTGAGACATCGAACTTATTCTTGCATTTCGTGATCTTATACTTGCATTACGAACTTATACATGTATTTTTATCTTATACTATTTACAGAGCATATACTTGTCTTTACCTGGACCTTACAACAAAGTTACGAGCTTATTCTGTATTTCGATCTTATTCGTACTGTGATCTTATACTTGTATTACTTAAATACGTACTTATCTTACTCGATTCGAACTGTGTTACGTAACTTATTCGTATTTCGATTCATACTGCGGTTACGTAATCCTATTTCGTCTACTGATCTTATACAGGTTACGAACCCGATCTCATATTTCTGACTATTTTGCGGTGAAGGCACCAGAGCGATAAGTCGAACAGATCGAATCATATCACATACAAGGTCAAATCACGATGCAGATACGCATATTAGTCCGTAGGCAGTACGTGATCACATCACACATATACCAGTTCATACAGATCTTAACATATCCCAAACAAATGTAGAATACACTTATATCAGAATCATTTAGACTTATACAATTTATGCTTATAATGTGACGATGCTTATTCGGGACTTTTCCGCAGGACTCGACTCTGTACTTATAGAAACTTTATGCTTGTTCGCATCTCCCGTAGGAGTTACAGGCTATTCTTTTGCAATTGGATCTTATACTTGCAATATGAAACTCATACTAGTATTTAGAACTTATTCTTATACTATACCCGTATACTACTTGTTAACTCTCCCAAAGACATACTGCGTTTCAGACAAACTTATTTATTTAATAGTACCCGTAGGTACTACTAACTTATTTCATGAGATACCTGTAGGTACTACTGAGACTGATTATGAGGTACCCGTGAGGTACCATCGACTTTTACTATATTACGTAATTTATACTTATTTTACCAATACGAAAGTACCCAAGAGGTACTACGTGAGATTTTATTTCAGGCCAAAAGTACCCATAGGTACTACGTAATGCATACGTATGTTCGTAGGTACATTCATCTTTACCATATACATTCTTTACTCTTATTCTTTATTCAGAGTCTTATCATATAACTATTTGACTACCAGACCAAACATAAAATGAGAGGATCGAAGACAACAAGCACCAAGGTACAATACAAGATCGGTGGTACGAAAGACAGCAAGAGTGCCGGCGACTGAATATGGTCAGAAGACTAATCAAGAGCACCGGCACCGAAGAGGCCACGACTAATCGAGGACCGGCATCGAGCAGGAGGCCAGAGTACCACTAGGAGTACCGGCACCGAGCAGAGGTCAGAAGACTAATACGAAAGACCGCGATCGAATAACATGCCCACTTCACTTAACAGAGTGTCGTGGAAGACTAACAGAGTCAATAAAGCACCGATCGTAACGCCCACTCATTCATTTTCTACCCTAGTGTCATACTATCATATGTCTTTCTAACTCATAACCTATTTTTATCACGTCAGGTTCATGCATATTACTTTTCAAACATAATTATGTTTTTACTATTATATTTCATATTTCATGAATCACGCCTATACATACGTATTTCCTATATTTTTCCTTACTATTATATATGGAATTTCATATACTTGTACAATATGATGCCTATGTATTCACACACATCATTCATGTATTCTTGTCTTCTCTATGAATCTATTTTACTTGGGAATGGACCATTCCACTGATCATCCAAACTAAAGTTATGGCATTTTCATACAAACTAGTCAATTCTACCGATATTACACTAGGACAGTTTGCAACCCACACCGACACCTACCTTTGTATTCATTTGAAGATAAAAGATATTCTTTCCAATCGAATCACCCAAACGGAGTGACCAACTTGTTATGTCCTAAAACAACTTACCACGGCGATCAACCAAGAAATTTTCGACATACTCGTGAATTTCGGGCCACATATATCATAATTCGAGGGCACCTATTTGCGACGTTGGTCTTCCTGAGTCTGAAGAACCAAAACTGAATCACTCAAATCGATAAGAAATGAGAAAGCGCATAAAATAAAAACACCGGTCAAAATAGAGCAATGGCACTCGACGCTGACGTATTAGCGGTACTTATCACTCGCTGTACCAGATTTAATTTTCGTAAATCATCCAAGATTTTTCCATTCATATGTTATTACCCAAATCAACTCAATACTCTATATACACATCAAAACCACTCCATTCATCCGTAACTTTTCTACCAAATCATCTTTCAACATTTATCTTTCTTCTTATAACCTTTCGATGAATCATCTCTAAACCACTTAATATGGGTCATAACCCATACATGCAGTACAAACTTAAGATTAGTTAGCTGTTCAACCTAGTTCACCATTGTACTCAACTATGAATCCAACCTCAAAGTGAGGATCATACCATCTGGTAATTATTTAGGTTTTACCAACCCTACTTTCAAGAAATCTTCGTTGTGATGAAACTTAACAAACCTTAGGCTCAAAGCTAATAACCAATTCAAATTGCATGAAATTTACACAAAACTTGAATCTACACGTACCATTCATTACCTTTTGTTCTTCCTTCCCTCTTTCTTTCTTCTTCCTCTTCCTCTTCTTCTTCCCTTTCTTCTACTATTATCCCAAAATTGAGACCAAATTTGCTCTATCCAGATTTTGGACTTAGGCCATGTTTGGCCTCCCAAAACCCATTTTGCTAAGTCTCTAATTCACTTAGTCCTCCCTCATTAATTGCACCATACTATGTTATTTCCACTCATCATCTGACAATGGACTTTTAAGCTCCTTGACAAATTACACTATCCTGAGAACTGTACACTCCTCCTGTTCTCATTTATTTCCCAAAATTCATTAACTTTTATTAACCTAAACATAACCAAACTCGCTAGGCATATTTCAGTGTTACACCAACATACGATGAAAGAACACTTTGAGATTATGATAAGGGTGTAATTTTAAATGCCCAATCGTCCTTTTAACTCTCTTTCTTCTTCTAACTGATTCATTTAGCTCAAAACTACACAAGGCCTCTCAGCATATTTCTATCTTTTCGATTTCCATTCTGTAACATGACTACATTTTGCACTATTAATATTTTGCTAACACTTTTCCTCTCTTTTGCTTCTGTTTGCGTGTTCCTCCTCCACAACCGGCTACATTCTATGAGGTACTTCTCCCAAATTTCAATTCCACAATCACATCAAGTGGCCAATGCAGACCACAGGAGAGCATGATAAAGTGTTGACGGCGTTTACAAGTTTGTTTTGTCGAATGGTCATAGTTAGTTTGTTTTTACAATATAATTCATAAGTTTACTACTTCAGAACTTTTGTAATGCCCAACTTACAGTATAAGAAATTGAAAATTTGTTCCAATGTTGTTGATGTTAGAATGGTGTTATACTTAGTTGAGTTGATAACCCGTTGAAATTCTTATTGTATTCAACCTTTTTTTCTTCCACTTTGAACTAACCACACACGCACTTTGGGATTCATTTATAGGTTTAAAATCGCCTTGTTGATTAGTTCAAAAGTGCTATTTCAACCCCCATTTTTGTCAGGTTTGAGCGCAGTACTAATTCGTTATACTAACCCAATTGACATGTTCGGTCCCTATCACTACTGATCATATTCAGCATTAATTTGTAGTTTTGCAGCTTTAATGCCAAGTTTGTCGAAATATTCCATGATGAAGAATTCACGAACCCAAGATTATGATAAAAACTTAAGAAAAAGAATATCGTAAAGAAAGAAAGCAAAAACATGAATTATATGAATATATAGACGAATAAAGAATGGCGAATAGTTATGAACAGGATATGAACAAGGTTCATCAAAATTTCGCCACAAGTCGAAAATCATTACACGAATTTCGCAATAGTTAAATTTCACATAATAGCAAAATTTCGCTATGGGCAATTTCTCCCTACAAAGAAAAACCGTTCTGCTTTGGTGCACAACGACTCGCTTTGTTTTTCTCCTTTCTACCCTCGCTAAATATACTAGTTAGGTTAGATTGGTATTTTCACCTGCTTAAAGGATATAAGCCATTTCAGAACATTTTGTAACCTAACTTGACCTCAAGATTTCAAGACGTCTCTGTCATTTCATTTTTCTCTTCTCTTCTTTCACTTCTAGGCAAATTAAACACACCTTTCGAGACACAACTCAAAGGATGTTTGGCCAAAGCCTCTAAACCTGGAAGAAGAGGGTTGCTAGGCCAGAAGCAAGGTTTGCATTTGTTCTGCTTTTCACAAGAAAGCTGACATTTTGGTTCTCAAATTTGCAACTCTAGGTTTAAAGCTGATGTACTTCTTCGCCAATACTGCAAACCCTAGATTCAATGTATTCTAACCAGATACACCGATGAGTTACAGAGTTTTAGATACGTGAGCCATACGTTGATTATTAGGGTCTCCCATAGGAATTACAGAGCTTATTTTGACCGTGAATACCAAGGTATTATAGATCAACGACAATATCGTGATCTAAAGAAGGATTCAGAATATAAGGATACATCAAAACCCATAGAGTTACAGAAGGTCTACTTTTAGATACGCATGATTCAATGATTTGTTCACAGAGTTACGAAATATTCTTATTCAAATACCGAAGGTATTATAGATCGTGATACACATTTGTTTCCTCTTATTCATTATCCAAAAGTTATTATCATATAACTGGGAATAATCTGCACTTTGCTAATAAAGTGTAAGACACAAAGACAATAAGAACCGAAGATTACACACGACGGCGCCAGAGAACAGCGCAGGATCGTCGCGAGTACCTAACAGAGCGCCGTGAGCACTAATCAAAGACAGCAGGTCGAAGACCATCAGACGATGCCGAAAGACTAACAGAACAGAGTGTCGACCATCGAGTATCGGCATCAATCGAGCGTCGAGCACCAATCGTGAGGACCGGCACTATTTTAATCGAGGTCGGAAAGACTAATCGAGCACCGGCACTAATCGTGGACGGTTCACGATCGCCATGACGGCGCCGGTCATTTACTTAATTTAAAGATTCCAACATTTGTATGTGTTCGAAACTTCCATCTTATTATCGGCGTACGAACTTTGCCCTACTGAACTCGAGATAGTCACGTCGACTACGCAGGCACCGCACATTTCTCACCACTTCATCCTTCATATCTAAACGCGATTTAAATTAAATACCCAAACATCAAAAACAAAAAGGAAATTACGGTAACGCACTAATTGCACGCAGACAGTTCGGTTCGAGGGTCGATCGTACAGGTTTAGGTTGTACCAGACATGGCTATCGAGATTACCCGTACCTATATTCAAAGGTATTTAAGATAAGTTCCAATTTGGCCCGTGAACGGTAATTTCACCATTTTTCATGCACTTCTTCCATAATTTATTTACCTCATAATCAACAACTTCCAAACAACTCCACAATTACGATCAGTCAAAGAATCCAAGGATTCATACCGTTCACCATCTTACAAAACTCTGAATCGCATGATCATATCTAAACATTATCAACTAGATTTTAACCGAACTTCCCTTAAATCTAGAGTTAGGATGTTCATCAACAAAACTCAGAAAAGGAACCACCGACCTTCAAGGAAAACTAGTAATCATAATTCATAATCTATGTATTAACAAGATTACCAAAACTTTAATTCCATACCAAAGTCATGTATCCATACAAGAATCCATATACCGCCTGACTTCTTCTTCCTCTTCTTCCTTCCTCCTCTTCTTCCCGTAGTTCCTGCTTGGGAGACTAAAAATGAATTATTTTCGCCCTCCTATTTATAGTGAAGGCTTTGGGTTATTTAGCTTTTAGTCCTTCCACTTTGACTATTTGGTATTCTAATTACAATTGTATTTAGCCTCTAATTCATTAATCCATGTCTTTTTGATGCCTTTGACAAACATTGTTGTCCTGTCTTGGTACAATTTTCTGGTTTCTAACTTTTTCCATTTTTCGCATTTAATTTATGAAAATTTTTAATTTATTCACACAAATACCTAAACATGTCAAAACACCAGGTATACTTATGTTACAAACATTGGAAGAGGCAAATCTACACTTATTCGCCTACCATAATGAGAAGCTTTATCGCTGTTGGGAAAGGTTCATGGAGACCATCAGTGCATGTCCACACCATGGTTTTGATACATGGATGCTTGTGAATCATTTCCATGATGGTATGTCTCCATCCATGAAGCAACTACTGGAAACCATGTATGGAGGTGACTTTTTGAGCAAGCACCCAGATGAAGCCATGGATTTCTTGAACTATGTGGTCGGAACTTCCGCGGATGAGCCGAACTAAGAGAGGCGTAGAATGAGGCCTTCGACCCACCAAAGGGGAGGCATGAGTACTCCTTCAAGACACGAGATGAAAGCAAACTGACCACTTGACTAAGGCTGGAGGAGCTTGAAAATGAGAAATCAAACATGAAGTGCAAGGAATGAATTGCCTACATTCAAATCCAACTTTGGCCTTAATCACATCAAGTAGCCATCCTAGGAGCACCGTCTAATAGCCTGGGCCAGGACTTAACAAGAGCACGCCCATGTTCAGGTCAACATTGACCACAATGTCTGGCGGCAACACTTATAACCCCACCGAGGAATCATCCAAACCTATCATGGAAGGCAAAACCTCCCGCATATGTTCCCAAGGAGCAGCAACATTAGCTCCACCTAGCAATAAAAGACAGCGAAGAATCCCTCCACCTTCTTCTCCGCTGGTGCATAATTCTGAATTTAAAGCAAGGTAAGCACTTTGTGAGGAACAAAAGGTGTTGAATGTTCAAACTAATCAGAAAATTGAGACTGTAGAGAGCTCACTCAACAAGAAACTAGACAACATGCATTTTGAGATCTCTAACAAATATGACAACTTGCAAAGTTCCATCTCCAGGTTGTCTAACTAGCAGCAGGGTCTTGAAAGGAAATTCCTTCCCAGAGATGACAAAGAAACCCTAGGGAATGGCGAGATAGGCTGGGCCAAGATCCACAAGAATTGATGAAGTCAAAGCAAAGAGTGACGTTGAGAAGTGGTATAGAACTCCAGACCAAGAAATTTTAACCAGCTACAAAGCTCCTACAAAGAAAGCAACCACTAGTGGAAGAACAACCAGCAAGAGAAGAGGTGAACACAGAGCACCCTCCTTTCCCACAAGACTTAAAAAGAAAATTCAGTTAACTAAATCAATTTAGAAGTACACAAAGTGAAAGTTAACATCCTCTCGATATGATCAAGAGTCCTGATCAGATGCAAAATTTTATGACCTATACGCTGAAAAGAGGCTTTAATGTGAATAAAAAGGCCTTTGATCGAAAGTGAGTGCCATCATTGAGTGCAAGACCCCGTGAGCATAAAGATCCGAGGTGTCCTACACCTCAGAACACAAAGACTCAGCGAAAAAGATTCCAGATTGGGGGGCAAGGTAATCGATCATTTTCCATGTACCATTAACTTAGGCCAGGTGAACATAAGCCAACCACCATCACCTGTCTCTAGCGCAGGTCCATCAAAATACCAAAGGACAATTGGAGGATGTTTTGATCCGTATCAAATTCTACACCAAAGGATTTTGTAGTGTTTGATACCGAACCTAAGAGTTAGGGCTAACCATAAAGACCATCCGGAAGGCCATTTTTAAATACTCGCGATCACACTATTGGAATGGGGTGATGTAGCTAATTTTGGAAATATGACATTGAACTCAACATCTTCCACTTGAGTAAAAAGATATGCAACCAAATGAGGATGACTATGAAGAAGTCTCGTATAATAGACACAATTCTCAAGAACAAGCCAATGATAGCAAGATGCAACTCGGGAGTTATCTCGAGTGCCTTATAGAGCAACAGAACCTCACGCATGAGTCTGATGTGGTGCTAGAAAAAGAAATTTACCTTTATCAGACCGGAGAAGCGGGCAAGGAACCCGCACTGATCTCAAACTCACTGCGGAATTAAAATATGCATTTTTAGAAGAGAACAAGCAAAGGTCCATTGTATTATCGTCACGACCACTCCACAGAAGACAATCATTATGACCTCAAAGATGAACAAGATGTTGGGGTGGAAAATTTCCGATTTAAAAGGCATCAACCCAACAATCGACTCATCACATTTATTTGTGAAGAATCACAAAAGTCGTTAGGTAGCCATAGAGATTGAATCTCACATGCAGAGGTAGTCGATTGAAGTCCGGTTGTCAAGAAGCTTCGCATCATTTACCCATCGATAGCACTTTGCAGTCGAACCTGTTGGTGTCAAGAAGTCAGGCGACTGATCGTAAAATGAAAGGGCGCAGGAGTTGTCTACTTACCACCGATTGGAGGTATGCATAAATTCATGTGAGGCTCAATGCAAGAATAAGAAAAAGATCACTTCCCACCGGCCCTTCATCGATCACTCGAGAGCTTTCGCGACCCATTCTATCGCTGACAGATTCAAAGTACTTTCGCATAGAGATCACAACGTAAGATCAAGAAAACATCACCTTACTTCTGTCCATTTGGAATTTATGCTACGTGAGGATGCCTTTGGTCTTGCATCGCCCACACCAGAGATGTATGCTTAGTATATTCAATGAGATGGTAAAGCGCGATAATGGAAGTATACATGCAGATGACACCAGATATGGAGGTGACTTTCAAGAATGCTCGACTAATCTGGTCATTTTGGTGAGAAAGATTGAAAGAACCGCGCTTAACTGGGAGAAATGCCATTTATGGTGAACCAAGGGATTGTGCTGCAGCATGTCATTTCCAAATAGAAGCCGACAAAGGCAAAATTGAACTGATCAACCGGCTTTCTCCAAAATCGTAAAAAACAAAGAAATTTCGCCATGCAAAGCGATAAGAGATTATCGTGACTTTTCAAGATTGCTAAGCCCTTTATAAGCCGCCAGAAAGATAAATTTTATCGGGAAAGAGACCGCCGTAAGAGCTGAAGAGTCGAGGTCCCATTGACCATCGCACCACGGGTAGTGGCACCAACTGGCGGCTGAGATGTGGCGATGCAAGGATTCATATCGAGCGCGACAAAGAGAAGGTGAAAACCTATGTAGTCTATTATGCAAGAAAACCTGAATGAAGAACAGCGAACGACACGACACAGAAAGAATTGTCGGGCAAGGGTCTATGCCTTAGATAAATTTCGAGCATACTTCGGGTCGGGTCCGATATAGTCATTTTTATATCATTCTCAGCTTTGAAATATCTCCTAACCGTTGAATGTTAAGGGCAAGACTTCATCCGATGGGTCCTTCTCGCTTCAGAATTCCACTTCAAATTACGACGCGGCAGAGAATACGTGGCACCATCTTTCTAGATTAACCATAGCCCACTACACTCATACTTCAATCAACTATGAATTTCCCAAGAATTCTAATGCATGGAGAATGCTCCTGCTCACATTGCCAATTTCAGCAACAAGAGGAAATTCAACGATTGGAAAGAACAAGATAGGAAGTATTTCAGCGTAAGATCCATTCCTATTATCGGAAGAACTTTCTTGTTAAATACCGTGCGTATTAGATATCAGAAGTGTACCAAGAAAGAGCAATCAAATAATTTTGCCACCACATGAGAGTGCCTCGGTGGTTACTTTGCTTCCCGTAAGACAAAGAATGAAGGTGCCGCAGCTCCGGTTTCTACCCGCCTCTGAAACAGTCACTGAACGCACCAGTGATAAGATGATCAGTGTTCAAATGATGGTCGTCACATGATTCCAACATCTAGTAATGAGCTCAGAGATGAAAACAAGATCTGACTCACGATCTCTTCCCCACGCCATAATATTATGGTATAGATTGATGATTGAATTAGTCTCGAACAATGATTCGATGCAGAGGTCAATTGAACATCTTCCGTCAACGGCTCATTGACGAAGACGGTCTGACGACTCGATAACAACTGAACCCCTCACACAACACGGCGGTTAAACACGCGCACATTAACCTCACCAATCCCTCAAACCATCGCTGAAGTCACAACACGAGACAAAATATCGATTCTATCGAAGCGTGGTGAAGAAGATCGTCCTCAAAATCGTCGATTCATCGTACACAGATCGACTTAACGATTCGAACGTCTTTATCGTTATTCGATATGGCAGACGCGAATCTTTATGGAACCGGTTAATAAAGACGGTGGCGACCAAGAACTGGAATACGGATTTGGCAGACCGTCTCGAAGATTCCTCGATCTCAATGACTCGAGGAACTAATAAATGACGCTCACTGAACCGGCGATTGCAAAGAAAGATCGAAAACGGTACGATCGATAATAACTGCAAGAATCAACAAGGGATCGAAGTCCACTCTATGATCAACTTCGACGTTTCCGCAACAACCGTATGGATCACCATTCATCATTCATCGCATACCCCAATGGCTGCAGATTTGCTCAACCTAAAGGATAACAGAAAGGTTCAAGGTCAATCGCAGAGAAGCCCTATGTCAGACAACATTGCAACAAGGAGGAGATTCCCTGATTCCATGACCGATATCAACCATCAAGATTTACCACTGAGACTAAACTGCAGTCAAATTCTGGTTCGTCAATTTTTAGTTATTTTTATTTTTAGCATTTTTTTAACTATTTTAGTTTTTAAATAAACTCTTCCTTGAAATGTTCAGCGAATATTTTATTTTATTTTTATTTATTTATTTTATTTTAATTATTTTATTTGCTTTATTCGCAAGACAAATGTCGGTACAGACAATTTCACATAATAATACAATTTGATCTGACGCTTCGGCTGTTGTGGATCTTTTTACCACCATAACCATTGCAAAGACCTCATTCTCATCCACCAGACCTTCCCATATTGAGTTCGTCAATTCCTCACTGACACCATCGTCTCATTAATACCGAAGTCGAAGACTGATCATTATCTTCAAGAATCACATTATCGAGAGTCGTCACCGTCGACTGACCGAATATCTCAACATCGACTCGCGATACCCTTCATAGCCACAAGACTTCGCTTTCTATCCACGTTTTCTCAACATTAATCAAGACGATCGGAATGATTCACCAGTATCCAGACCATCTCTAACTATTATTAGGATCACGCTTCACACTCCCATCAGATACCGATACATCTTCGTGATTGACTCGATGAAGGATGCAGAGTCCAGTCACGCTATTCCCGAGGAGTTCACAGGTCGAGCCCCACCCAGCGATATCACCAGTGACTCGCTCTCAGGATCCATGACTGACTCGGAGAGCTCCCATTAAGGTTGCCGACATCCACCAGGAGTCTTCGGCCCAGGCCTGAAACTTCAAGGTCTCCTTTATATTTTATTTGAATTACTTTCACTAGCATAGTGACAACATCCACTGCTTAACAACACGAACCAACAAAGCCTCACCATTTTGGATCATTATACAAATCATTTGTAAGACGAAAACCCATCCCAGTGTTCGATCTTAGAGCCACTACACTGCAGTAATTTTACTACGACAGTAGGAGGAATTTAGGTATAAATTTTGTTGATTCATACCCATCAACCCATTTTTGTGTTTACTTAACATGTGGTTTGAAAATTTGGAACTTGTCCAATTTTATTGATGTTAGATTGGTTCCATGCCCGGTTTGAAAGGAATGATGAAGGAATTTATTGATTTCGATCTTTTCTTCCACCTCTAGCTAACTACACACCAAGCACAATAGGCTATCAACAGGTC
Organism: Tetrastigma voinierianum; assembly: GCA_016808115.1. Taxonomy (NCBI): domain Eukaryota; kingdom Viridiplantae; phylum Streptophyta; class Magnoliopsida; order Vitales; family Vitaceae; genus Tetrastigma; species Tetrastigma voinierianum. The sequence continues at coordinate 764,795 of JAEQBH010000384.1, forward strand.
GAATCACACCCCAAACATTGTAAAGTCAATTCGTCGCCGACCACCAGACAGTTATGACCCCGCGAACAAGGCAATGTCTTCCAAAGAAAAAGAAAAGAAAAAGAAAGAAAGAGAAAGAAAAGAAGGAGACGTAACGCGACGGAACTGAAAGATATCCGAGGTTCGGCGGCGAAGCTTCGAAGTTCGGCGTCTGGTTAACCGTCGGACACCGACTGCGTTCGCACACCGTGGACGCGGGCAGTGAAGAGTTGTAAAGCGGAGGCTCAAAATCATTCAAGTCCAGGAAACCCATGCAGCTCGCGGCCGAAAGATCCCCGCGACTGATGCCCCAAACCTTCACCGTCGAGTCGCCGACATCCGCTACACCCGACTGGTGAAGTCGAACCTCGAAGATTGCACCCTATAACACAAAAAAGAGTCAGGAATAAAAAGGGTCCCGATCTATTTAGGTCGTTAAGATCCAGCGGTGGCGAGGCTGGTCGGGGTGGAGGGAGTACGAAGGCGACATGGAGAACTAATCAAACAAACACTTAGATTTCGGGAAGTTTCGCTGGATTCAATCGATGGAGGCTCTTTGATACTCAATTCAGAGCGGCATTCATTCGCCAAGATAGTTATCGCAAGGCTGGCGGATTCTTACCAGTGGCTAGCATTATCACAACCTTGAACTCAACCTTGTAAATACACTTTGCTATATTTTATATGTTTTTATTTTTCTTTCTGCATTGCTAAGGACCAGCAATGTGTCGGTCAGTGTGATTAGTGCCCAAAAAGGGCTATTAACCCTATTTTACAGTTTTGAGCGCTTTTGTGTACTAATTGTTATAATTAACCCAATTGACATGTTTGGGTCCTGGCTGTACCATCGATCATATTTTGTATTAATTTTGTGTTTTGCAAGCTTAATGCTGAAAGTTTGTCAGTCATTCCATGATGAAGAATTCTGGTCGATCAAAGATTATAGATCAAAATCGTAAGAAAAGAATATCGTAAAGCAAAAGAAAACAAAAATAAAGATGAACGATGAATAAAAGGCACAAATGAAAATGAACAGTTATGAACATGAGATGAACAGAAATCAACATCAAAATTTCGATAAGTTGGTACCTACATAGCTAATTTGCTACAATAGCCAATTTCATGTAGCTAATCCCGCAATGAACTCGTTCTCAATAGTGTGTAATAACGACCTCGCTTTTGTTTTCCTTCTACCCTCATCAGAAATATACTAAGAGGTTAGATTGGCATTTTCACCTATTCGTAAGGCCATATAAGCCATTTTAGAACATCATTTGTAACCTAACCCCACCAAGCATTCTCCAAAGACGGCCCCGTTACCTCATTTTCTCTTCTCTCTTTCTCACTTTCTAGGCAAACTGAACACACCCTGAGGATGACAACTCAAAGGATGTTTACAAGCCTCTAACCCCGCAAGAGGGTTAGGCTTGGGAAGCAAGGTTTATTTGTTCGTTCACGTGAAGAAGTTTTGACATTCGTTCCCTAAATTTGCAACTCTAGGTTTGAAGCTTTTGATGTACTTTGGCCAATACTTGGTAAACTTTTAGGATTCAAGCAGACTTAACCATAGATACACCACATCCATTAGTCATATTTACCACCAACGGAGATAGGATAAGGGGTTATATTTTCACCGTAGTGCATCCTCATTGTTCAATACTTGGTATCTTAGTGTTCATGGATTTCATTATTGATCCACTCATCCATTAGTCGCCTCACGTAATCATCAACAGAGGATGGGTCAAGGTGACAGATTGAATGTAGGAACCATAAATGCTAAATAAATGTTCATCAAAAGGAAAATTATTGTATTATTAAAGTTAAATGAAGATCCTGGCTCGGGACCGACTATAGGTCATCCTTCCAATCGATGAAATGAACTGAGACCTTTTAACCTTATCAACCTAACCGGTAGCCCAACACTTCATGATTTCATATCTTATTTTAGCTTATTTCGCTTATTTTCAATTTCCACAACATCAACTCCACACACTTTACACCAAAATCCTAAAATCCAAAACAAATTACCATTTTGGTCAACAGAATCATTTGGTACAAAAACTCATCCCCGTGTTTGATCCTAGAGTCGCTATACCGCAAAGAAGACGCCACGACGTAGGAGTAATTTAGGTTATAAATTTTGTTGATCCGAACCCTGACTGCGGGCATGAATCACTTGGCTCAAGCCTCAGAAAGGCTCCATTGTACTTTGACCACCTCAGGTCAGACCTCGAATAAAAGACTAATGTGTCAAAAATAGAAAGAAAAGAAAGAGAAAGAAAAGAAAAGAAAAGAAAAATAATAATAATCGCGACGTCACTAAACCCGAGCACGGGTCCGAGGGACATGGGCGAAAGTCTTGTGAAACCCATATTCCCAAACCAATTGGTCCAGAGTCACCACTTGTGCTCGCTACGGGTGGATGGGTAGAGCTTAGAAAATTGTAGGTGCTAAAGTTTTGAACTCATTGAAAGTCCAGAAACTCAAGAGTTAGTAGGAGAGATTCCATGATCGATGCCCTAAACTCCACCGTCGAGTCATCAGGACCCTATTACATGGACACTTGTGAGTTCGACACTTCAAAGATTAAAATTCTTAAAAAAGAGTTATGTATCAAAAGTGGCTCCTGGATTCATCGAGGTCGTTAGTTTAAGCAGTTTAGATAAGAGCTAGTTAGGGGACGTAACAATGATAGTTTATTTTTGAAATCAATCAAGTCACTTAGAAGGTGGAAGGTGTCAAAGTTGGTTCTGTAGTTGACACTATTTTGGATACTCTGAACTCACATAAAGCACTTACCTTCTGGAGACAATCATTGCAGGATTTACGACTCATTGGCGTCATTTTATCCTCATCATGAATAACTTTTGTTTGTCATGCATATAGTCCATCTTGCTTTGATTCTTTATTCTTCTTCATCGCCAAGGACTAGCAATGTGTCGGTTAGGGGGTGTGATTACTACCCAAATAGTGTTATCTCAGACCTTTATTACAAGTTTTGAGACTTTTTGTATAGTAATCACTAATTAACCCAATGGCGATGTTAAGGACTCGCAATGCTACTAATCAAACGTTATGGTAAATTTTGTTGTTTTTATGTGCTATTTCTATACCATAGATAGGGATTCAACTCAAGCATGAAGAAATCATTTGGAATCGTAGTAGAAAAAGAAAGAACTATATACAATAGAGACAAGGATATATACTCAATAAAGAATACAATTCACATGAACCCATCAAATCTCATGAATAAGGTTGAGACTTTCAAGAGTCACACTAACATCTTCCCACAAATTGCTTTCTTGCCACCATATCGCTTAACTTTTTGACTCTTGTCTATTTCGGTGTCTTCCCAATTTGTCCCCCGTAATACCATTCTTCATATTTCGCACTTAACGGGTTCATGATAGTATTCAGATTAAGACATTGTAAAGACTATTCATTTTGTATAGATTTTGATGTTAAGCTTTAGCAGCTCCTACTTTTTCATTTTCCTTTCTCACTCTCTCATTTCACCAAACATAAATGCCGAGGATGACAACCATGTGACGAAAATAGAACCTCTTTCTCCTGAAGATAAGGCATCACAAAAGATCTATAGAACTCGAGGGTTCTTGAAGGTTCACGCAGATTCACCATATTCATGTGTCTCCTTTAACTTTAGGTTTAAACCTCGACACCTCAATGATCCGTATTTGCAATCTTAGGTTTAGGTGGATGCTTATTGCTAGATCCACTAAGATTCATTAGTTATCATCTATTAGTCTTTGGAAGGTGAGTCAAGGAGACTTGTTTTCCACTATCTGAGACCATTGATGCTCAGTGAATACCATTTTTCAAAGGATAGTTATTAAGGGTTGGGTTTTATAGCCAAATGAAGAACCGATTAGGGAGATGACTATAGGTCATCCTCCCCAATGCGAGGAAAGGGCCCGAGACCCTCACCATTAGAACCAAACTCAAGAGTCGGGACAAGCCAAGGAATTCTTCATTTTATTTCATTTCATTTGCCACCATCATTACACCCCTCGTTTATCACCACCAAAATCGAAAACAAATTCACCATTTAACTCACTATAAGTCACGACGCAAGAAACCCATCCCCGACGATCCTAGAGTTACTCATATCGCAAAGAGCTACTACGTTGCAACAGATACAGTATAAATTTTGTTGATTCTAGATACCCTACTGTGACGGAATCACCCAACTGATAGCATCCGTAGCGTTCACAAATGATTTTTTATACCACAGATCAATGACCGCATCGTTATAAACCTTTATGTTCTACTACAGACCTGAATGATCAGGTCGATGATTCCATTATCCTACGCACGTAAAACATCGCTAAATTGCGAAGGGAAAAATGATAAGAATATTTAGAAATGCATGATCGAAATTTGAATAAGTTATTGCCTATGAGTGATATTTGGAATAATCAATGAATGGTAAATAAATGTTTATGAAATGAATATATATATATATATATATATATATATATATATATATATATATATATATATATATATATATATGTATTGTATTGCATTGATCATTCAATAAGGTTGAAAAAGTAATATGAAAAGTCGCATGATTTGTGTTAAAATAAAATTAAGAGAGAATCGATAAACCACTAAGATAAAATCATAATATTGATCATCAAGATTACATCAACAACAACAAAGACTGGTATAATGATAATATCACAGGTTAGATGATAAAGTAAAGTTCGACCATGCACATGATGAACCCATGATCGCTTGATACTTTTTGTATTAAAACTATGCAGAAAATGGAACTCAATAACAATATAAATGTTTTGATATTTATAATGGCTATAATGCCGTATTTATAAAGAAAAATTGAGCAAATACATATACGCCATATTGAATGAAATATGTATTGAGAACAAATGATGGCCCTTGCTAACGGATATATACATATATTTTCATAAGGATACTATCCTTACTAAATGAGTATTTGAATGTGTTTATCGAGAAAACGACCAGATTGATTCGTAAAGAGAGGACTGTCTCGATTCGGTTTGTATCTGTCGAATAGCACTGGTGCTAGGCCCTCACATTTAGTGGTATCAAAGCCAAGGTTTAGGCGATTCTATAAAATGATTTTGAAATTGCTTGTGACATGCATTAATGGTATTTAAAGGATTACATGACTGGCGTGATCTTGTCCGCCTCACAGGTGTACATGGATAGTACAGCCACAATTCAAGAGAGGCACGGGAAGCCGCCCAAATAGCCTCGCTATCGGATGGCGGCAAGCCCGCGCCCACGATAACGAAGGTCATAAATAGAGGCATCATGGATATCCTCAGAAATAGTCAAGATTGCAGAAGAGAAGCGAACATTAGAGTTGTTCAACTATCAGCAAAGAGAATGGCAAAATCGACCATGATTTTCGAAGAAAGATGATGAGCCTTCCATGGTGGAAAATTGGCCCAAGAACCGGAGAATGTCGCGATAAATGCATCGCGACACCGGCGATAACTGGAGTGCGCGACTACAACTACAAGTCGAGGCTTACTGGGTGGGTCGCGACTATAACCGCATCACGTGAAAGTGTTATACGGGAATTTTTCCCGCATAATTCCGTGAAACAAAGATGCGGGTCAGATTACCTACAATATGAGACTAGAGTTTCATAATTTGAAGCAAAGGCAGATGAGTGTGACAAAATATTCAAGGGAATTCACCTAGTTGAGCAAGTATGCTACAGAGATGTTAGTCACAGAGGAAGAGAAGTGTCATAAGTTTGAGGATGGCCTCAATGATTATATTTGGGCCCATGTCAAAGGATTTGGCCATGAAGATTTTTCCAAGATTATGACATGCACCAAACGTCAGGGCAGAAAGGAAGAGTATGATGAAAAGAAAGATGTGGTAAGAAAACTCCTGCTCGCTAAGTTCTTATCGCACTCGGGATACAATGAGACTACGTTCGACCAAACTTTATAGTTTCGTGGACAATCTCAAACTACCGCTAGCAAGACTATTCTACCGACACCATCAGTTGCTAGTGCACCAAGAGGTTCATCTAGAGGACTAGCTCCTCCTTATTGCACACATTGTGGGAGGAAACATAAAGGAGTGTGTCGAGATTGACAGCTTGCTCTGGTTTAGGATCCATCAAAGCATAAAGTAAAAAGATCATTCTAGAGCCCATTATTTCACACAAAGACCTGGCTTCGGGGTACAGTCAGACACAAAGGAGCAACAGTGACGAACAAGAATATCAGATCACCGAGTGCACCCGCACAAGCAACACGTACTTAGGAAGACAGATGGTCGTGTTCCCACAGGCGCATGCAATTTAAAGAAGTCGAAGATAAAGATGCCCCAGATGTGATAATTGGTAATTTCCATATCTTTAAGACTATTGTACATGCATTGATAGATCCAAGATCAATTCATTCCTATGTTTATACTTCCATTCCGAGTTTAGGTGTTTACTGAAGAGTGAAACTGGGTATGATATCTCGGTGACAAATCCGCTAGGGCATAGTGTCATTATGAATAGAGTTTACATAGATTGTCCCATCTGAATACAAGAGTATGAGTTTCTGGTAGACTTAATCGAGTTATCATTCAAATAGTTCGATGTGATATTAGGGATGGATTGGTTGTCCTGACACCAAGTGGTGGTTGACTGCAGAATGAAACGAGTGACCTTAAGGACACCGAAAAAGTGAAGTGACTTTTATTCTATGCCGAACCACCTCTCTAATGTGATAGCCACTGAGTACAGCAGAAATCAATGGTTCAAAGGTGTGGTTTATTTGCATATGTGATTGATACTAAAAAGACGGTTTAGCTTTATTAGACACCCCTACAATTTGTGATTATCCTGATGTGTTTCCTGAGGACCATTCTAGATCGCTTCAGAGAGGATCGAAGCTCGCATCGACGGTGTCACTTCGGCATCTATTACACCGTATAGAATGGCTTCAGTGGAGTTAAAATCATTGAAGCTTCAGTTGCAAGAATTGTTAGAGAAAGGATTTATTAGTTCGAGTGTATCACCATGGGGAGCGCCAATGCTCTTTGTTAAGAAGAAAGATGGTACGCTCTATTGCAGCTGACATGTGCAACTAAACAAAATGACTGAAAACAAGTATCCAAAGACTCAGATTGATGACTGCTCACCAAGGAAGGTGCAAGTGTCTTTTCAAGGATTGACCTATGTTATAGGTATCATCAATTAAGGATTAAGATGATGTGATAAGACGGCGAATGCGAGCATGACATTATGAGCCTCGAATCGCCGCTTTGTAGTTAACAAATGCACCAAATGCGCTACGACTTAATGAATCGTGGTTTTCCACCATATGTGCATCAGTTTGTCGGGTGTTTATTTGATGATATCCTTGTATTCAAATGATCTGGGAGACGATACACACTCTTGTGTAAAAGAAACCCGAGAAAGGAACGGTTATATGCAAAACCGAGTAAATGCGAATTTTGGTTGAGAAAAGTGTCCTTTCTTCGACACATGGTATCGGAAGAAGGAATTCAAGTGGATCCAAAGAAGATAGACATGATTATTGAATGGAAACCACCGAGAAATGTCACGGAAGTATGTAGTTTCTTGGGATTGGCAGGTTACTACAGAAGTTTCGTTAAGAGGTTTCCAATGACTGCGGGCCCTATGACGAGATTGCCCCAGTTAACGCCATTTTGAGCTGAGCGAAAAGTAAATGCTCTAGTTTTGAAAAGTTGAAAGCATTCTTTAACTGAGGCACCTGCTTCATTTCAGTCGCACTCCACTTATAGAATACGTGATTTTAGTGATGCTTCCATTAAATGGACTCGATGTGTCCTATGTAAGAGTGGTAAAGCTGGTAGCTTATGCCTTCTCAAGGTAGTCACGCATGAAAAGAATTACCCTACACATGATTTGGAATTGGCCGCCATTGTGTTTGCATTGAAAATATGGAGACACTACCTTTATAGAGAAAAGTGTTTCATTTACACCGATCACAAAAGTCTTAAGTATTTGCCCTCGTAATGAGAGCTTAACTTGAAACAACGTAGATGAATGGAATTGATCAAGGATTATGATTGTGTCATTGATTATCACCCCAGGAAAGCTAATGTAGTGGTAGACGCTCTAAGTAGAAAGTCAACACAAACACTTCGAACGTTAAATGCTCATTTGTCATTGTTAGACGACGGTGAAATAGTAGCGGAACTGATAGCAAAACCGGATTTGTTGAATTGAGTGCTAAAGGCACAAAAGAGCGATGAATAAAAATTCTACTATTGTAAAAAGTAAGCACAGGTGTGTTAAAAACTAATTTTTATGAAAAGAGATATCTTTACCCTTATGAGATCAATGTAAACAAACATGATGAATCCATGGAACCATTTTGTTATACATGATCCTTCTATGCATCCTGGTAGTATAAAAATGTATCAGGATTTAAAGACTTCATAATGGGTGGTCCTAATGAGAGATGTTTCGGAATTTGCGATCAAGTGTATGGTGTGTCAAAGTGAAGGCAACATCAAGTTCCTTCAGATTGTTGCAAACTCTATTAAAAATACTTGAGTGAAACGGGACAAATCACAATGGATTTTGTGGGTCTGGGTTGTCGCTGAGAGAAGAAAGCATGACTCGCTTGGGTCATGGTAGAATCGATTTGACTAAGTCGCCTCACTTCCTATCAAAGGAGAATCGACCATTAATTTGATGTTGTCGAGTTTTACATAAAGGAAATAGTTCGGTTACATGGGATTCTAGTGTCTATCATTTCAGATAGAGTCTGAGGTTTACCTCGAGATTTTGGGGAAAATTGCAAGAGGCTTTAAGCACTCGATTGAATTTTAGCACAACTTTCCACCCGTAGACGGATGGACAATCAAAGAGAGAGTGATTCAAGTTTTAGAAGATTTATTGAGAAGTTTGCAGGATCAACTATGAGATATTGATACACATTCCTAGTTGAATTTTGCGGTATAATAATTGCTTCCAATCGAGTATTAGAATGGCGCCTTATGAGGCTCTCTACGGAAGAAAGTGTAAAACACCACTTTACTGGACAGAGTTAAGTGAGAAGAAAATAATTGGCCCCGATTTGATTCAAGAGACTGAAGAAACGGTGAAAATGATTAGAGAAAGATTTAAAGTAGCCACGGATAGAAAAAAGTCTTACGCCGACTCAAAGAGAAAGGACATTTGATATGTGATCGGCGAAAAAGTGTTTTTGAAAGTATCGCCTTAGAAAAAAGTCATGAGATTTAGGAAAAAGGGCAAGTTGAGCCCTAGGTTCATTGGGCCGTATGAAGTGATAGAGAAAGTGGGTCCAGTGGCATATCAATTAGCCTTAACTCCAGAGTTGGAAAAGATCCATGATGTCTTCCATGTGTCAATGCTAAGAATAAGATAGTCATACCCATCGTATGTGGCCTCTTCGTAGATAATCAACTTAAACCGATTTGATCGCATTTAAGAGCCTATAGAGATCTTGGCTCGAGAAGTGAAAGAATTGCCGAACAAGCGGAATCAGTCAAAGTGCTATGGAGAAACCACAAGACAGAGGAAGCCACGTGGGAAAGTGAAGAAGCTATGCAACAACAATACCCACAACTATTCAATGAAGGTAATTTTGAGGACGAAATTCTTTTAAGGAGGGGAGAGTTGTAACACCCTGAAAATACCCTAACAGTTTTATAACATGTTTAGGATATAAAATAAATTAAATTATATTTTTTCGATGTTTAAATTGCTAAAAACGAATGATAAAACTTTAAATTATACGTGGACACATACTTGGTAAAATGTCAAAATAAGGACCCAATGGTCATAAATGAAGAAGCGTATATGCCAAAATGAAAATTTGATGAAATGAAGCCCTAAAATGAGAAAAATAGGAAACATAGGAGTTAATGTGTAAGCCAAACATGGCCTTAAGAAGGTTTAGAGTGTTAAGACCAAATTAGTCTTTAGAATGAGAGAGTCTCATTTAGGCATTTACGTTTTGGAAAAGCTAGGGAAAATCCAATTGAGAGAAAAGGGAGATGAGTCGGTGATTTTTCTTCATGAAATCAGGAGTTTAAGTGATCAAGAAGAAGAAGGAAGAAGAAAGAAGAGAAAATAAGAGATTTAATGTAAGAGACTAACCCTAACTTTCCTTAATGTTGTGTTTCGTCTTAAAGAACCCTAAGTTAGTATAAAATGATGTTGATTTGCTTATTTGGGCTAGTTGCCTTCTAAGCTGTTATATAGATATTTGATCGTGTCGGCGAATTTTGTGATAAAGGAAATGTCGGTTTTAGAAAATGCTGTCAAAATTTTCCAAAACCCATGTTTTTGTTTTGGCCATAACTTGGCCATCACTCATCCAAATCGAGTTATTCAAATTTTTAAGTAAACTAGACTTCTAGGAGAACAAATTTCCATGAAATAAGTGTATCCAAATTTGGACTCCATTAGACCTAGAAATTCATCTAAAAGGAGTCATGTTAATGGGCAAATTCGGGTTATGTGTTGAAAATAGAATAATCCCGAATGTTTAGGACATATCTGGAGTTTCGATGCTTCGAATTGGATGTTTCTAATTTCTAAATAAAATAGATCTATAGAGGAACAATGGACTTGAAGAAAGTTGGGTAAAATATGGCTCATTTGTTCCTAGAAAAATTTTACAAATGAAGGTGTGTGTTGGGTGAGAAAACAACTCAACTAGGAAACCTAAATAAGCCAATCGATATCGTTTCTAATTGTGATGGATTGTGGTTATTAATAGGAAAACCCGAATTGAAGTCGAGTTTATGAGGATAGGAATCGAAGTGCGACGACATTTTTTGTTCGTTCTCTATTATTCTCTTATGATTTAAAGTATCAAAATTGTTTGTGCAATTATTGAAATGATTTTAAATAAAACTGCATATTGATTTATTTTAAGTGATTTGAGAAAATTTATTGTGAAATGATTGCCATGAAAAAAATTGCATGAGTATTGAAATGTGCTAATTGAGTATAAATGTATATACCCTACTATAAATTTCTATGACTGATTTTTAATGCCCTTAATAGAATGTTATTTGTCAAATTCAAGTTAAGGATATAATAAGGGTCAAACTAGCAGTACTGTGAACAAACGTAATGTAGTGTCACTCTGATTCGTAGCCCAACCGGACAGTATTTATAATGTTCACAAAATGATTTTTTTTTATAACCAGTCAACAGCCCAGTGGGACCATATTATGTTATAAAACCTTTTTATACCAACCTGTATCCCAAAGGGACCGTACCAGTGATTCCATTATCCTATGCATCGAAAAACATTAGCTAAATTCGTTAAAGGGAAAAATGATAAGAATATTTGTGAAATGCATGATTAAGTTTTGAATGAGTTATTGCCTATGAAAATACATATTTGGAATGATCAATGAATTGTAAATGAATATATATGAAATGAATATATACGTATTGTATTGCATTGATCATTCAATAAGGTTCAAAAGCATTGCTTTAGAAAAGTCGCATGATTGTGTTAAAATAAAATGAATAGAGAATCAGATGTAACCACTAAAGATTTAAAACGCTTACCGCTGCTGCTTTATCATCGAGCAAGTACCGAGGAATGTGTTCAAAAGCAAAGACCTCGCAGCTACGTATCACCGCCAAAAGTCAGAGACGGGCGTAAAAGTGAAGCTCCAACCATGCATACATGAAACCCCCATGATCGCTTTTTTGATACTTTTGTATTAAAACTATAAAATCAACTCGATAAATATTTGTAAATGTTTTTTATATTTATAATGGTTTATGTTACAATGATAAAGGTGGGAACAAAGAATGGGCATATAATGCCATATTGAATGAAAATGTGTATTAAGAACAAAATGATGGGGCCCCTTTAAGTTTACGTGATATAGATGTATATATTTTCATAAGGATAATTATCCTTTACAAATGAGTATTTGAAATGTATTTTATTGAGAAAATGAATTGTATTTGGATTCGAAAAAGAGAGGACCACGTCCCGAATCCGGTTCGTGAAAGGGGTTTGGGTCGGGGTTGGGTACTGGGGCGTGAGCCCCTCACACTTGTTACTATAGATTTTTCAAATGTATAGGCTTAGAGCCTTGTCATTATATAATTAACTTGGATGCCAAGTCATCCCTTAGTGTTTTTAGTGAAATTGGATTTGTGTTTCATTCAAATGTACTGCTAGTTTGATTAAATGAAATTTTCTATATTAAAAAAAAACACCTTTTGTTGTGATAAGATTGAAAAGATCTGAAAAATATTAAAAAAAAAACAATGGAATGGCACAAAAATTTTCTTTAAAAAAGAGTTGATAAAGTAAATAAAATTCTGAATGTGTATGAAATATTTTATTTTAAATCAAAATTTATTGGTGAAACCAAAGTAAATTTTTAAATGAGTCATATTAATACATTAAAATTTCTATTAAATGTAAAATAACTTTTTATTTAAACTAAAAGAAAGAAGAAATATTTCCATAGACTTTATATATTTTATTTATCATTTTTAAATTTGTGAAATATTGGTATTTTTAAGTATATTTTAATTTCTTATAAATTTCACATATGTTTGTAATCCTAATTTTGTTTCTCATTTTTTAAAATAAATAAAACATGTGTACTAATTACATGGTATTAAATAGAAAATTCCTTTTAACGACTTGCATTATGAAATTATAAGCAAGTTTTGAACCATGTTTTGTTTTTTATATATTTATTCACTTTGTAATACATCATAGTAATTAGAGCTAGCAATTTAAGCATAATCCGTTGGGCTACACTGACCCACTCAGAATTAGGGCCGGTTGGGTTGCTATTTTATTGGTTTGAAAAAACCGGGCCAAATTTGGCTTGGCTCGATTTGGGCCCAGCCCGACCTGACTTGATAGACTCGACTCGAATTGATAACTTTAATGCTTTATAAGGCAATTTGAGCTCGGTCCGCCGAACTTAGAACCGGGCTGGGTTGTTATTTTATTAGCCCAAAAAAATCGAGCTAAATTTGGTTCAGCCCGATGTGAGCCGAACCTGAACCGCTCACCCGAATTGCTAGCTTTAATAGTAATATGTTCCTTTAAGGAATTCGAACCTTGGATACTTCTCCTTCCTATGACACCTTGAGTGCTTACCCACTTGAATTAGGTTTTATGCAGTTTTGAACCATGTTTGTTAAAAAGAAGATAGAGAGGGAAAGAAGAAGAAAAAAATTTGAATTTAAAATTAATAAATTATTTCAAATATATGTTATATTAAATTATATATCTTATTTTTAAAAATTAATAAAATTTTGATCAATTCTAATTAGAAGTGATTTTCATTAATTTTTTATTGATGAAATTAAACATAAGAAATTAACCATTTTTAGCAAGTTTTGAACTATATTTGTTAAAAAGAAAATAGAGAGGGAAAGAAAAATAAAAAATAAAAAATAAAATTTAAAATTAATAAATTATTTCAAATATATGTTAAATTAAATATTTATTTTATTTTGTAAAATTAATAAATTATTTTATTTTTTAGAATAAATAAATATTGATTAATTCGAATTAGAAGTGATTTTATTTCATTTTGATTGATGAAATTAAACATAAGAAGTTAACTTTTTTAATTTTTAAATAATTTTTTAATTAGCACCTTTTGCAAATCAAGCGTAAACCTAAGTGAGTCCTAACATTAGTAGTTTGATGTAGATAAAATAAGATGGGAGTTTGATGAAGGTAAAATAACGTGAGAGTTACCTTGAATGTTTTTTTTTTTTTCAATTTTACAACTAAATTCTAAATAAATAAACGGGGAAAGAAAAGAATAACAACTTAAAGAAAAAGGTAAAATCAGAATTGATAGTATGGTTTTGAAATTTTAAAAGGTAAGTGTGGCCCTTGAAGCTTGGTTTTGTTGGTAACGGTTGAATGAAATTATGGTCTGGTTAAATGATTCTTAAATTCTTTTTATGGGTTTTTTTTTCTTTGTCCATTGAGTAAAAAACCTCCGGAACATTTTTATTGGTTCTTGCCATTAGTTCCTTTAGTGAATTCTATTTAAGCAGGGATTCGACTCTTTTGGAAAGTGCAATGAAGTAAGGATTATGTCTAGATTTTGTTTGTTCTTTTCTCTGTCTTCTTTGTGATAGATATGAACATTTTCCTATTGGTCGAAAGTGACTGCCGACAAGGGTGCTGTCATCGTCAGTTAAAAAACTGTTGTATCTCAAGAAACGCCGCGTTACTGTAAATAATTACAAGAGTATAAAAACGACTCTGCTTTTGGGCGAAATTATTGGCCAGACAAAGACTTATTCATTTTTCTGTTATGTATTTTGTTTGTACTATTCTTTTACTTTCACGCATTCGGTTTTATTTAAGCTGTATTACTATGTATTAACAATCTTGAAACAAATTCGAAAAGGGAAGTAAAAAAGAAACCTAAGAAGGGAAGGGAAAAAAAAATGCTTGAACCAACAAGGTCGCCGGAGTAGAAGTTCACCCGAAAAAAAAAAGAAGAAAATTACAATTGTCAAGAAAGATAAAAATATATATATATATATATATATATATATATATATATATATATATATATATATATATATATATATATATATATATATATATATATATAATTGGTTATTCACCTTATTTGTTTCTGGAAAAGGGAAGAATATCCGTTTGAAATAAAAAATAAAAAAAGGAAAAAGGACAAAGGAAAAAGGAGTTATTTTTGAAAGAAGATTTTGGAAATAAAAAAATTTTTTTTTTTGGAAAGTGTCAAACGGATATTCTTTTTAAAACAGGAAAAAAGGGAAAAAAAACAAGAGTATTTTTGTTTCCTTTTGAAAATTACGTAAGTATTGGTTTAAATTTTATTTTTTAATAAAAATCAATCATAAAACACCTTTTGAGGAAGTTTTTAAAGAAATACCAAAGGTTTTCCATCTAGAACTAAAAAAAGTTGTTTTCTCTTAGGAAAAAAAAAAGAAAAAAAGAAAAAAAAAAGAGGAGGAATGTGTTGTTTTGGAAAAAGAAAAATTAAAACCTTTGTTCTGGTAAATTTTTTTTTTATGGGAAAAACAAAATCTCGTTTATAGAAAATTTGGAAAGCAAATAACAAACCAAATAAACAAATTGATTTGTTGATTTATTGGAAAATCCTTATAATAAAATGCAAGGAAAAAGTTTAAACCTATGACCTTGCCCATAAGAGAACAAGCCAACCACTAAGCCTACGATTATTGTCATGTTCAGCGAATATATGATAAGTGAGAGGTTTGCCAAAGCAAACTTCTACACTCATTTTGAGTTTTGTGCCAATTCCTTTGTGGTATTATGAAATTGAAAATTACAATATAGAGAAGTTTTCATTCACAGAGTTTAGATTTTGAAGTGACCGGTTAGACCCTTCCAATCTTCTCACGGATCCGAATATTCTCGTCTAAGAGTTTTTTCCTGGGCCAGTTTCTATACATCACCAGTCTTTCCTATAGGTGGCAATTTGGGCAGACGGGCTGGGCCATGCCAAATTGGGCCTGATTTTTCTAGGCTAAAAATATAGCAGCTCGGCCCGGCCCTAAATTCGAGTGGGTCGGGCCAAATTACCTTAAAAGGCAAAAATCAAGCCAAGGTCGAGCTGGCCGACGAATAAAGCTCAGCCAAATTTGGCACCGATTTTTCTCTGTGCTCTAATAAATTATCAAACAACAGGTCCCCAATTTCCCCACTGATTGGCTAGCCTAACAGTCACTATTTAAATTGCCACCTCTAGTATTTCTGGAAATACTTAGTGACACATAATTTTCAATTATTCTAAGAATTGGTTTTAGGAATAGAAAATCGACACATTTTCTATAATCTTGCAGAGAAATGGAATATGATTCCAACAATGCTGTTCCAATTGCATTTGCCTAAGTGGCGACCCCTACTGTGGCACAAGTACCAGAGATGCCTACTGTTGTGCCTATCTTTGTCACACCTGAAGAAAAGCCAGAGAAGTTCAATGGACTAAAATTTAAAAGGTGGCACATAAGATGTTATTCTACTTGACACCTTGAATCTTGCAAGATTCTTGACTGAAGATGCTCCTAAGCTCAAAGAGGATGAGCACGATATCCAATTTATCAGTATTGTGGATGCTTGGAAGCATTTTGACTTTTTGTGTAGGAACTACGTCATGAATGCTTTGACTGATTCTTTATACAATGTGTATTAAGATAAGAAAACAACTAAGGAGCTTTGGGAATCATTAGACCGAAAATATAAAATTGAGGATGTTAGGGCCAAGAAGTTTGTCATGGGCCATTTCCTCGATTACAAAATGGTAGATTCTAAGACTGTGGTCAGTCAAGTCCAAGAACTTCAAGTAATCCTCCATGAGATACATCCTGAGGGAATGATGTAGAGTAAAACTTTTCAAGTTGCAACTATAATTGAGAAGCTGCTTATGGCTTGGAAAGACTTCAAGAATTACCTCAAGCATAAGAGAAAGGAAATGAGCATCGAAGATCTGATTACTAGACTTCTCATCAAAGAAGACAATAGAGGATTTGAGAAGATAGGGTCACACAATCCCAGTGAGGCTAAAGCTAACTTTGTGGAACATGGTCAAGGTTCCAAGTTCAAGAAAGCCAACAACAAAGGGAAGAACACTATGTTGGGACCTAAAGGGGGAGTCTCCAAGAAGCTGAAATTTCAAGGAAAATGCTTCAATTATGGGAAACAAGGTCTCAAATCTACAAATTGTAGACTACCAAATAGGATCAAGCCCAAAGAAGCCAATGTGGTAGATGACATCAACAAAGATATGTTTGACATTGACCTCACAACAGTAATCTTTGAGGTGAACATGGTGGGATCCAATCCTAATGAATGGTGGGTTGACACGGGTGCTACTCGCCATGTGTGCTCGGACATGAAGATGTTCTCCACCTTTGAACCAACTGAGAATGGGGAAAAGGTTTACATTAGAAACTTTGCCACCTTTGAAAAATCAAAGGCCAAGTAAATGTGGTCTTAAGGATGACTTCTGGAAAGGAGCTGATTGTAACAAATGTATTATATGTGCCTCAAAATTCAAAAGAACTTGGTATCTGGTTCATTTTTGAATAGTCATGGATTCAGGTTGGTGTTTGTGTCAAACAAGGTTGTACTGTCCAAAAGAAAAATGTACATAGGGAAAGGGTATATGAGTGATGGTATGTGGAAGTTGAATGTAATGACTATTATTAAGTCAAACATGAATAAATTTAGTACTTCTACTTACGTGCTTGAGTCGTTTAATCCATGACATGTAGATTAGGACATATTAAACGACTTCTATTTTGATCAGGTCATGACATGTAATGACCTGGTACTTCTACTTCTACTTTGAAAAGTTGTCTGCTAATTACCTTTTGAATAAGGTGTTAGAGAAGTGCTCTAAAGGTAGTCACCTTTAGCACTTATTGTACGTCTTATGTTTCTATTTCAGGCATTTTCATTATATTGATGTTCATTTATTAAATGAATTGATAGTGTTCTTAAATCAATTAATGAAGTCCATGACACATAACATAGCATGAAGGAAATCATGATAGTAAGATTCCTATCATGTGCAATTATGTTAGTTCAAAATTATCCTTAGTCATGATCGATTTAGATTGACATCATGATCCTACGTACTAGCACATGTCTCCTCATCGGGATCAAGCGTGGATCTTTATAAATCAGGATCATGAGTTCATTAGAGTTGACATGTGGATGCTTGGTAAGAGTAGCCATACATCGGAGACCAAGCATGACAATCATACACCATCTATTATACGGATGATCGCTTCATCATACTCAATAAAGGTAAGTATCTCTGTGATTTCGAGGTACTTCATGACATTCGGATGTTGATTCTATACTTAGACTTCATTCTCGTCGCTTCATTAAAGGTTGCTCATGTATGATAATCGGCACATCTTGAGGTGCTCAGTTGCAATCGAGTATCACCAAGGGATTCGCCAATTCCTAATAAAGTGGAGAGTATACCTAAGGACCTCTCGTCTAATCTGTTTATTTAGGAATTCAAGGAGTGGAAATGTTATGAAGAGTGTCTTCGGCTGCATAATGATAAGTAATGATTCCAGGGACAAGATCTAATATAGCTTGGGCTGATGAGTAATGAGTCCAGGGACAAAATCTAATATAGCTTGGGCTAGATGTGGCATAGCTCGTCTAGAGGGAGCTACACATTGTCCTTGCTCTGAATCGGGTGTGGGTATAGTTTGGTAAAAGGATGAACTACGTGGAAATTGTTTATGGAAGGGTTTGTAGTCAGGCTATTGACTCTCCGGTTAATTGGGGATCATGATTTGTTGCTAAATGCCGCTCTTGATTTGCTTGATTCAATAGTTGAATCAAGTGGCCAACATAACCCGGAACCTAATGGGTCACACACTTGAAGGTGTGAAGTTGATATAAAATAGGTTTGGATGATGATCCAAATATGAGGGAATTAATCTATGGAATAAAAGTCACGGGATTAGTGGACTCCCGGGGACAAAGGGCACACTAAGAGAAAAGGAAAGTGTAACGCCCTGAAAATACCCTAACAGTTTTTATAACATGTTTAGGGTGTAAAATAAATTAAATTATATTTTTTTCCTTTTCCGGTGTTTAAATGGCTAAAAACGAAAAATGATAAAAACCCGAAAATTTTACAGAGCCAAAATAAATTTGGTAAAATGTCAAGAGAGGACTCTATGGTCATAAATGAGAGGTAAATGCTAAAAGGTAAATGAAATGAAACAAATAAATGAAGAGTTAAAATGAGAAAATGGAAATAGGAATTTATGGTAAGCCAAACAAGGCCTTATGAAAACTTAAGGCTTAATACCAAGTTTGGTTCAGACTTCCATTTTCACATTTAGCAAAAAGAGAGAAAGCAGAGAAAGAGAGCTGTGGTCAATGAGAGACGAAAAGGAGTTTCAGGATTTCTTCTCCATGTAATCAAGGGACAAGTTGATCAAGAAGAAGGAGGAAGAAGAAAGGTAAGAAAAACCAAACCTAACCCCCTTTCTACTTGTGTTTGGGTTTAACAAAACCCCAAATGTGGTATAAAAGTGTTTTGAAAGGTTGTAGTTCTCGCTTTTGTGGTTCCATTTGCAAGATTTCAAGGTGTATCAGGGTCTGGGTTTGGCCTGAAGTGAAGATTTCCGATGAAAATGGCCAAAAATGGCCAATTTCTGCATCATCTCGACACCCCTACTCCAAGGCATGATGTACACCTAGCGAGGCTCTTCACTGGGCGACCCGAGCCGTGTTTTGCACTTTGGTCCGCTCTAGATCGTAGATGCTCCGCCAGCGAACCTTCGCCAAAGCGTAGCAAGAGCCACTAAAGGCATTTGGTAAAGTCATGTTTTGTCTTTTCCGCTAAACCCAACCATCATCTATCGACTAATGAGGATCCTAATAAGTGAAATGAAAGGTCTCATAAAGTATACAAGTTATATGAAAATGTTTCAGACTTCGCTTACTCAAGGATCCCGTTGTCAAGCAAACATTGTTTTCGCCTCATTATTAATATAATGATAATAATGCGTTCAAGGATGAGGAAATGGGAAAACGAAAGGAAAATGTAAGCCGAAGGAAATAAAAGTAAACCTAAATAGAGCTCCTAGAATACCCGACTAATAATATGATTATTAATTATATTGGAATAAGGGCTGACGAGGAGGAAGGCCCGAATTGATCAAGGTTCTGAGGATTGGAATCAAAGTACAACAAGCTTTTTGGTTCGTTCATTGACTCTCTCTTTTGTTTTCATTTTGGAGTTTGTTCTCCATTCAATCTCTTCTGATTTCAAGTCTTACGATCATTGTTCTATTATTGAAATGATTTTCAATAAACTTCATATTGAAGTGTTTTAATTGATTTGAGGCAAATAATTGTGAAATGATCTGCATATGAAAAACAACATGAGTATTGGAAAATGAATTATTTGTATAAAGATGTATATATTAAATTGTATTTTGCTATGAATGATTTGAATGCCCTTAATAGAATGTTAATCGTTAAAATTTGAGTTCAGGATAGATTGGTATACCAATAAGGGTCAAATGAGCAAGATCGGGCGTCGAACATAATGACGTGGTCACCCGACCAGAAATTCCGCTGGGACAAGATCTAGTGTTCACGAATTGATTTTTAATAATTCAGTCAATGTTCTAACACACCGTGAGACCGCGGTTATAAAACTATTTTTTCATATCGGCTTGCAGCCCAGCGGGACCGTGCTGGTGATTCGTTATCCTATGCACCGAAAGCATAGGTTAAATTCGCTCAAGGGCAAAATGATAAGAAAATTTTGGAAATGAATATCTGTGTTTCAATGACCGACGTGATATGAAAGTGAATATTTGGAATGATTAATAAACTCGTATATGAATGTATATATATATATATATATATATATATATATATATATATATATATTGTATCAGATTGATCATTCAAAAGGTTAAAAACATTATTTAGAAAATCAGAAATTGTATTAAACCTAAATGGAAGAGAGACCTATAGAACCACTAAGCATGAAAAATGCTTAGCACGTTGTTTTTTTACCATCGTCGTACCGAGAGAATAGGTATGAAGACAAGGGCCACGAGATTCGTAGTCATCACAAGCCACACTAGGAAAAGTAAAGCTCCGTCACATGCATACATGAATTTGATTTGACTATTTTTGTATTGAAACTATAATTCGATAAAGTGAACTCTGATTTTGTTTTGTAAATTTTGGTATTGAAATGGTTTATAATGCCATAATATATATATAAAGGTGGCAAATGGACCAAATGGGCACGTACTGCCATATTTATTGGAAAATGTGTATTGAAAACAAAATGATGGGCCCCTTTAAGTTGAATTAGTATATATGCATACATTTTCATTGAATATGTGAAATGTGTCTTAAAAAAGAGAATTGCAATTTGATTTGAATGGTATCTAAAAAACAAGTAGCATAGAGCCACTAAGATTAGAAACGATTTTTATTTGCATTGCACTGATTATATCTAAAAGTGAGGTGCATTCCAGAACAAGACGTACCATGTAAGGCTCGAAAATCCATGAGGGTATATGATATATGCATAAAGGTGCGCATACACCTTATACCACCTCTAAGTGAGGGCCCTTTGGTCATTTCAAGGGCTAGGGATCTCCTACATAAGTGTTATGATAAGGAAACCCTAACCCTAGACATAATTTCCACATTCTCTCAAGAAGAGTCTTAGAGAGAGTTTTTGTTCTTGTGAAGAACAAAGCCTTTAGTAAGAGAGAGCTTTAAGTGTGAAATCTCTTCTCCTTCTTCCCTTGTTGAGATTGATCCTTGCTAGCACTCGGGTCCTTCTCATACCCATTTCCTTGGAGGCTTTTGACGTCTCCCTTTGTGTGGATACCGTTAGAGACGAACCTAGGACTTGGTTTGTTTCAGACTGCTATAAATCCATCCTTTGAAGGATTCATTTCGGTTTTGTCTTTTGGAAGGTAAAACTTGAGATCCTTCTTTGCTCAAACCGATTTTGATGTATAAGGGGTCCTTGGGTGGGATTTTTTTTAAAGTTTTTGTTGTTTCTGCTGCTTTGGCAGGAGATGCCACCTTAAAAAACCCAACAGTGGTATCAGAGCACACTTATGTGCATCAAAATCGGTTCTCATGTTTATTGTTTTGAGATTTTGATACCCATGGTTCCAAGCTTCAAAATGAGATTTATGGCTTGTAAATGTTCATCCTATGTTTTTGGTCATGCAATCGGATCATGAGATGATCTATGATGGTTACAGTGAGCGAAAAACATTTTGGATGAGATTCAGAGTCGAAAATAGAAAGGTTCTTCAAAGAGCAAAAATTGGAAGATGAACCATATGAGATTTATGGCTTGTAAATCCTTCATCCTATTTTTCTGGCCATGCAATCAAATCATGAGATGATCTTTTATAGTTAGCGAAAAACATTTTGGATAAGATTCAGATTTGAAAATAGAATGGTTCTTCGAAGAGCAAAAACTGGAAGATGAACCAGTTTTCCTATGTAGTGACTTGAAATGTTTTACACTGAAGCGTGAATGCTCTCCAAATCCAATCTCACGCTATGGCATGAGAATCATCATGCTAAAGTGAGAGATCCCTCATGCTATGGCATGAGATCCCTCACGCTATGGCGTGAGAATCCCCATTCTATAGCTTGGCTCCCATCATGCTGTAGCGTGACTTTGTTAATGAGGTTGTAGTTTTCCACTTTGTCTTATAATTTCTTGTTTGTTCTTGCATTCTTTTGGGTGCTGGAATATATTTTGACCAAGAGAATATATGCAAGATGAGATTGAACTATTTAATCTTAAATTTCTAGAAACATGGATTTGAATAACCATGTTGAAATTACCTTCAAGACATTTTGGAGAAAATGTATTCCTCAAGGGAGTTTAGATTCAAGTGTTGAATCAGTTTAGGATTCAAGTGTTGAACAAGGACTTTGGTTCAAGTGTTGAACAAATAAGGTTTTTGAATCGGTTTAGATTGAAGAATTGAATCGATTTATAGTTTAAGTGTTTGGATACCACTCAGTCATGTTGAACAATAAGGATTTGGCTTCAAGTGTTGAAACCATTGAATGTGCTAAACAAACCATGGAATACCATTATCTATTACTTTCAATCTTTGCATTAGAGAATGCATGTTTAACGATGTATGTTGGCATGATGGATGATTATGGACAATGCCCAATGGTGATTAGGTATATTGCATTTGATTATTAATTTTTTTGGGTAAATAGGGCCTGCATGTACCTACTTCTCTTTAATTTCTCGATGAATTTATCTTCTCATCTAAATTCCCCCTCAAATGTAACTTGAGGTTATTCTTTCGAATGTATGTAATTAGGTTACATAGGATCAGGGTTAGAAGGCGGAGAAACGAAGGAGAAATGAGCATGGAGGAGGAGCCAAGAAATAAGACCTTGAAATCTAAATTTGATTTATTTTCATGGGTCGTATTGATCATGCATGCCCCTAGGTTTGACCTAGTCAATTCCTTTATGGATCAAGGAATTGAGTTTAAAATGTCCATAATCATGTCATATAGTTAGAAGAACTATCTTTATATAATCACAAGATGAATGTGTATGTATAAAGCATGCTAATGCCATGATGAGACTAATTTAAAGAAACCCCTTAATAAAACATTAAGGCTAATGTCTTCCACTAATACGGTGTGAACCATAATTCTTCTAGAGTTGTGGTCATTGGGTAAACCCAAGCCCTCTATACAAGGATACGTTCTATCCATGGAAATGAGTTTTCTTGATTAGTGGGCTGGCGTTAACTACACTCGTTAGCTTGTTAGGTAAAACCAAGGTTAATGTTGGATAGAGACATAGTTGGGTGAGTGTACATGAGATGTACACACATCAAGAGTTGATACCCAATGATGGTGCATACATCAACAGTTGATAGCACTGGATGCAATAATTACATACGAATGCAATTTGTATGGATCAGATGCATACCTTTTGATCCAAGATGGCATGTTAGGTAAACCCAAGGTCATTATTGGCGATATTGGATATCGACCCACTAGGAGAACTTCCATAAAGGTTCTCTTAGATCAATAGTGAGGGCTATCAATTGATTCATTCACATTTAGCGTGGTTCCAATCAACAAAATTATAATTAATTCCTCTATCGTCGTAGAGTTATTAGCTGTCAGCAAAGATAGTCGCTTCTGTGGCCGAACACGTGGATGGCTTTCTTCCCACAAATGACTTACAGTGAGGTTCAAAAGGGTGAATTTGGTTTGGATTTTGGGTTTTTGGTAAAAACAATGGGTTGAATTGTTTGTAAACCGAAGATAAAATGAAATAAAATATAAAAGAGAATTCCTTGAAGCATCCGGCTACTGAGTTTGGGTTCTAAAGGTAACTATGTCCCTGTCCTTTTTCCTCGTTGGGCTGGGAGGATGACCCTATAGTTATCTCCCGAACCTGCTCTTCATTTAGCTATAAACCTAACCCTTAATAACTAACCTTGGAAATGGTACCGAGCACGTGGTCTCAAATGCTGGAAAACGAGTCTCCTCACCCACCTTACGGTGACTAATAGATGATAACTAATGAATCTCGGTGGATTTATAGTAGTAAGCATCCGCTGAATCTAAAGATTATCAAATGGATCATTCGAGGTGCATTGAGAGGGATTTAAACATAGTTAAAAGGGAGACACATGGTAGTAGTGAATGCACCAACGTTGAAAGAAGAGGACCCTCGGTTTACCACGGATCCCATTGCAATAGCCTTCCTCTGAGGAGAAAGAGGTTCAGCCACTCATCCTTTGAGTTATCGTCCTCATAAGTGTTTAAAATTTAGTGAAAGGGAGAGAAAGTGAAGGAGAAAGTGAAGAAAAATGAAAAGGGGCTGTTGATGTTCCCACCTAAGACACATTAATGATCCAGCAAAAAGTCCCTTTACAGTGTCATGTTTGAGGTCTTTTATAGACAATACCCAGTACAAAATTACCAAAATATCAAAACAAGTATTATTACAATCGGGGCAAATTTGGAAGAGACCAAAAGGTGACAAAAAATCAAAAATAAAAACGTGAGAACTGATGAATAGTATTATGAATTTGAACGTGGCGCGGAAGAAACATTTCTGGATTCTGAGGCCGCCAGCCTCGAGTACAGGGTTCTTGAAAATTTGACCACAGCTCATTTTCTTTCTTGGTTTCTACTTCTCTTTTCTTAGTTTTGATTCTGGTATAGGTTGAACTTAGATTCTCCATGGTTGAGCTAAATCCCTATCTACGGTATAAAAAGCCTGCAAAAACAACAAAACTTGC
The DNA here is from genome assembly GCA_016808115.1 of Tetrastigma voinierianum. Lineage (NCBI taxonomy): Eukaryota > Viridiplantae > Streptophyta > Magnoliopsida > Vitales > Vitaceae > Tetrastigma > Tetrastigma voinierianum. The sequence goes on from JAEQBH010000384.1 coordinate 789,665, forward strand.
CACAAAATTTGATTTAGTAGCTGCTAGGTCGCCCAACATGCCAGTGGGTTAATTAAGTTTGGTGAGTACACAAAAAGTGCTCAAAACCTGTATTAATAAGGGTGAAAAATAGTACTATTTGGGTAGTAATCATACCCCCCAAACGACACATTTCTAGTCCCATAGCAATGAAAGAAGAAGAAAGCAATAAAAAGTAAGATGGGCTATAAATATATCTACACAAAAATGGATTTTCAAAATCATTGAAGTGATAAAACCTAACATGCAGTGAAAGTTATCAAAGCCCTGTCCAATGACCATCTCAAGAAGAGTGTGTGCTATGCAAAATCAAGTGTCAAAAGCAATTATCCAACTCTATAGAAGAACCAACCTAACATCTTCACAAAAACTAAGTGTTAACTTGATTAGTTTCAAAAATAATCATCAAAACATTCTCCCCCTCATTTAGCTCTTGTCTAAACCTAGTGGTAACCAACTAATAGATCAAGGACCCTTTTATTCCTGACTCTATTTTTTTGTAGGGTGCGTCTTGAGGTATCTAACTCACAAATGTCCATGTAACGGGTGTCCACGATGACTCGGCTTGATTAAGGCTTAGGGCATGAGTCGCAAGGATCTTTTCGACCACCTAACTCTTGAGGTTTTGCCCCGGTTTGTAGGCTAGAAACTCCAACACCTACAATTTTTCATTTCACCTTTATTCACCCATGCTTGAGCACAAAGTCGGTGGCTCCCAACCAGTTGGCTTAGGGCACCGGGCTTTAAAGACTTTCTCCTGCTCGGATCGTGCTCGGGTTTGGAAATAAACATCACAGTTTTCTTTCCTTTCCTTTATCTTTATATTTTCTTTTCTTTTCTTCTTCTTTTTTTTTTTTTGAAAGACTCATTGGTCTTTTTATTCAAGGGGGTTCTAACCTATTAAAGGTGGTCAAGGTCTTGCAGTGGACTTTGCAGGCTTAAAAGGCAAGGTAGTTTTGACTTCTCAATGAAATCTAATGTGCATAGTGTGTGGTTAGTTCAATGTGGAAGAAAAACGGTCGAATACACTTAGAATTTCAACAGGTTATCAAATCAACTAAGCATAACACCATTCTAACATCAACAATCATTTGAACAAAATTTCAATTTCACATACTACAAGCTAGGCATTACAAATTTTTTTATTTTTTTGAAAATCAGAAACTGAAAGCATGAACTAGGAACTAAAAAACATGAATTATATTGTAAAAAAAAAATAATAACTAGAAAGCCATTCAAATAAACAAAAAGACTTGCTCAAAACATAAATCAACACTTTCTTCCTTAACTCTCCCCCCAACAAAATTCAACATTGTCCTCGTCACGTGATGGAGTAAATTTAGGAGAAATGAATCTATCCTTGATGAAATGTATGCCCGTTTTGGATGAGGATGCTTACTTAAACTCCTTTGAGGACCTTATTCCTCCATTTAGGCTAGATGAAAAGTTGGAAGAAAAAGGAGAAAAAAGTGACCATTTGGAGAATTTTGAAAGTGCGCCTTTATCATAATCTCAAAATGTTTTTCTGAATATATTTAGATTCTGCAATCTAAATCTTTCCAACGATGCCAAAATTACCAAGAAAGCAGGATTCGGATGAAAAGTTGGTCAAAACAAAAATAAGAGTGCAAAATTAGGGTTGCGAAAAAAATTCGCAAGTTGCGAAAAATTCATGCCTTAGCGTCACTTTTTTTTTTTTGAAAACAAAAAAAATTTGAACTTTTATATAAATATATAAAATAATTTTTTTATAAATAAATAATAATAAAAAAAAATAAAATAAATAAAATAAAAGAAAAAATGTACAAGTGCTACAGTGTGGTTGCGAAATTTCACAACTGCGAGAAATTTCTAGATGCAGAAATTTTCCAAACTCTGTGAGAATTTTTTTAGCAGTTTCTTGAAATTTTTTCCCAGTTGCGAAAATTATTGGGCTCTTTCCTCTGAACTCTAGACCTCCCCTTGCTCTAAAGTGGCCTAGCTAAAAATAACACAGGGAAAAATTTAAAATTGCAAAAAAAAATGAAAAATCAGCTAAAACAAAGATTAGCAGATTTGAGAAAATCTAAAGAAAAATTGAAAAAGAAAAATAAAATAAATCAAAGTCAAAATCAGGAACAAAGAAAGTGAGTGAACTCTATAATCTCAGAAGTGAGATAAAATCAATGATTCTGGGCAGCTAATGCGGGTGGTCTTTGGAGGAGGCGAAGTGGAGAACAGTGGAATTGCTAAGATCAGAGTGCTCCAATCAGAACCAGATCAAGAGTATCAAATTGTAACATGAAGCGATTTGCCAAATATCTTTGATGTAGTAACTTAAAAGTTTGAAACAAATGACCACTAACTACAAAAGTATTGCATGACGGTGCAAATGTGATGATCTGTAGTCTTTCATGTTTCATGTCTTTGTAAAGTTAAACGGGATGTACTTAGTCGAGAGAGGAACATTTGGGAGCTTAGGCAGTAGCATGTAGTTCAATTTTGTGGGAAATGGTTTAAGGATAAGCTTTTGGGGCTCTTCCACTACTTCTTGTCCACTGCCCTCCTTAGTCAGCAATGGGGATATTGCTTCATTTTTCTATTTACAATGCTCCTCCACTGTGGTGTCAATCAGGCACTCTTCCTCTGGATTCTCTTCCTATTAGTGAACATTCTGCTGGTTGGCAAGCCTTGAAATTGATTTCTATAGGTTGTCAAATTTATTATCAATTTCGCTTTGAAGTCCATCAATTCTCTTGTCCACATTATTTTCCATAGTGTCAATTTTCTGATTTAATTGAGCATTGATTGACACACTTCTGCTTTTCCACAAAGTCACCCACCAACTTGCTAAGGTTCACAATGGCTTATTCAGTGGAGGGTTGGCGCAGGAAGTAGAAACACCTTTGTGAATGTCTGAGGTATATTGTGGAGGTTTTGGTCCACTATAGAGAGATTTAGGTGGTTCCCAAACTAGGGTTGTAAAGCATTTCCATATGGTGCATTTGTTGGAAACTGTGTAGAGGGTGCACTCACCCATGGAGGGTTTCTATAGTACCTCATGGACTATGTCGTAGGTTTCTCTCCCTTTGTAGATGCGATTGTGTTGTTTCCTCTTGGGAATTCCATTTGATTGATATTCAGGTCAGAGACATGCCTCTGACAGAACAAAGCAAACAGGCGACAAAAAACAATCCTACTTTTTTTCTTTGAAATGAAACTTAAAAAAATTGACAATAAAATACTAAAGGCGCAAAGGAAAATTCACGGAACTTGTAGTAGGATCCTGAAGTGTTCGATGTGTCATCAATTTGCACTTAGGCACCATCCGGCCAATGGCGCTAATTTGGTCGTTGGCATGAAGGTGGTGGGAATCAACAAGGTATAAATCTAATTCCTGCTAGCCGTGGCATAGAAGGCTGCGTATGGTGGCTCTAGGGTCGAACCACGGGGATGGGTTTTCTTCCACAAAATGACTTACAGTGAGGTTGAGGGTGAATTTGGTTTGGATTTTGGGTTTAATCATGATTAGGATGAATTGTTTGTAAACCGAAGATAAAATGAAATAAAATATAAAAGAGAATTCCTTGAAGCATCCGGCTACTAAGTTTGGGTTCTAAAGGTAACTGAGGGGTCCTCGGGTCCTTTTCCTCGCGTTGGGGAGGATGACCTATAGTCATATCTCGAACCGGTTCTTCATTTAGCTATAAAACCTAACCCTTAATAACTAATCTTTGGAAAATGGTATTCCTTTGAGCATCGGTGGTCTCAGCTTAGTGGAAGCGAGTCTCCTTATTACCTTCCCCGTGGTAATAGATGATAACTAATGAATCTCAGTGGATCTAGTAATAAGCATCCACTGAACCCTAAAAGATTATCAAATATGGATCATTCAAGGTGCATTTAAGGGATTTAAACCTATAGTTAAAAGGAGACACATGAGCAGCAGTGAATACCTGCGTTGGAAAAAAGATGACCCTGGAGTTTACCCGCAGATCCATTTACTGATAGCCTTCCTCTTGAGGAGAAGAGAGTTACAGCCCTCGTCCTTTGAGTTGTCGTCCTCAGAGGGTGTTTGGCTAGTGAGAAAAGGAGAGAAAGTGAAGGAAAGTGAAGAAAAATGAAAAGAAGCGGGAATTGCTGAAAGGTTCCCACCTAAATTTTATTAATGATCAGTAAAAGTCCTTTACGGTGTCATGTTTAGGAGTCTTTATAAACCAAATACAGTCTGAAATTACAAAATATCAAAACAAGTATTATTACAATCGGGGCAAATTTGGAAGAGACCAAAAGGTGACAAAAAAAATCTAAAAGTAAAAAGCAGCAGGAAGCAGTGAATAGTGGTAGCCAATTTGAACAGTGGCGCAGGAAAAGCAATTTTGCAGGTTGCGAAAATTTATGACCACTCATTTTCTTTCTTACGCACTACACTTCTCTTTTCTTACGGTTTTGATTTGCAGCTATGAGTTGAACTTAGATTCTCATGGTTATTGAATCCCTATCTCTGAGTATAAAAGCCTCGCAGCAATAAAACTTACCACAAATTTGATTAGTAGCTTTGCTAGGTCCTGCTGCCCATACCAATTAGGTTAATTAAATTTGATTAATACACAAAAAAGTGCTCAAAACATGTGTTAATAAGGGTGAAAAATAGCACTATTTGGGTAGTAATCATCAATTCGTAATAAAATAGTGCGAGATATAATGCGTAATTATCAAGTCGTAATAATTATGTATTTTAAAGTACAATCTAACATGATCTCTTTTACATCTAGGTTGTTCGGATCAAACCATGTCAAAGACCGTGAACTTACGATCAATTATGGATGCCAATAAGTTTGATGGTGCCAACTTCATGGATTAGCTAAGGAACTTGAGAATTGTTCTCAAGTTAGAGAGAATAGCCTATGTCCTTGATGGCCCACTCTTAGAATCCCCTATTGTTGATGCATTTGATGAAGATCAGAAGCACCTAGATGACAATGTGATTTCCACATGCATCATGCTCACATCTATGTCACTAGAGCTTCAGAAATAGCATGAGCTATGACTGTACATGCCATAGTCATCCCTCTTAACGAGTTGTTTGATGAGCAAGCGAGATCCGAAAGGTTGAAGGTCTCTAAACTGCTTTTTTTCTCTAAGATGCACGAGGGAACATCCCTAGTACAATATGCATTGAAGATGAATGGATACATTATGAGATTGGATCAACTGGGTTTTGGTGTGGATCATGAATTGAGTATAGACTTGATTATAGTTGGTTTACCAAATAGTTTTGCATAGTTTCTACTCAACTATAGGATGAACGATAAAGAGACCTCCATACTTGGGCTGATCAACTTGCTTAAAATAGTTGAACCTACCTTGAAGAAGGAAGGTAAAGCTATGATGCTTGTGGATTCTTCTGGTTCTAAGAACAAGAAGAGGAAATCCACTAAAGCATAGGGAGGTGTGGCCAAGAAGAAGGCAAAACAGTTTGCCTCAAAAGGTACTTGCTTTCATTGTGGCAAGGATGGCCATTGGAAGAGAAACTTCAAGACCCATCTAGAGTCTATGAAGAAGAAGGCATCTGATGCCACATCTCCTTTGCTATCTTTTTCATTAAGATCAGCAATGTTTCTCAAAACAATCAATGAGTAGTAGATACCGGTTGTGGCTCACACATATGTATTGATATGCAGGGCTAAGGAATAATAAGAGACTCAACAAAGGGGAGTTGGACTTACGAGTAGGAAATGGGGCAAGAGTTGCGGCATTAGCCATAGGGACTTATATTTTGAACCTCCCAAATGGACTTCTTTTAAATTTGGATGATTGTTTTTATGTACCTACTTTGACTAAGAACATTTTTTTTGTTTCTTATTTGAAAAAGAAAAACTTTTATTTAACTTTTGTGTGGTGTTGTTCTCATATGTTAAATGTTCTTTATCACTAGTGGAACATTATACGATGGAATTCATTTATTAGATAATCGATCGATTTTAAATATCTGCTGTGATAAGGCACAAGAAAGATAATCTGAAATCATCTTACTTATGGCATTGTCGTCGTGGTCATATAAGTGAGAGGTGCATGACTAAGTTACATAAAGAAGGTAGCTAGGATTCATTTGATTATGAATCATATGACACATGTGAATCTTGTTTATTAAGCGAATGTAGAATTACTAAAGAGTAGGTGAACACAACCAATGGACCGTAGACCTAACCACATTATGACGTTTGTGGTCCAATGTCCACACATGCCAAAGGTGGTTTTGTCTATCTTTATCGAAGATCATTCACGATATGGGTACTTGTATCTTATGAGATACAAATATGAAGCCTTTGAAAAGTTCAAGGAATTTAGAAATGAGGTGGAAAAACAACTTGGGAGAGTATTAAAACACTGAGATTAGATCGAGGTCATGAATAATTAAGCCAAGAGTTTTTGGATTACCTTAGGGATAATGGGATTTTATCCCAATGGACTCTACCTTATACGCTGATTAATGCCCAAAAAGTGCAATTTTGAACCCTATATTAGATAGGTTTTGAGTGCTTTTTGCGCATTAATCATGTTATTTATACCAATTGAAGTGTTCTAGTCTTCTTGGTAACACTTATGTTTAGAGAGGTATTTTGGTTGTTTGCGGTGTTTGCGCACTTTTGGAGTCAATCTGAGTCAAATGAATCATGAGTTGGAATTCAAGTCTGACCACATCAATCAGCCCGAAAGAATCAGTATTAAGGAAAACGAGGCAAAATGAAGAAAATGTGATGCGGGTTGAAGCGAGCAAACGTGAAGGATCAACAATGCGGGAATTTTCGCTAAACATGCTGAGATTGCAACCTTAGCGAATTTCGTAACCTTGTGAAAACACCAAATTTACTAGACCATCCCAATTTCTTCACTATACTTGTTCCTTAAACGAAAAAACTGATTCGTTACTCACAGAATTTAAGCTGAAAAGCCTTGGAAATTTATTAAATGTATTTTCCACCCTGCAATTCATGTTTCGCTAAGACACGGTGATTTGGCTAGTTAGCGAAATTCCTCAAACCATGAAAATTGATCTCGTCATCTTTGTAATTAATACCACGCCTCAGAGCTTAGTGTATTATAGTGTCAATAACTTAGCCAATTTCATAAGTTTTTTAGTATTTTCATACTTTGAGGAGGCTATATAAGCCTCTTGTTTTTGTAACCTAAGTAACATTAGGAGTAACAATGCGAGAAGAAGATATTTTTGTAAGTTTTTATTTTTGTAAATAAAAAGTCTTTTATTTTAGTTTACTTTCTTTTCCCTCTTCCCTCTCTCTTACTTTTCTCCTTTCTCGGCTGCCAAACACCCCTCTTGAGGATGACAACTCAAGAGATGCTTGGCTAAGCCTCCTTTCTTTGAAGAGGAAGGAAGCTAGCTTGGTGGTGAGGCATATGCATGTTGTCCTATTGTATTAAAAGCTACGGGTAGTGTATTTATGGCCCTTATTCTCAAAACATAGTTGCATAACATGGGATATTATTAGTTGTGTCTCTCTCCATACTTTAATTTGTTGTTCTTTAGATATTTTTCTGACCTCTGAGATAATATTTACATGTTAGGGTTCTTCAAATTAGGGTTAAATAACATTTCTTTATTATTGTTTGTAATACTCTCATGCTTTAGGATCTGATTGCAATTGAGAGATGCCTTTGTTGTTCTTTTAGATAGTCTTCTGAGCCTCTAAAATGATAATTGAATGTTAGGGTTTTAAACTAAAAGAATACAACTGCATCTTCCCTACTGCAATATTGGCTCAAATAAGGAGATGTTTCATAGGTGAGGTTTACTAGATTCATCTCGTCCGGTTATGCCATGGACTATATATTTGCATGTCATGAGATAAAACCGAGACATATTTGCCTACTTGCAAGTTAGTGACACAATTCTTCAAGAGTTAACTTTTTCACCTTTAATTTCGAGTTTTACAGTTTCTCGATTTCAACTTCATACTTGTTTTGAAGCAAGTTCAAAGTCGAATAAAGCCTTACCTTCATGCAATCTGGCTCATTTTTAGGATGAAAACCCATCCCAGTGTTAGATCCTGAACCACTATCTGCGTGGCTTGACTACGCGGTAGGAGGAACAGGTATATAAATTTTGTTGATTTTAACCGTTGACCCCTCTTTGTGCTTACGAATCATACGCCACAACACAATGGTGTGGCTAAGAGGAGAAACCAAACCTTGTTAGACATGGTAAGGTCTATGATGGGTAAGGCAGATTTACACAAATCCTTATGGGGTCATGCACTTGAGATAGTTGTTTACATCTTAAACAGAGTCCCATCCAAGTCAATTAAAGTTACTCCATATGAGATATGGACTAACAAAAAGCCTTGTCTTTCTCACATGAAAGTATGGGGTAGTCCTGCTTATGTGAAGCGGACTATGTCAGACAAGCTAGACGCTAAATTTAATAGGTGTTTGTTTATAGGATATCCCAAGGAAACAAATGGATATAAATTCTACAATTCTTTGGAACAAAAGGTGTTTGTTTCAAAGCATGATGTGTTCATGGAGAAAGAGTTTCTTCTAGAAGACTATGGGAGCAAAATTGAACTTCGAGAAGTTGAAAATGCTCAAACAGATGTAGATCACCTGACTGAAGCTGAGGCTGTTATTCATAGTGATGAGAAACAATTGATCCTTTTGAAGCACAAGCACTTCGTAGGACAAGTAGAACATGTACTGTTCTAGAGAGATGAATTTCTCATCAATGAACAGAAGGATGTATTGCTCATAGAAGATGATGAGCCTACTACCTACAAAGAATCTCTTAATAGTTAAGAGTTTGGAAAATGGCTTATAGTCATGAAGTTAAAGATGGACTCCATGTATACAAACCAAGTATGAGATTTGGTTGATCCACCTAAAGGATAAAACTCATAGGATACAAGTGGATCTTCAAAAAGAAGACGGACATGGAAGGTAATGAAATTACCTATAAAGCTAGGCTTATGGCTAAGGGTTATCGTCAAAGATAAGGAATTGATTATGACTAGACTTTTAGTGCAGTAGCCATGCTTAAATCCATCAGAATACTCCTAGCCATTGCTATTCATTATGATTATGAGATATGACAAACGAATGTGAAGACGACTTTCCTCAATGGAAACCTATTTGAAGAAGTGTACATGACACAACCTGAAGGCTCCATATCTGAAAATGGTAGTAAAGTATGCAAACTTTAGAGATTCATTTAGGGATTGAAGTAAGCATCTAGGAGTTGGAATATCTGATTTGATAAGACAATCAAAGAGTTTGGTTTCTCATAAAATTATGATGAGCCTTGTGTGTACAAGAAGGCTAGTGATAGTGCAGTCATATTCTTGGTGTTATATGTGGATGACATATTACTAATTGGAAATGACATCTCAACATTGAAATATGTCAAAGTTTGGCTATCCAAGAATTTCTCCATGAAAGACCTTAGAGAAGCGACCTACATATTGGGGATTGAGATCTATAGAGATAGATCTAAAAGGTTTCTTGGTATTTCACAGTCTATATACATAGACAAGATGCTAAAGAAGTTTGGCATGGAGAAGTCCAAGAGAGGATGCATTCCCATGTCTAGTGGGATCACCCTCTCGAAGTCCATGTGTCCAAAGATACAAGATAAGAGGACACACATGAGTATGGCCTCATATGGTTCGATTATAGGATCAATCATGTATGCTATGTTATGTACTAGACCCGACGTATCATATGCTTTGAGTGTCACGAGTGGATACCAGTCTAACCTTGGTGAGGGTCATTGAGTGGTTGTGTGAGAAATATCCTTAGAAATATAGGAAAATTTGAGATTTGTTCTTGATTTATAGAGATAGTGATCATGGCGAGTATCTGGATTCCCGACACTTGTCGATGAGATGATTTCAAACCTCAATCAGGCTATTTGTTCACATTGAATGGTGTGTATTCCGGTTAGAAGAGTTCCCAAACGAGTTCCCTGACTCGATCGAAGTGCGATTTGCGACCTGAGCAATTTAGATAAGGAAGTTCATTGTTGAACTAGGAGTGGTACCAAGCATTGTAGATTTGATACCTTTATATTGTGACAATAATGGAGCCATTATGCAAGCAAAGGAACCATGGTCTCATCAAAAATCCAAAAACGTACTCATGGAATCTGGAATTTGATTGAAATCATTGGTAGATGACAAATATCAAAACCTCATTTGCTTTGCGTGATTTAGCGTGTTTGTAATATGTTTTGTATATAAATAAACATTGTTTAGTTACATTTCTAATATTTAGTTTTATATTTGGTCTTGTAGGTAAAATGGTGCAGGTGAGGCTTGTTGGATACTTGAAGAAGAAGGATTACAAAACCTCCAATGTCGCAGCCCGTTCCAACATTGTAGCGTTCACATATCTAACACCAGTGCGACGTGGATTGATTTAACATCACGACATTGCGATCTCGTCATGTTTCTGGGTAAAGGCTATAAAAAGAAAAATACACTAATTGAAGGGGGGTTCGCACATGGAGAGCTTCTAGGGTTTTGGATGGTCATCTTATGCATCTTTTGAAGATATTTGAAGGCTTTGGAGGGAGAAACTTGAAGAACCTTGAAGATCCATCATATCCTCTTGATCACTAGAGTTTCACTTCTCTTTACTTTCATGTTTATTCTTAAAATTGTACTGGATCAAACATACATCATGTTCTAATTTCATGATCTAGGGGGTTGGTTGTATATTGGACATGAATATTATGTTTAGTTGTTAATTTTGCATATTTCTATTATCTTTTAATAATTGTTTTCCATTAACTCATGCTTAGTTGAATTTGACATATTAACTTATGATCCATCTTAACATGGTGAGTGATTCTTTGTGAGATTTGAGAAGTGAATGAAGAATTAGACATAGATGAGTTAACTTACTTTGTTGGATAATAGAGATATTAACAATAATTAGGAGATTTAGGGTTCTTTGATCTTAATGTATCTTTAACACTTAGGGTATAGCTAAGAAACAAAGAAACACAATTAATAAACTTGATGGTTATTTGACCTTGAGAAGAAACATAATTATAAGATAGGCGAGTCTTGGAAGACATTTACATAAGATAATAGAATGGGATTTTAGCAAGAACATAATAGGATTGACCAATAATACCAACACCCTAGACTTTTATATCCATTTAGTAATTCCTAGTTGTGAAACCCAAAGGTTACATTGAATGTTGTTTTAATTTAGTTTTACTTTTGATTGAACATTTTGTTCACTAGTTTGAATAATAAGATCATATTTATAATTTTTGGTGCCCATCCCCATTTCACGTGGATCGATATCCATACATTGAGTACACTATATTACTCGATAAGCGTATACTTACGCGGTTAGGCATTCCTTGCACACTTTATCGCACATATTTTAAACACAATCATGCAAAACACCTATCATATTTTTGGCGTTGTTACCGAGGACGTTGCAGTGTATATGCTAATATCATTACTAAGTACTTATTTGGTACTTCAGAAAAAAAATTTATTGAGTTTTTGATACTCTTTATTTTCTTTTTGCAGAACACTTCCAAGTACTTTAAGTTGTATGCGAAGATTAGGTGCTGAACATCTTATACCTTTGGATCAGGAGATATAGAAGACTTTGAAAAGAATTCTAAAGGGTAAAAGAGAAGCAACAAGAATGGAACAATAACCTATGGAACATATGGAAGGATTTGGAGAAGAAGAAGCTGGCTCTAGAAGAGTAGGTAGTATGCACCTTGATGTTGCAACTATGGACACTATCCTGAGACTTATCAGGGATTATGCTCTTCCACCTTCTATTACTCTACTTGTGATCAGGAGACCAGCGATACAAGCAAACAATTTTGAGCTAAAGTCGATCACTCTACAATTATTGCAAGGAATTCAATTCCATGGTCTTGCATATGAGGATCCGAATACTCATATCCTGAACTTCTTGGAGGTGTGTGATATAGTAAAATATAATGGTGTACGTGATGAAGCCATTCACCTTCGATTGTTCCCATTTTCATTGAAAGAAAAGGCTAAGCATTGTCTTATGTTATAACCTTTAGATTCCATAACATCATGGGATGAATTGGTGAACAAGTTTCTAGCTCGATTATTTCCACCAGCAAAAGCAACAAAATTGAGAATTGACATCAGTAATTTCTATCAATATAAAGTTCTTTTGCTCTAATATGAAGAACTTCTCAATCTTCGAATCCTTGTGACTATGAGGAAAGAATCTATCGATCAAAATCTGCTGAAACTAAGTCCATGTGATTGATAGGATACCTCCATCCATGACATCCACTTGTCCATAGTACATCTTCCATGAGAAAACTTTGACGAGAACCCTTTGATCATGTCTATGCGAGGCCATAACTACGTAAATGCTTGTTTACTCTATCAACCATAACCAAGGTACGCCTCTAGGTCATACTTCACCGTGATATGGCAGCTTGACTTTGTTCTCTCATAGACCTCTAGGCTCTTCGGGAACTCTAGGTGGTGGTGGAAATTGGCTAAAGTACTTGTTTCTTTGACAGTCTCAGCTATACCTACTATCTAAGGGAAATACGTGCCACGTTCTGCGATGTAATCTTAGACAGGTTCCTTTGGTGCTTGGATAGTGCAGCTTTGTTTATACTGAAGTGAATCATGGAGGAGTAAAGTAGAACTTGGCTGGGCTCAACTCCCTCGGGTGTGCGGCCTTTCGGAGCGCTCTCGGAAAGGCTCCTATACTTGACCTCGGCATCCTCTCTGCGACAAAGTGCTTTGTATGCAAAAGAAAATAAAAAAATTAATTGTTTAATACTTTGAAACACTTAAAATGTATGTACTATGAATTTGAAAATGCATGGTTACCAATAGTGTAAAATAGTGTATAAGAAAACTATGGTGTAATAACCTGAGGTTTCTAAGACCACCGCTCACGATACTAACTGACACCTCCACCCCTATAAAAGTAAGGCGATGTACCGGAAACCACGAAACTCGGCGATACTTTATGACTAGAGAATCTGTGAAAGCTATATTAAAGTGTTGCTTGCTCAAAACACAGTATAAAATTTTTCTACTTTTAAACTAGTGATTTTATAAAATTCAATGACATAACGGCTACCGCATCAAGACATGTCCTAAAACACCTTAAATAAATATACTTCTAAAATATGATAATAACAACACTTCTCATAAAAAAGAGTACTCAGGGCTCATCTGCATTTTCATAAACCAAAACTATGTACATACATTTTTATTTCGGTGTTTGTTTTGAGAATTTGTTTATTGCGGGTTTTGAGGCACTTTTGTGTACTAATCGAAGCAATTAACCTGAATTGATACATTATAAAGTTCCCAACTATGCTACTAATCATATTTTGTAGATATTTTGTAGTTTTGCAAATAATTATACCACTTTCTTCAAACCCAGTTCAAATCTGAAGAACCGAAGTGAGCTCATTTGCATGGACAAAGCGGTCATGATTAGATAAATCACAGGAGGAAGTGAAAATTGCATAAAATTCGAATCTATGAAATTTTACTTAATATCCCTGTTTTTTCTTGGATTAACCAATTTTGACCTATTTTTTGTGGTTTTTTACCAAAATGCCCTTAATGTAATTTTTGTTCTTTCATACCTTTATGTAATTTCATACGACTGGCGCTATACTCACTTTCAGTCAAGCTATCATCTCCTGAGCAGTTTTCTTTATCAATAGAGTGGGCGCAAAGCTTTGGGCTTTCCGCCTCTGCTTTCAGCCATTTTCTCTCCTTTCGTATTTCCTCCTGCCCAGACAACCTTGAGGATGTGACTCGAGGATGCTTGAAGCCCCAAACCCCTCGTCAGCCAGAGGGAGGGCCACTAAGGGAAAGTTTGAGGTACGCATATTATCACCGTGTTGACAAGCATGAGGCATTTATCACCATTTATGTTTGCATCTCACGCTAGAGTTTGAATCCACGTGATGTACCTTAGTGTGATGCTAGCAAGCTTTAAAGGCTCGGTGGATGCTTGTGCTAGATCCGGCGATGGTAACTAGTCGCGTTTATTGGCTCCTACGGAGTTAGATCTAGGGCCAATTTTAACTGTTTCGAAACATTAATGGTCAATAAATGTCGTATACTAAGAGAAACACTTTTAGAGTTCAGTTTTATGGCTAAACGTGGAATCCGGTTCGGGGAAATGACTAGGTCATTTTCCCCTTGTGAGAGGAAAAGGACAGGGACATTATATTTGCACGAACCACACAAGCCTAGTGGCCCGAAACTTCAAGGATTTCTTTTACACTTCATTTCTCTACAGTTACGATTTTTCGAGCCATGACACAGTTTTATAGAAACCCCAAATCAGTGGAAAAACCAATTTCAATCAGCGGTGACTCATTTAGCATGAAGAAAACCCATCCCCAGATTAAACCTAGAGAAACAGCACTATCTTTGCGGTAGCTTTGCCTTTCTGAAGTAGAATCCTAGGATATAAATTTGTTGATTTGAGACACCTCTTGCCTTATTAGATCCAAATGGCGTCGTTTAGGGATGGGCGCCTTAGTCACCAGTGAAGTTTTGAACTTGTGATCCTGCATCCACAAGTGTTGGTGAATTCCAATCTCTTTTACTTATACTTTTATTTCCCTATGGGTTCCTTTGCTTTGGGTTGATTAATTTTTATCACGTCGTACATATAATTTTCATTTTTTTTTCTAGCTAACATTAACCTTTTTGGTAGCCCTGCATTCTATTTGGTTATCTGTCATTGTTGCTTGCCTAGCAGCTTATGCACCATTGGGAGAGAAACACTGCAGGTGGATTGGAAAGGGTCAGTACTCCAATTGAACAGGGGTGTGAAGTGAGCCTAAATTATGCACAAATGGAACCTCCACTGAGGAAACGAAACCCAGCAGGGATTCGAAAAGGGATCATTTTCTGGTCGATGAGGGATCACATACACCCACGAGGTGAGTGCACCCCTCATCCATTATTCCCCACACGCTGGGATGTGGCGATGAGGCCTTATCAATTACCCTAACTCCCAACTTTTCATGGTATGGAAAATGAAAATCCATACACATGTCAGGGATTTTGAGGAAGTTTGCCGCGACTTTCAAGAGGGTGCAATCGATATGGAGAGTCTGATTAGAAAGCCTTTCCTTTAACCCTGAACAAGGCCCCGGGTGGCAATTCTCTAAGGCAAGCCCAGTGAATTAGGCGAGAACTCTGATGATTTTAGTTCTTGATGCACCTGACTAATAAGCAGAAAGTATATTATACATTTGCGGCCCATGATAATGAGAAGTTCTTGATCTTGAGAGGTCATATAGGCTCCTCCGATTACTGCCCTCACCATGGCTTTGATACCTGGATGCTGGTGAATCACTTTTATGATGGGATGTCCCCTGCTATGAAGCAATTGTTAGAAACCATGTGTGGAGGGACTTCCTGAGCAAGAATCTAGATGAAGCCATGGATTTCCTCAACTATGTGGCTGAAACCTCCAAGGCATGGGATGAGCCAAACCCAAGGGAGGTAGAGAGAATGAAGCACACAAGAAACCAAAGGGGAGGCATATACTCACTATGAGAGGATGTGGAAATGAAACCCAAGTTATCTTCTTTAACTAGAAGGTTGGAAGAGCTTGAAATGCGAAATCAACATAGAGTCACCGGGTATTAGTTATTGAAGCACCTATACCTCACTTTATTACTGTTTTTGGTGCCAATCCACTAGTCACTAAGGAGGCAACGCCGACGATTGCTCCTTGGTAAAGGGATTTGATGCAGAGTAGGCAAACATAATTGGATCAAGTAAGCCACCAACAAGCGCTCCATGTAGAACACCTATAATCAATTGGAGGAATCATCTAATCTATCATAGGCTTAAGCCCACGACTTATGCTCCCACGGGTTCCACGACAACGTGCAGTTTCCACTTCCACGGCCCAGCAACAACATCCTGGTTCCACTTCTACTTGACAACATCCTGGTTCCACTTCCTGATGCTCGGTAACCCCCGTCCCTCCATCCCGTATAGAAACCCAAGCCATTGTGAATTTAGAGCAAGAGTTGTAGGTAACTATGGAAACGAAAACGATGAATCTAGACCACTCGAAATCGAAACAATGAAGAATGCACTCAACAAAAAAATAGATGACCTGCATACTCAGTTTCAAGGTTGACTAACCAATAGAAGGTTCTCGAAAAAGGAAAATTTCCATCCCAAACACAACCAAATCCCAGGGGAGTGCATGAATTAAGCTGCGCGGCGAGATCCCGTAATTGATGAGTAAGCGTGGTCGCACGAGGTGGTAGAGAAGTCAAACCCTCCACCCCCAAACCAGCAGTGGAAGATCCCAACGTAGTTGAACCTGAGTCAGAGAATGAGGCACCAAAAGGGGATACATTGAAAAAGAGTACACCCCCTCCTTTTCCACATGCATTGAGAAACAAGAAAAGAACCATCAACCAGATAGAAATATTAGAAGTGCTGAGGCAAGTGAAGGTCAACATCCCTCTGCTTGACATGATTAAAAGCAAGTCAGCTTATGCTAAATTTTGAAGGACACATGCACGGGTGAAGAGGAGTCTAAATGTCAATAAGAGGCCTTCTTAAGCTTGAGCAAGTCGGTCTTTGTCACAGTGGAGTGTAAAACCACAGTAAAATTACAAAGATCGGGGTGTCCTACCATCTTAAGTTAATATCGGAGGCACTTGTGTTGAAAAAGCACTACTAGATTTGGGACTGGTGAACCTCTTCCATATTCAGTAGCCTGCGTAATTGGGTTTGGGAGAACTTAAGCCCACTTCCATCACCTTGTCTCTGGCCAGATGGGTGTTAAAATACAAGGGGACTATTGAGGATGTTACAATACAAGTGAATAGAATTCCTACTATCGGTGGATTTTGTCGGTACTTGATACGAGCCGGTTGCAATAGGGACTGACCATGTACCCATCATGTATTGGGAGGCATTCTTGGCTGCCCGAATGCCATTATAAATTGCCGAAATGGGGTTATGCAACTCACCTTTGGGAACATGACCTTGGAACTTAATATCTTCCACTTAAGTAAAAAGCATATGCAACCAGTGGAAGATGACTGTGAAGAAGTCTGCATAATAGACACAATTCTTGAAGAACAAGATAACGAGCGCCAAGTGCAAGATGTGTTGAACCAGGAATTGTCTGACAACAACCAAGAGCAACAGGACCCCCAAAGCATGAGTTTAGTACATGGGCACTGATTAGTGCCCAAAAAGTGCTATTTTGAACTCTATTTAAGATAGGTTCTAAGTACTTTTTGTGTACTAATCATATTAGTTAAGCCGATTGACACGTGTAGGTCCCTTTGGTACTAATGATTACTTATTTCAGGACTGTTTGTGGTAGTTTTGCGGTTTAGACCCTATTCTACCATATCGAGCTAATCATATCGAAGTTGAGCTGGTTACAGAGTTCGTATGATTTATCTTCGATTGCATCAAGCCAGGAACGAAGAAATTGAAGCTGAAATAAGCTGGATGCAAGCTAGAACATGCAGGATGCAGGCAGGAGCAACAGGGGAGATTTCGTTAGAATAGCGAAATTTTGCTAGAATAGCGAAATTTTCACAATAATAGCGAAATTTCGCTAGAATAGCAAAATTTTCGCTATGTATAGCAATTTCGCTACATAGCGAATTTTCGCTATGCTAGCGAATTTTCACTACATAGCGAATTTTCGCTGTGCTGTGATTTTCGCTACATGTGAATTTAGCTATAATATAGAATTCTCTGCTCCTCTTTTTGTATACAAGCGACCCTAGTTTTGGTTAATTTCATTTCTACCCACCTTTGTAATTATACTAGTTAGGTTGGGTGGTATTTTCATTTTTGTTGTAAGGCTATATAAGCCATTTTCTAAACAATTTCTAACCTAACTTTAATTTGAAGCATTCTCCAGTACGGGCCCCTGTTTTTGGCCCTCATTTGCTCTCTTCTCTCTCACATTCCTCTTCTTTCTAAATGACCAAAGAATTTCCTTTGGGGAAGACAACTCAAGGATGTTTGCTAAACCTCTAAACCTTTGAAGAGAGGGTTACTAGGCTTGGGAAGTAAGGTTGCATTTGTTCCCACTGTTTTTCACCTTGAGGTTTGACATTTGGTTCCCCAGATTTGTAACTCTAGGTTTAAAGCTCTTTGATGTACTTTCTTTGTGATACTTGGCAAGCTTTTAGGGTTCGGTGTATTCTGGCTTTAGATACAACTGATATCCATTGAATTGCTATTCTGAGCCACTGGAGGTAGGTTAAGGGGTTATATTTTCACTTTGTAGATGCATCCTCATTTGATCAATACTTGGTAATCTTTTTGAGGTTCGGTGGATGCTTGTTATTAAGATCCCATAGATTCATTAGTTGCCTTACGAATCATTGTAGGATGGAATTGAGGTGATAGATTTTCCTTGTAGGAACCATAAATGCTAAATAAATGCTTTCTATCAAAGGAAAATTATTAGGGTTTAGTTTTAAAGTTAAATGAATCCGGTTCGGGGAATTGACTATAGGTCATCCTCCCCAGCGAAATGGACAGAGGACCTCTTGTAACCCCTATCCATGACCCGTCACTTCAAGGATTTCTTTTTACCTTTATTTTAGTTTATTTAGTTTTGTTTTCAGATTTCCACAACATCGACTCCACACACTTTTCCAAATCCTAAAATCCAAAACAAATTCACCATTTTGACCCTATTGTAAATCATTTGGTATGAAGAAAACCCGTCTGTGTTCGATCCTTAGAGTCGCTATCTTTGCGATGGATTGCGCTACGAGTAGGAGTAATTTAGGTTATAAATTTTGTTGATTCATAACACCTACTTTGCATACGAATCAAATGTTGCAAAAATTCGCTACATAGCGAATTTTCGCTATGCTAGCGAATTTTCGCTACATAGCGAAAATTTCACCTATAGCAAAACCATCTGCTCCTTGTTTTTGTGTACAAATGACCTGTTTAGTTAATTTCCAATTCTGCCCTTCTTTATTAATTATACTATTTAGGTTAGATTGGTATTTTACTTTAGTTGTAAAAATTTATATAAATACATTTGTGAACATTTGTAACCTAACTGTTCATTGAAAGCATTCCATTCACGGGCTAATTTTTTTGGCTCCTCCGTTTTGTCTCTTCTCTCTCCTCTTTCTCTCACTTTCTAGGCAACCAAACACACCTTTGAGGATGACAACTCAAGGATGTTTGTCAAACCTCTAAACCTTGAAGGAGGGTTGTATTCAGAATAGAGTTGATAGGGTTTCGCGGTGTTCCTGCATTTTCACGAAGCGAGTGCTACGTGTTATGGTTCAGAGCTTTCAAAACTAGGTTTAAAAGCTATTTGATGTACTTTCTTTGGTCAATACTTGGCAAGCTTTTTAGGGTTCAGATTATTATTCTTAATGTTCCTATGTGACATCCATTAGTTGTCATTCACGAGCCATCGGAGAGTAGGTTAAATGTTAGATTTTAACCCAGGAACATTGTACTCGGTAAAATGCTATGTTTGAAGAGGAATGAATGCCCCAGGGTTAGTCTTTAAAGTTCAAACCAAGATCGGTTTGGAAATGACTATAGGTCATTTTCCTAAGGCAAAGGAAATAACGAGGACACCTTTACCTTTATCATACCAAACTAGTGGCCCCGAAACGAGGACTTCTTTTTACATTTTATTTCGAATTACCTTCGAGTTAGCATAGTGACATGTTTTATGCTGAATCATCGAATAAGCGCCATGCATTTTGAATCATTATACAAATCATTTGTAAGACGAAAACCCATCCTGTGTTCGATCCTAGAGTCGGTTATACTACGGTAGTTACGCTCGACGGTGGGAGTAATTTAGGTATAAATTTTGTTGATCAGGACACGATGCGGCACAGATCAAATAAAGGTTATGGCACAAATTACTCCTACTGCAAATAGCGGCAACACTGCTGTAATGCTCGAGCTCTAGGATCAGGCTGAATGGAGTTTTACTACTCATACCAAATGATTTACGATAGGCGAAATGGTGAGATTTGTTTTGGATTTTGGGATTTGGTGTAAGTGTGGAGTTGATGTTGTGGAAATTGAAAATACATGAAATAAACTAAAATAAAGTGTGAAAGTCTTTGAAGTGTTAGACTGTTGATAGGGTTCTGAAAGGGTCCTCGGGTTCATTTCGTTAGGGAGGATGACATAGTCGATTCGGCTTGATCTTCGATAACTTAAAAACTAAACCACAATAATAGTCTCTTTTGATAGAAGCATTTATTTAGCATTTATGGTTCCTACAGTGAAAATCTTTCCTGTATTACATCCTACAATGATTCGTAAAGAGCGACTAATAATCTCAAATAAGATCTAATAATGGCATCCTTTGAACCACAAGATTACCAATCTATTGATCAAAGAGATACATCTACGAGTGAAAATATAACCTTAACCTACCTCCAGTGGCTCGTAAATAGAAGCTGTGGATATCGAGTGTATCTAAAGCTAAGAAATACAGAACCTAAAAACTTATAAGTGGCGAAGAAAGAGTACATCAGAGTAAACCTAGGGTTGCAAATTTAGGAACCAAAATGTCAAAACCTCTTTGCGTGAAAAATAGGGAGCGAATGTTAACCTTACTTCCCAAGCCTAGCAGCCCTCTTCTTCCAAGGTTTAGAGGCTTTGGCCAAACATCACTTGAGTTTATCATCCTCGAAGGGTGTGTTTGGTGCCTAGAAAGTGAGAAGAGGAGAGAGAGAAGAAGGAAACGAATGAGGCGAAGTAGGGGCATGTGCTAGATAATGCTTCAGAATTAAAGTTAGGTTACAAATTGTTGAGGAAAATGACATATAACATGACGGTGAAATACCAGTGGCTAACTAATGGTAGTGAGTAAAAAGTGGCGCAAAGCAATGTGTACACAAAAAGAGGGAGTGAGCCATGCAGTAATTTTCGCTACATAGCGAAATTCCGCATATGTAGCGAAATTGCTATACATGGCGAGAAGGAATTTAGTATTCTGGCAGTCTCACATTTGCTCTTTTGTCACGTGTTCCGACTTGCATCCGACTGTTCGACTTCAATTTCTTCGTTCACTGGCAAATCATACAGGCTCGTGTGAATCGACCCGACAGATATGTTTAACTTGATATATCGGTAAGATAGGTTCTAAAACACTGCGAAAACTGCAAGCAACTCAGCTACGTCATTGGCTCAAAGGACTACGCGTCAATCGGCAACAATATGGTAGTACCTGTAGTGCCAAACCTATCTTAAAAAGTTCAAAATAACGCACAGGCACTGTCGGTATGAAGAAAAGGAAATACACCTCTAATGGTGGGGAGGGAAGAAAAGGAATCTCAACAGCTGGATCTCAAGCCCCTGCTTGTGGAACTAAAATATGCATTTTTGGAAGAAAATGCATGCTGTCCGCTTATTACATCACAAGGTTTACACTCAGAGAAGATAATCCTACCGCAACCTCAAGAAGAGTACACATAAGTTTTTGTGTGGAAAATGAATGAAAAGGCACGCCAAAACAACTGCAACCCATAAATATTGAGTTAGATGAGAGCCAAAAGAAGAAAACCAAACAGAGAGGATTTAATCCTCAGTATGCGAGGATATGTGGTGCCAAAGAATTAAAGTCCCAAGCCACATGCTTCCTGCATTATTTTTAATTCCACATCCACAGCACCGGTGGTTTTTGAACCTAAGTTGTCAAAGAAATCAGTGGTAACCACAAATAAGACTAAAAAGGAGGAGAGGCACGCCTGTTCGCTTACACAAACAGTCGGAGGGTATGTATTGATTAGAATATTTAATGAGGACAAGAAAAGATCATTCTACCTTTCAGCAGCGTGATTTAGCCTTGAAAGAGTTTCAAAGCCACCTCCTTTCTACCGCTTTCGGATGGTTATCGTGTTACTCAGATTGAATTAATAAACGATCAGATACACATCACTCCCGCCGGGCAGCCATATTTACAAGAGGATGCTCTTCCGCCGTGTGTACGCCCCCTACCACTCCAACGATGCGCCTTCTTCAATATTTTCCGTCTGATCCAGATCCTATTATGGGAGGCTTCACAGCGGATGAGCACGCATACCACGAGGAAGCTTGATCAACGCTTCATCTGATTTGAACCGTCCCGTGATGATGCATTGAAAGAAGAACTCGGGTGCCGGAATCGAAAGTGCCATTTCATGGTGTAACCGTTGAACAGTGCCGTGGACATGTCATTTCCGAAGCTGGAAATTGGGCGTGACAAAAGCAAAATTGAACTGATCTTCGACTAATTTCAACACTACGTGGGCGATGCAACAGGGCAATTCAAGGCGCATGCAAAGCCACATAGAGGTTCATACAACCCTTCACAAAACGCAAGCCACTTTATGCTTCAGAAAAGTATACCGTTTTGAGTGGATGTAGAATGCCAACAGCGTTTGAAGTTACGAGCTCAAGCTTACTTTCATAATTAATCGCACCAGCAGAAATAATGGCCCCTAACTCCGGCAAAGCCAAGCCTTCGAAAGTTGCGTAATATGATCCCACCGTCGGAGCGCCTTTCCGCACAAAGATGGGAGGGAAACCGTATTGTGGTTTAATATGTATGCGAAAAAATGTTACATTGAATTAGTTTCTGAAGGAATTACACTAAACATCCAGAAAGAATTGCCGGCAAAGGATCTATGCCCGGACAAGTCTGGCGTATTTGATTGCTGACATAACTGATCTCGCAGATTTGGTCTGGGCCTTTAAAATATCCGTCACTAAGAAAATAAAGGCGTTGAAGCTTATCGATGGGTCCTCTACTATAGTGGAGTTCAACCGCAGACGGATACAAAGGTGGTGTTAATGTCATCATCTTTCCGCATCAACCGGCACACACAACACCCACAATCCCCTCCACTCTATGACAGAATTCCTCAGTGAGAGCTCTGCACTCACTATGGGACAATGCTCCTGGTTTGCCCACAATATCAGTTAACTTTTTCTGGTAGCTAGTGGAGAGTTGGCCAAAACATCGGGAGCACATGACAAGATAAAGCCTTCTTCCATGCAAAAGTCCACCTCATACCATATTAATAGAGAACCTTTTATTATTCAAATATTTCCAGTTAGATCAAATAATCAAAGTAAACATGTGAGAACAAGAGGGGATACTCAGCCAACGCTACATAATGCATGTGTAGGTCATTTCGCTCCTTAAAACGGTAATGAAGGTGTCGTGCGTGTTTTTATTGGCCTTCTTTGTTTAAGGATGCCTATACCATGTGCAAACAATGCGACAAATGCCAGAGGTTGGGAAAAATCTCTCGTCATCACATGATGCCACTGAACCCTATTCTGGTTGTTGAGTTATTTGACGTTTGGGGCATCCACTTCATGGGACCATTTGCTACTTCCTTCGGATATACTTACATTCTCGTGCGAGTTGACTATGTGTCGAAATGACTCAAAGTAATGTCGTGTAGAGCAACAGATCATAAGGCCGTATTGAAATTCTTGAAGGAAAACATTTTCTCCAGATTCGGGGTCCTCAAAGCCATAATCAGTGATGGAGGCTCACATTTCTGCAATAAACCTTTTGAGAATCTCCTATCCAAGTACGGTGTCAAGCACAAAGTGTCCACCCCTTATCTTCCTAGACCAAGCAATAAGTAGAGCTTAGCCAACAGTGGGAAATCAAGACCATATCATGAAAGTGGAAATTTAACCGAAGATAGCCTCCCTCGGTTTCGCTTGACTCTCTCTAGGCATACAGACAACCTACAAGACCATTCTGAGCATGTCTCCTTATCGCCGGCATATGGCAGTTTGCCACCCACCTGCAAGGGAAATTGAATACAAGGCCCGCAAAGTGCAAAAAATTCGAACTTGACATGGGTAGAGCTGGTCACAAAAGGCTCCTCGATATCAACGAGATAGAAGAACTGAGAAATGATGCCTACCTCAATTCAAAAATTGCAAAAGATAAGCTGAAGAGGTGGCATGATCAACTGATAGCTCGCAAACATTTCCAAAAAGGGGACCAAGTATCGCCTACACCCAAGCCCACCCTATTTCCAGCAAGCTTAAATCAAGATGGACTCCGGGCCATACACTATCCAAAAGCTCCACTCTCAATGGTTCAGAAATTTCCGCCATAATGCCAAAGACAATCAAGTGTTCAAGGTCAATGGCCAAAGGGTGAAGCCATATGCAGCTCAACACTTCACCGCATAAGGAGGAAATCCCCTCCTCGACCCCCCTCCATGAAACCACTCGAACACATATTTGTATGACTTATGCAAGATTCAAGTCACTATAATTTAATTGCTTATTTTTTAGTAGTAATCTTTTTGTGTCCCTAGTTGTTGTTTGGCTTATTTTCCTTTTACAATTTTTCTCATTTACAAGTTCGTTTCCTCACAATTTATAGTCTTCTATTTTGCAGGTGTCGCAGTGGGCTGGGATTAGTTTTCTGCTTGGAAATTTTCCAGGCTGTGAAAATTCGCAGGCCCACTGTTCATCTCCTTGACCTTCCGTCTGTTGCAAACTCTCCGTTTCCTGAGCCCACCATTAATTTCCCTATTTTTTTTTGTTCCAACCATTTAATAGGACCTTTAATCAGCCTACAAGTCCTCCCCTCCATCCTTTTGGCACACAACCTCCCCTCTATCCTTCCACAATTTCTTCACAAGCCTATATGGACCACATTGTGTGAACACCCACCACAGGGTGTAGTAATAAGTGCGAATCTTGTTAGCATTTTATACTTTTCACTTGTTTTATAAAACTTTAATGCTAGATTTTCACTAATATTGCTAAAGAATGCTCTAATTCCTCATTTGATTGTGTTTTGCAGATTTTGAACAAACACCAAGCAAAGTGATGAAAAAATGGAAGAAATCGAGTGAAATGGAAGTTGCTGAACTGTTGCAGCTACTTCGTCGCAACAAAGATAACCCTCATCAATCTATTTCTCGAGACAAAGGTTTGCGTTTGTTGAAACGAGGTAGGAGGATCATAGGGCATGAGCTACGGGTTCGTTTTGACAAACCACGACAAGCTGGAACTGAATTCGTCTCAAATATAGCTCATCATTGGCCCAATTTTTTTTGGATATATATATATATATATAGAGGATCATAGGGCATGAGCACGGTCTGCTCGACAAACCACGCATAAGCCGAACTCGAATTGCCTCAAATATAGCTCAATATCGTCTAATTTTTTTGGATATATATATATATATATATATATATATATATATATATATATATATAAGGTTATATATATATATATATATATTCTTATTTCAAAACGTAATTGGGAGGCGATAAAGGAATAATGGAAGTGAGACTCCCTGGATCTACTCTCGAGGAATCTTTTGCGGATTTGAAGAAGAAGACCTAGAACTCACCAACTTTCATCATTAAAGTTTCTTTTTCTCTTACTTTCATGTTTTATTCGAATTTTTCATTGTACCAGATTTTTAATATGTTCTAAATTCGTAGTCTAGGGTTTGGTTGTATTTGGACATGACTCTTATATTTAATCGTTGATTTTCCTTTTTCTATTGTTTCTTATGATTGTCTTTCTATTGATTCATGCTTGGCTTTATTTACAAATTGATCTCTGATCAATTTCAATATGGTGAGTGGTTCCTTGTGAGATCTAAGAAGTGAATAAGGAATTAAACATAGATGAATCGACCTAATTAGCCAGGTAATAGAGACATTAACGATAATTAGGAGGCGTGTGAGATTCTTAGGTCTTAAAACATCTCTAATGCTTGGGGTTGAGCCGAGAAGCAAGAAACCTAGTGTTAGTTGATAGGTTATTTGACCTCGAGAGAGGCTTATAATTAAATGAGGCTAGAGTCGCCGTGGAAAGCTCTTTCAAGAGACAATAGGGTGGAATTTGAACCTAAGTATTAGAGGATTGTCCAATTACACCAAATACCCTAGAATTTCATTATTACTTGGTAAACCTCATTTGCATATTTCATTGCTGGAATTTGATCTCATTAGTTTAGTTTAATTTCTATCTCAATCCATTAGTTTGACCGTTTGGATATCATAAAAGTATTCTAATTTTGGTAGTTAGCATTCCCCAATCTCCATGTGGATTGATCTTTGTGTGTTTCTGTTGACCAATTTTCCAACACGGCTACCAAAGACTAACTAAAGTCCCAGGCAAAGGTGCCAAAAACTTGTTGACCAATTTTTCGACATGGGTACCAAAGACTAACTAAAGTCCCCAGCAACGGCGCCAAAAACTTGTTGTCTAATTTTCCAATAGACCGAAATTTTCTCCAGTTTCTCCTCGCATATTTTCAATAAAATGTCTAGCAGCAGTGCTGCCCAGAAATTTATCACTATTTTGGGACTGAAATTTCTACTGCTTGTTTTTCTCTATTTAAAAAACGAAGAAAAATGTAGATTAGTCTAAATTAAATCACTGCAAGTGCATTGGTCATACAAGTAATAAAGTGGACCTTAAAGTCCGGATATTGTACCCACAAAGATTGATAAGAAAATTTATAGATCAACTACCCCTACTACTCAAGGTCATCACTATTTGAACTTCTAAGTTTCTAGGATGGAAAACTGAAATAGCAGTAAACTGAACTACAAAAACTGGAATAACAAATTGAAAACTGAAAGAACAAAACAGTAAAAATAAACTGAAATAACGGAATTGTTGAGATGTAATCCAAACACTAGAAATGCAATCAGTGTTCTAATCATATATCTGCAGCAGGTTCTTTAAAACATATTTTTGTTATGGGTTTGAGTCCTAAATGTAACACCTCGAAATACACCCTAGTCATTTTTAAACATAATTAGGGTATATAATAAGTGCATTTTGAAAATTTTCACAATTATTATTTTACTAAGTGATTAAATGATTGAACCCTGAAATAACCCAAGTGTAAAAATGGAAAAAATGGAAATTTGTAAAATGAGGACCTAAGGGTCAATTGTAAATAAGTTTATATGTCTAAGTGTAAATATGGGGATTGAAGTGCAAATAGAAAAAAGTATGGGCTATATAGCCATTTGGGAGAACTTAACCGAAAAATGGGCTTTTAGCCAAACATGGCCTTAAGAGAATAAGTGACTTAGGACCACATTTGGTCTTGGAAAGGCACATTGTGCCACAAACGTTTTTGAGAGCAAGTGTGGGAGAAAAGCTAGGGTTTTGCAAGAGAAGAAGAAGAGGATGAAGAAGAAGGAGAAGAGGATTTAGAAGAAGGAAAAGAGGATTTTAGGTATGGATACTATGGGTTTTTATGGATCTATGACTCATGAATATTAGTTTGTTCCCTCTAGGTCTTGAAGAATTCATCCTAACCTAGATTTGTTGAAAGTTGTGTTGGTAAACCCTAGTTTCATATTAAGATTTGTATGGAATCCTCCCTTGTGCAGGATCTTGGTTTATGATGAAGGATACCCTCGTTTTCAAGTGTTAGAAGTTAACCTAACTTACAAGTATTTGAGTTCGGGGTTTGGAAACCCCGATTAATCTTATGTTTATTTCTAAGAAACACACTTGGGAGATGTTTTTCTGGAGAGTATACAAGTTCTTTTGATTTTGGTTGGATTTCTGGAAAAAGGGGATGAAATCAGCAAATCTGGGCAATTTCGAGGTCCTACGCCAAGGCGTAGGGATCCCACGTAGGTTGAAGTCCACGCTGGGCGTGATACGTCCATGCCAGAGCGGTTGAGAGGGGAGGCTTCGATGCTCGGTACGCCGAGGTGTAGCAAAGCTACTACATACAAGGTCTACGCCGTGAACATAAAGGGCTCTACACCGCGGGCGCAGGCACTGCTTCACAAACATGTGTTTTCGTCATGTTTTACTATTCCGTTATTCTGAGGACTTGTCTATTGGACTAATGAGGACCCTATAAATACATGAAAGGGTCCATTCATTTTTGTAAGGTAAGGGAAAAATTAGACCATACCTCGCCACCTCAGCAAAGCGAATTTGATTTTGGCAAACTTAATGCCCCTATGATAATATAGTAAGTTCATGAATATAATCGAGACCGCTTGAAGATCCGATATTGAACATACACACCTTGTTACGGGCAAGCACGTATAGTACTTTTTGGCACTCTCAATTAGTGCACTGGCACTCTCCGACCGCGCTTCATACATTTAGTACTTCATCGAATAGTGCGACGACACTCTCAATGTTTCAAAGACTTACTTTGTAAAGGCAAGATCTCAAGATCGCATCGCACCTTCCTGGGTACTTATTATGTTGTGTCCTACTCATTTCTTACATCGCCCGTAGTCAAACAGCTTATATGATAAGAGTCCATCAACTAATAAGAGTAAAGTAATGCACATCGTTATGCTCGAATGTACCTACTGTGCACCTTCGTAAAGTATAAACTCCCGTGAGTACCTACCCCGTACCTCAGACAAGTATAAGCTCGTAGTACCTAATGGTACCTCCGTATACAAGCCTGTAAATCCACGGGATCCTCAACAAGTATAAGTCCGCTTATAAGTACAAGTATGTGTATAAGCTTATTATATGAACTCATGAAAATTTTTTATATCTTCATCGTATATTCTACTATTATAAGCTTACCGTAGTATATTAATGCATTGTATAATGATAAGTCATATATTTCCCAATAAGTAGCAAGCTTAGACGGGTTTTAACTGTAGGTGAGGACATTCGCGATCTTTCGCATACTGTTGGGCCAACAAACTAGTAGGAGTACATCACAGTAGGTTTTGCGCTCTGATTATGTAAATGTAAATGTACAATTTTTGTATATGTATGTAATGACTCGTGGATCAGGCGGACAGACATCAGAAACACTACTACAAGCAGTAGTTTTATTTGTACTTCATACAATATTTTGACTAGTTATAAGACTTAGGCCCACCAATGTTTGGAAAAAGCAAAGTGAGTCCACAGTTTCTATCTCCCTTCATCCGCCTAGGCGGGGTCAAGGAGACCCGAACTTGTTCAGAGTAAGGCAAGATAGCTCTCAGACCTCTTGACACTACACATTTCACTATCCAGCACACCATATTCCTTTCCAAGACAAATGGGTCTAAATATCTACTTGTAAAATTGGACTCTCTTTAAGATTTAGTTATTTTTCCTTCTCAATACTTCACAACCATTTCTTAGAACTAAAGTATGCTTACCCCCATAGATTGGATAACACAAGCCTTCTTCAATCTAATCGATACCATAATCTGCAAGTTGAGTAGAATTCTCCATCTCCTTAATTAGAATCCTAGCTAACACAGGATCGAGATTGTTCTACAGAACTGAGACGACACCTCTAAACATTAAACTGATACATCAACCAACTAATCCTCACACCATGAGTAAATTAGTGATCTATCAAAGTAATCATTCAGATTTCATTAGTTTCATAATATTAGTCTAACATACCCCGAAGTAACTGCTCCATACTCTCAAGAATCTCCATCTCTGTGTTACTCAGAGGGCCTCCTAGAAATCCGAGCAAGATAAAGCCCTTTTCTGGGTACAAGCTACTAATATTAAGAACAGGTCACTACATGAGCAATACCAATTAAATCAATCCTGTTCTCAAAACCTAAAACAATCATTTAAATGCTACAAATCATAATCCGAACACCTAGCCCCTTCCCAACAAGAGTTTAGCCTTCCATCACTGGTTCATAAACATCAACAACTAGCTGACCAGACAAATTCATTGAAGCTACAAACAAACTGAAGAAAAGGGGATTCCAAAAATAAATTCAAGAAAATAGTTCCAAGAATAATCCTAAAAAAACCTTGAAGGTCATACATAAATGGAACTAAATATTCAGTGATCTCAGCTCAAAAGTACAACTCAAATCCCTTATTCCAGTTTTAAGAAAAGAAAAATAAAAGAAATTACAAGAAGAAAATAAAAGAAAATTAAATACAAAAATCTCTCAAAAAGAAAAGAAAATCTCTACTCTACTGTTACTGTAACTCTACTCCTACTGAATGGCGGCTCCCTTTTCCCCATTCGTTCTCCTCATTTTTTTTATAGGGCTTATTATTTATAGCCCTAATAAATGCGAAAATCAAGGCAACTGTCGTGGGTTTCAGTGCAAGCCCATTTCTTGTTTTTGTCGTGATATTACTATTATATGTCGCGACATAGCTGTCTTTGTCATGGCTTGATGGCTTTGTCACAAAATTTTATTTTCTTGAGTTATGTCGTGACATAAATTACCTTTGTTGTGGCATTGTTCTTGTGCATTTGCTGGAATTGTGTCGCGACATAGTTTAATAATGTCATGACATAGCTTTGCTGAGCTTGGCTTGTGATTGTCGCAACATGAAATAACTTTGTCGTAACATAAGTTCTATGCCTTGCAGTGTCAATGTTTGAATGGTCTATTGCGACATAAGGACTCCTATCGCAACATAAATTTTCCAACCTTGTGCTAGCTCCTGTTGTGACTGAGTTTTCTATGTCGCAACAAACTTTCTTCTTTCTGCTCTTTTTTATGTCACGACACAGAACATCTCTGTCGCGACATAGTGCACTTCCTTCAACTTAGTTTTATGTTGCGACATACGTTTGAAGTGTCGTGACATAATTTTGTCTTTTGCCTGGTTTTATGTCGTGACATAAAAAACCTTTGTCGCAATTGAGCTTTTCCTCCATTGCTTTGTTATTTGTTGCAACATAAAAAAACCTTTGTCGTGACAACCTTCTTGTCTTCAGAATTTGGAATTTGTCATTAGAATTCTTTCTATGTCACAACATAGTTCTAGTGTTTCTTCAGGTGCTCTTCTCAAGGTATGTCGTGACATAAAAATTGAATGTCGCGACATAAAATCTGCCAGTTGCTTAAAACTATGTCGCAACATAATTCTTTATGTCCCAACATTTTCTACTTGTATTCTTCACAACTTATGTCGTGACATAGTTGTAAAATGTCACAACATACTTCCTTTTATACCTTAGCCCATATTTGTTGCTTTTTCAGCTTCTTTTCTCTAAATTACTGTAAAACACAAATTTGGGTGAATATTCTATAAAATATTCATGAAAAATGGGCTTAAAATTAGATGAAAAACTCATCAGTTTCATACACTGTATTACTTGATAAGCGTTTACTTGTGTGAATAGGTACTCTTTACACAATTTATCACACATTTTATACACATATCTCACAAAACGCTTATCATGTAGCTCCTCTAGTACGTGAATTTCATGCTAATCTCCCATTTCGAGATGGCACTAAAGTGTTTGTGAGAGGAGTATGGATCCTATTTGATGGTGCCACAATCAACAATGCATTCAAGCTTCAAGAGGAGGGCAGGGAAGCATACTGAAACTTATGCAATTTGCCGGATTATGATGAAATGTTGGAAGTATTGACGGACAATTCAGTACAGTGGAAAACTAATTCAAAAAATAAAGTGCTGAATTTTCCTAGGACTAGCCTCTCACCAGCTTCTAGGATATGGCATTACTTCATATCTTCTAAACTTAAGCCAAGTACACACATTTCTTCAGTAAGCAAAGAAAGAGATATACTGAACTTTTCAATTTCTAAAGGAATGGTGTTTAATGTCGGACATGTAATTGAGAGCTCCATCATCAAGGCAGCAAATGTAAAATGTACTAGAGGTCTTACTCACGCCTCCACCATCACTATGCTTTGTAAGAGATTCCAAGTATGTTGCCTCTTCCATCACCTAAAGTGAAAAGACTCTCGAAAAGTCGTGGGTCTCTGTTGAGAATAGTATGAGAAAATGAAGCCTAATGATGAGCATGAGAAGAACTGGCTATGAAGAAGAAGGGATGAGTAAGTCAGGCAACCACACCCTGTGGTCAAGGTCCTAGACATACTCATGGAGGAAAGACAAGAAGATGTTGTTAAACAAAGTGTTGCTATGGAGTTTTTATATGAGCAATAGAAGCGCATGATAAGGCAGTAAGAAAGGCACATGCAGTACCTTACTCAGTTGATCCAACATCAACACATGCTCGGATCTTCTCCAATGGTGCTGCCTACACCACTTTCATCCCTTGTTTTCCCTCCCTGGCCAAAAGAACTTCAATTACAAACTTCACCATTAGACGAAGCGCAGGAGAATGACTAGAGAGGGGAGTTTCCTGTTCCCCTTTCTTCTTTTCTTACACATTGAGGATAATGTCTTATCTAGTTTGGGGGTGGTTTATGCCTGAGCACATCAGTTTTGTTTAGATCTTAGCAACTATCTTTCAAGCTTTTGAACTTGTTTTCTCAGTTTTAGTGTGTTTTTTTTTTTTTACTTTAGTTGTTTTAGTTTTTAGTTGTGTTTGTGATTTAGTTGTTTTTTAGTGTTATACCACCTAGGTCAGTTTGCATGCTTTGTGGTAGGCTAGTTGTTGATGAATGAATGAATGATGAACTTTTCATGTTTACATATTTTCGAGCTTGAATGTTAAGAAATATCATGTAATTAGCTTGCCACTAAGATGTTAAATTTTGATCTGAGAGTGTGAATAATTTGTGCATATAGCAAAAAACCGTAAGCAATTTTGTTTTCTTATTTTAAGTTGAGCTGAATATTGATCAAGATGTTAATGATGAAAATTTTCTTAACCCTCTAGATATGGAGAATGTTAAAGACAATAAGACTTGGAGTATAAGGTCTCGAATTCTAGCAGCTGGACACTGCATGGTCTCTGACGACATGAGCACAAGGTCACTCAACTCTCTGATAACCAATTTTTCCTGTTGCATCAGAAAACACATCACTGATCTCCATATGTTCTAGAACTTGTTCAAGTAGCATTCGAGGCGAAATCCTAGGCAGGGCAACAATTAGGAAATGATATATGCCATCCTTGGACCAGTTGAGCCTTTCTAGCTAACCCTTATGTGCTTTGATCTATAGTGGCCCAATTTGAACTTTATTGGCCATTTACTATCTTGAAAGGCAAGAATGAGCACCTTAAACCTTTTATTGAGTACTCTTCAATGAAAGAACCTTGTTTACCATCAACATGTTAGCCAAATGCAAATATCATAAAAATGTAGGTAATGTAGAGTTTAATAGCAATGTTACTTTTATGGAAATTAAAGGAAGTTGGGTGTGAAAAATGAAGAAAATAAGAAAAAAGAAATAATAAATCAAGGAGGAGTAAGTTTAGCCTCGTAGCCTTCCTACCTTGAGTGATTTAGTCCTAAAGGGTGTTTCAACACCTAGTACCCCAAGGCCAACTAGTCTATGAGTTATTGATTTAAAGCTCGTTACATAGGGTAGGTAGAAAGCTTAAGGAGGCCAAGCATTGTACTACTCTATGCCTTGAAATCTATGAATAAGAAGGAATAAAGTCTTGGTGTTCTTTCAAAAATGGTGAAAATAGTGAAAATCAAGCAAGTTTAGGGGAATAACTATATGATGAAAAGATGCAATGAGTTAAGTTTGGGGAGAGGGGGGGAAGCTTAAGAGGTCAATTGTGAAGAATTCAATATGCTAAAGGATGAACGAACAATTGAAGAAAAAGCAAGTGTGTTTGTTTTTAAAGTGACTTTGGGGCTTACACGTGACCAATTCATCTGCCTTCTAAGCCATACATTGCAAGCCTTTAAAGACTTTATTTGATCTTAAAGATTAATATCTTACTTTCATTAGTAAATTAATTTTGACTTGAGAAAGCTTATGGAACCTAGCGCAAGGTAAAGGAGATCATCATCATATTTGTTCAATTCTCATAAACTCATCTAACTTTCAATTGTTTGGATTGGGGAAGACCGCATATACGGGTTGGACCTTTGATCTAAATTTGCATGACTCCTTAGTGAGTCATATTTTTTTAGGAATTATCTCAAGGAGGCGTAACATTCTCCATGTTCTTATTGGAGGCAGGGAAAAGTTGAGATTGAATATATGTCCTTTGTAATGGCAAACTAAGTTATTCTTTCCAAATAGAAAAATTTTTGGGGAAATGGCTTCCGTTTCTTTGCTTTCGAGACTGAGCAAAATGTAAGTTTAAAGACAGACTTAGGTGTGAAATTACATAGCATTTGAGCATGTCTTATCCATTCATTTTGAGCTTTTGATGTGAATTTTACACCCATATCATGTAAATTTATTATAATTCCATTCTCTACACATTTTGCATAAATCATAATGAAGGACATGCATTTTGGAGCAAGAAACAAGCAAGGAGAAGAAAAGGAATCACTAAAATGCCGCGACATCGACATCGAGCCATATGCTACGACCAGAAAACGAAACGCAGGAGCTTTGGCACCAAGCATGTTGTGGCATTGGAATTGGAGTCGCGGCATCCGAATAAACAGGAGCGACTAGTGTGATATGTCGCAACAATGGAACTACATGTCACGACATTGAAGCAGGAAAGAAGCATCATACAACACATGCGACGTGAGTATCATAACGTCAAGATTGGCACGACATCCATTGAATTTTTTAACTATTAAGCACTAACATGCCGAGGCATTGGATCTACATGTTGCTGCATCACGACCCAGTTTTGGAAAGTTTTCCATTCTCGACCCATCTTTTTAAGCCCATTTCCCAAACTACTATATAAGCTCTTATTTCTATGTTTTAAGGGTTCGAACTTTGAGCGGAAAGCGCTCTTATTCTAGTTTTCTCTCTTGAAAGCAGATCTGTTTTCTAGGTTGGAACTGTTTAGATTGGGGATTTTGTGAAGAATTTGGATTTGTAATTGAAGATTTCTTTGGAAACAGATATGAACAAACTTGGCACTTTAGCTTTGGAGTTCGAGATTGAAGATTTGTGCTATATTCTCACTCTTTTGTATTTCAAACTCCACTCCTTTTTCAATTTTAGCAGTTTTATGTTTTTATTGAACATGAATTGGTTGGATTGATAGTTGAGGCTCCCAGCTAAGCTAGGCCCTTCTATAGGGTTGGTTATTGGATTTTATTACTTTTTATTCTACATAATCTATAGCTCATAGTTGGTTGGATGATTTATGCTTGATTTGATATAGTGCCTGATGTTAATAATTGGAAAATTATGATTTGATTTGGTGTTAGATGCATGTTGAGTGGGTTTCATTCACCTTACTAGGGGTATCCGCCAGTGACCATTTGAGATTACGCCTAAATATTAAATTGATTCTCTTAAGGTGTGAGTCAATTAAGTGGAATTCTAATTAACCTAGTTAAAAAGGCTTATGGAATTAGAAAGGTCTAGTACTAAGCGAATTTCATTGGGGGTTAGGGAGGACATCAATTGTATTAAGTGAGGATTGCAATAACGTAACTGTGACCAATAGAACTCCCTAGGAAAAAAGCCTTGGAAAAGTGTTGCCCTATCAACCTAGAAGAACGTAATTGTGAATAGGTGGATAGTGTGAAAAAATATAAGGGTAACATGAAAGTAAGATCCTTATACCATATCCTAGGACCAATTCAAGTCATAACTCATTCAACTCGTGCCTCATCTAGATAAATCACTAAGCATCATTAAAGAAAACCAACCCTAGTTCCTCTCTAAGTCTTTCTTTCCTTCTTTTTATTTGATATCTCCGGCTGTTCTACAAATCACTTTTTGTTTTTGTTTTTTTATTTTTATTTTAGAAATATATTTTCAACAACATTGATTTGCTTATATAGTGAAAGGCTTGAGTAACTAGGGTACTTAGTCCTCACTTAACTAAAATTCCTTGTGGGATCGACTTTGGTTTATAATTGAAAACCACTTTATTACTTGTGACTCGTGCACTTGTGGGCTTAGGTTACCTCATTTATATATACACATTGCAAACCTAACACTTATTGGAAATGTGAGAGCTTCTTCCAACCTACACCGTTTTTCGTGTCAACCGTTCCATTAGCTTGATTTCTCCAAACCTATTGATGATCCCATTGAGGTTGAAGAAATGGAAGATCCTTTTGAGAGTAGTAAGAGAGAGTCAACCTTTGGAGAAGATGCCTCAAGTGAGGAAGATTCCAAAGATATTAATAGTACACCTAGTTCAAAGAGACAAAGGCGGCGGAGGCTGCTGTGGATGAAGAGGCCCTACAACCATTGGGAGGCTTGGGCGCTATATAGGCATGCTACTCAACCTCCCTCTCTTCCCTTGGTTTTGTTTTCCATTGATTCGTCACCGTAGGAGTGTTAGTGATAAGGTATAACCTAATACCTCATACTAGCGTAGCAGAGATACTATAGTATAGTGGTTCTAGGAGCGTCCACAGAGATGGGTTTTATTAGTGAAATAGTGACGGTAAAAACATAAATGATTTCATTTGGATATTTAGGTTGTTTTTTCTGGGCTACTAAATAGTGGATTTTAGAGAGAAAATAAAAATAAAAATAAAACAAAAAGAAATATCATGATAGAATGTAAGAAAAAGATTGGCAGGTTCAGGTCATGGTTCAGGGTTCCTTGAGGGAAACAGGGGTTTTCCGGGTCTTTTTCCTCGCATTGGGGAGGATAACATATAGTTATCTCCCAAATCGGTTATTGGTTTAGCTAATAAGCTGACCACTAAATAAATATCCTTGAAAGCATTAATTATTTTCTTCCCATTAATGGTCTCGAGCAGTGAAGAACATCTCGTGACTCACCTTCAATGGTGCTCCATAAATGATAAGCGCGAACATCCCACATAAGATCTAGAAATAGTATCCAATAGGCATGAGGCTCTGCAAATACTAACCACTCAAGGTGACTCGGAAGGGACAGGAACTTTAAAGTTGAAGGAAATAAAAACATCACCTTGAATGGCCTTCAGTAACCATGAAATGATACTTCTTTGCAGATATCAAATGGATCTAGCAATAAGCATCCATTGAACTATAAAAACTTATCAAGTACCACCAAACATTCAAGGTAACCGAAGGATTAAAAACCAATATTTGAGAAGAAACAATTAATGAGTGGAAAATACCTTTGTTAGAAAAATTGGAAAACCCATTTCATCAAGGTATACCTAGTTTCCTTTAAGCAAGGAAGCAGAAGGTTCAACCAGCTCTATCCCTCTTTCTGAAACTATTCAGCTCACGAAAAGGGAAGAAGAAAATGAAGAAAGAAAAACAGCTTTACTAAATGGAAACTTTAAAATCCTTAACAAAATGTCGAATATCTCCTGCAATTTGGGTCTTTCAACCCATATGGATTATCTAAATTACCAAAAGTGCATAAGTTAACATTATTACATAAGGAGGCGGGAAAAAATCAAAAATCAAAGAATAGTCAAGGTGTAGGAAGAGGACAAACGCAGGGTGCGAATTTTGTAGTATATGAATTTTCGAAGCATGAATCTTTCCTAATTTTCTTTAGTGCTCTACTTGCTGTGCTTTCTCTCTTCTTGACTCCTAAAGCGCACATGGATTCTTCAAGCAGCACTGAATAAATCTCTGTCTGCAAAGATATATAACCTCCAAAAAACAACAAAACTTGCCACAAACATTGATTAGCAACTTTGCTAGGTACTTAATGTTCCCATTAAGCTGATCATGCCAATTGCACTAGAAGTCTTTCCAGAAACATATGAATCGGAAGAATGAATCTGTGCCGATTAATGGTAATCAAGCTACTTTACTGACCGACACATTGCTAGGAAGAATAGAAATAATCTAAAGCAAGATGATCCCTATATATCTACGACAATAAGTTTTATAAAAATGAATGGGGATAAAACCCGACCTTGACAAGAATTAAATAAGATCATACACACGATGAATGGAGAAATGTGTTTTTTAAGAAAGTATGTACTATACAGGACTAGGGAATATAAAGAATTTACTCCTAAAGGGCAACCTGCTTAGCCTTCAACAATAGCCTACATGTGACATGGATTGAGATTCAAATATGATGCATGAGCCTCCTCTCCCTGACCTAGCTCTTTCTACACTTTGAGGCTAACCAACCTCGGAGGGGGGGAAAGTAGACAAGGAGCCTCATTTTATTTCACAACTTTTTTTCATAGTAGGGGTGCAATGCTGGAAGGGTTGTGGAACTGCGCAATTGTCCATATAGCGGGGGGTCCAGGTGACTCTCAACGAGCAAGGTTCGGGCATGAGTCAAAGGATCTTTGTTTACAGGCTCTTCTGTTTCACCGGACTTTAATAAGTTAGATGCTCCTTTACAAATTTAGTACAAAACTGCTATTCACACCCATATAACGAACCTTCATTGAAGAGTGACACAAACGGACACAGTGAGACCTGGAAACTAAGAACTTAAATATACATAGTTATGATCGGGTTTAGTAGTGTCCTGAATTTTCTTTTTCTTTTTCTGTTTCTTTTGTGTTTTGTTTTTTTTTTTTTTAGCAGTGGGTCTTTTTTCTTTTTCCTTTTGAGACTAGATAAGTGTTTTTAGGAAGGATCTGACTATTAAGGTGGTAGAGAAATCTTAATGGATTTTGAAGCTTGGAGGCAGGCAATTTTTAACATAATTAAGACTAATGTGCACGGTGTGTAATTAGTTTCAAAGTGGAAGGAAATAGGGTTGGGGAGACAGGGACTTACAACAATTCATGGCTGTATTCTGCAGCATACTCTACAAACTCTAAATCAAAAGCTATTGGGATGCAGGAAGCTGAGGCTCCTGCTTTGCAGGTTTACAATTACAAAAAAAAATTGACAATTTGATGGGAAAACAAGAAACTAAGAAACTAAAATATATATATATATGCATTAAAAACATGTATTATAATTGTTAAAAAAAAAAACTATAAGCCATTCAACTATAAAACAAACTGGCTCAAAACATAAATGGCACTTTCTTTTTTAATTGTCCCCTCAACCAAATGTTGCATTGTCCTCAATGTGGCTCAGGAAGGAAACTTAGAGGAGGAAGTCATGCCTCCTCAAGTAGCTGCAGGGGGTGGAACCTCATTCTCATTATGTGACTGAGTAAGGACTAAAGGATGATCGGTGGTAAATGAGTTGAAGGCTATTTAATGGAGATTTCTTGGGAATGGACTTACGATGTTTGGGGCTAGGTGATGGAAGTATATCAGAGAGACTGTTGGAGATGATGTTGGAGCTGCAGGTGGTGGAGCTTCTAAGCACAATGTTCTTGCCTGATAATTGTACAGTGGGCACCGTTCCTCTTGGGCCTTCTTATACAGATGAACAAGCTTTACATTTTAAACTAGAAGATGTTGAGCTCCATTATCTAATGATATCTGAATGTGAGGTTACATGATCCATTCCTAGGACAGATTTGGCAAGGCTGATGCAGCCAAGAATGGTCTCCCGAGTATGATAGGCATATAATTAGATCATGTAGCCACTAGCTCGGTATCGAGAACAACAAATCCAGATGATGCGAGAGCTTTTCCATCACACCTTCACGAAAAATCTTACCGGCTGTATGCCTTTAGGAATTTGCAAAAGTTCTATTTGCCAAAGATAAGGTGATGGTGGTGGAGCTTCTTCACCAATCCCAGTTGCTTATTGACTTAGTAAGGTAATAAGTTTACTTGGCTCCCAAAGATCGACAATGCTTTTACTGAGTTCCCTGACCAGGCCAGCGATATGGTAGGATGCCACTGGATCTTTGTACTTCTGAGTCTTTGCTTTATGTAGTGGAACTCTGGCAGCATAACTTTGTCAAAAGGCTTTCTTATCCACATTCAGTCCTCTCTTTATAGTGCATAGGTCTTTTAGGAATTTGGCATATGTTAGGACTTGCTTAATCATATCTAAAAGAGGAATATTGACTTTTACTTTCCTCAAAACTTCAAAAGAAATACTGGGGATGATTTATTCCTCCTTTTACCTCCCGAGTGTAGGGAATAATTGGAGCATACTCTTTTTTCATCATATCATTTATTTAATCCCTTTATGTCTCGGCTCTTCATCTTCTCCTTCTTTGGTTTCATATCAGGCGACTTAGGCATTATTGCTCAATTTCCTACCACTTCTCAGTGATAACCGCCATCTAAAACAAATATATAAGATAGGTTCACGGCCTTTAAAGTGTCAGATCTGATATATCTGGGATTACGCTAGGTTTATGAGAAGTACCACTTTCTTGTACTTGGTGCTAATTGGGCTGTTGCCTTAGGGATACAAGAATCTACTAGGAGTTGTATATTTTCGAGCAATGTCATTTTCAGGCCATCTATTCTTTTGTTTAAAATTACCATATATATCAGACTACTCTTATTCAACTAAGCATTGACTGCTTTATTCTCTTCCACAAAGTTGCCTACCACTTTATTAAGGTTCAGGATGGCTTGTTCCATTTGAGAGGTTGACTATAGTTAAAGTGGTGAGATGTTGGGGCTTATCTTATGGAAGCCGGGTGTAGTGCTATATTGTAGGGTTTTATCTTCGTGAGAAGCTTAAGGTGATTTCTCCAACTAGGGTTGTAATTGTTTCCATATGGGGCATTGGTTGATGATTAAATTGATAACAACCACTTTACTCACACCGTTTTATTTTCACTAATTGGAATAATTCGTTTGAAACTAATTCTCCCAGATACTCGGTGGGCGACAAATAAAACATGGCTTATTTGTACGGGGAATGATCTTCTTTTATTGCCTCATGTATGTTTCTCATTTCCATTTCTTCCAACATACCACACAGCTAAAGGTTGAAACTTTAGCTTTAATGTCATCTCCTGAAGAGAGGCCATGTACCACCGTTGTCTTTGGATTAAGGTTTCATTCTCTCCATCTCCCTTAGGTTAGGCTCATCCTAACCTTTTGATGCTTCGGCTACATAGCTTAGGAAATCCAAAGCTTCCTTTAGATTTTCGCTCATGAAAGATATACTCCTCTTACATAGTCTCTAACAATTTGTACATGGGAGAGATTCATCATAAAATAATTACGACTAACAACCATGTCGAACCTATGATGAGAATGACATTGAGTGCTTCTATATACTCGAAGCATGCATAGAATTTTCATTTCATTGGATGCAGGGAGTTGGAAATCTACCACTTCAAGTTGTTTTGTTCTGTAGTGGGGAAAATTTATTAAGGAACCGGCTTGCATCTCGAGTCTAGTTTAGAGATATCTTGTCCTTAGGGAGTGGACCAGTGCATCATGATGAAAGGGAAAAAGCTTAGCCTCATTAAAATCAATGAAGCCGATCTCCTCTTTAGGCTGTGTTGTATTGTAGACCTCCTCAAACTCCCTTATGTGTGAATAGGGGTTCTCACTCTCTATGCCATGAAGATGGGAAGAAGTGGCACAAGGTGAGGGCACAATGACCATACACTCGATTGGAGGCACTATAGGGAGAGAGTGTTGCCATCAGGAGGGTGTATGTGGTCCCTCATGGATCTAAATGCATTAGGATTCCTTTCTAACTAGGTCTTGACTCTATTATTTCTTGGTGGAGGTTTTAAAGCCAGGAATTAGGTGCCCTGGATTCAATTTGGGAATCGTTCCCTATGGAATATTAACTTTGACTAATGCGCATACGAGATTTCTAATCCATTGGAACATAAACTCTACGAGAAAACGGGGCAAACACAAAGAAAAAAAACAATTCTACCAAAAGGATTAATCTTAGCTAAAAAAAATAAGCAGTGGAATGGGAACAAGTAAACTAACGATGGCTTGCTAGAAAGAGCGATAAAGAAAAATTACTTCAAGAGCTTGTCATGAGGATCACAAGTGTTCAATACATTGTCATTTGCACTAATTTGATTCGTGTCTTAGTGGGGGTATTAATCAATAAAATTTATAACCTAATACCTTATACTAGCGTAGCATAGAAGCTGCCTAGTATAGAGCAAGGACACAAGTCATCCACAAAGATGGTTTCTTCATGGAAATGGTAATGACAATAAAGCTTATACCGGTGATTTCATTTTGGATATTTGGGTTGTGATAAAAATAGTGGATTTTAGAGAGAAAATAAAAATAAAAATAAAGCAAAAAGTAAAATTAGGATAAAATGTAAAAAGAAGAAATTCCTTGGAGTTCAAGGTCACTAGGTTTCAGGCTGGAGGTTCGCCTGCAGGGATAGGAGGGTTTCTCGGTCCTTTTCCTCGCATTGGGGAGGATAGCACACTAGTTATCTCCCAGATCGGTTCTTAGTTTTAGCTATAATAAACTTTAACCCTAAATAAATATTTCTGTAGAGGGCCTTTGTATTTACACTTCCCATTAATGGTCTCGGATAGTGAAGAACATCTCTCATGACTCACCTTCCAAATGGTCCATGATGATAGCGACAAACACTCATGGGGTTTGTAATAGAGTATCCAATAGACCTAGAGCTGCAGAGCCTTATAACATTCAATTGACTAAGAGGATCGAACCTAGGATTTTAAGGAAATAAAAACATCACCTTGAATCGCCTTCCAAGCTTAGAAACTTTTATAGTAGGTAAATTAACAGATAATAAATGGATCTAGCAATAAGCATCCTTTAGACTACAAAGCTTATCAAGTCACGAATCATTCAAAGGTAGCTTTGAGAAGGGATTACAACGAATATTTGAAAGGGCTAAATGTATTAATATTGGAAAATGCCTTCTTTAAAACAGCAGAAGACCCTACCTTACTCATCAAATTTGCTTCCCTACTTTCCTTTATAAGGAAGCTTGAAGGGTTTAGCCACTCCTCCTCTTCACAGAGGTTGTTTGGCTCACAAGAAAGGGAAAGGAGAAAATGAAAGAAAAACATAAGCTTCCTATGTAAGCTTATGAATCTATTTCGGAATTTTTCCACAATATCCTCCTGCGCATAAAGGGTCTTTCAGCCCCATATATAGTTAATACAAATTACCAAAAAGTGCATAAGTTAACATTATTACACAAGGAAAGACTGGGAAAAAGTCAAAGATTGTAGGAAAGTTTGCAGGAAATTTCACAGGGGTTGCGAAAATTCACAACCCTTACGAATTTTTTCAAGGCTAGCGAATCTTTCCTAATTTCCTTTTGTGCTCTGCTTTTTGCTTCTACTTTTTGTTGAATCCATGTCTCAAAGATATATAACTTCCAAAAACAACAAAATTTGCCCCAAACATTGATTGGCAACCTTGCTAGGTACTTAATGTGCCCATTGGGCCAATTAGTCCAATTACTACACAAAAAGTGCTCAAAACATAGAGTGTTAAATGTATAAAATAACACTCTATGGATAGTAATCATCCATCTTTCTGTTTCTTTTGCCTTTTTCATCTTCTCTACCTTATATTTTCCATTTCTCCAAGCTTCACCAAGGTCAACTTTGCAAATAGAGGCAAAGATAAACATACCTTTAGGTTTGCATCAACTGGAACACTGCTCCTGGCTCTTGCCCCCTGATCCTTTTGAGTCGTCCTCCTAGTGATTCGGATGTGGCGGCTGCTCGCTCTCTTGTGGAAATATTATCTTTTAGGATACATGGATTGCAGCCGTAGGGTATTCTAAATCAACAAAATTTATAACCTAATACCTCATACTAAATGCATTGCTGCTCTAGTATAGTGGCTCTAAAATTGTAGCTCAGGGATGGGTTTTTCTTCAGTGAAATGAAGCTAATCTTTGAGGTTTCACTTGGTGATTGTAGTTTTGATATTGGGGTTTTGATTAAAAGAGGTTGGTTTTAATGGTTATCACTAAAAATAAAGGCCAAGGTCAGAATGTGGAAAGGTCCATGAAGTAACTCAGGAACACTGAGGCTTAAGTTCTTTAGGCAAATGAGGGGTTGGGTCTTTTACCTCGCATTAGGGAGGATAACATATAGTTATCTCCCAAACCAGATCTTCATTTAGCTATAAAAACTGACCTTCGTTACATATCTTTGAAAATGGCATTCATTGCCCATTAATGCTCTCAGTCAATGAAAATAAACGTCTTCTTAACTCACTTTTGTGGCTTATAAATGACCTTCTTGACGTCCTTTGGATCTAGCATTAAGCATCCAATAAGCCCTGAAAGCTTACCAAATATTAACCATTCAAGGTGAAAGGTGAAGGGCAAAAAACCTAAAGTTGAAGGGAAACGATAATGACAATGAATACATAACGAAAAACATGGAAACCCTGGTTGCCTTTGGGATCCTTTACCGGGTGGCCTTTCTACTTGAGGAGGAAGGGTTGGCCACTCTATCCTCTGAGGAGTAATCCTCAAAAATTGTTTGAGCTAGAACTGAGAAAAGAAAGAGAATAGGAGAAGAGCTAGAGAGAAAAGATAAGAAAATGGAAGCTTGTTCAGCAAGCCTCCACACAGAACTAATAATCAAGAAGCTTTTTGTACTATTTGGGTATTATATACCATAAACAAAACTACAAATTACCAGTTACATGTATACTAAACACTATTAGATGGTGAGAATTTGGGAAGAAATAAAAATATAGACAAAAAGTCAAAAAGAATGGCAAGTGAATTAGTAGAAATTTCTACGATACGAAGATTCACTTGATTTGTGAAGATTCTTAGCTGTTTACATGTTGCTTTATAAGAAATTCTGCCCGACTTGCTGCAAGGTCCAGCACAAGGGCTTTACCTTTAGCTT
This sequence comes from Tetrastigma voinierianum, assembly GCA_016808115.1. Taxonomy (NCBI): domain Eukaryota; kingdom Viridiplantae; phylum Streptophyta; class Magnoliopsida; order Vitales; family Vitaceae; genus Tetrastigma; species Tetrastigma voinierianum. Next base: position 834,086 of record JAEQBH010000384.1, read on the forward strand.
TAGTTATACCCATACCATGCAGCTTAGTTCAATTGATTTTACATGCTTGAGCTAGATCCACATCTTAAATATATACCTTTTCATGAAAACTACAAAAAAGCTATATAAAGGTGCACTATGAAGCATTGCTAGTTCCTTACAGACTATTAAGCTATGAGATTTGTTTGGTTGATTACTACACAAAAAGACTGACATAAGGGTATTGAGTATGGAATATAACTATTTGGGTAATGAGTAGATTGGATCACATTTACTTATCCACCAGCCAGGATGTATGCGACTTTAGCGTTCATTGCGTTTGTTTCAAGTGCTCAATCCAAGGTATTCATCTGGAGGCCACTATGTTAAACTTAACTTTATTTTCCTTGCTTTGAGTGATGTACGAAATCATGCAGAAATTCTCCAGTTAGATCATCCCAAAGACGAAGAATGAGGAGATTTGAGCTTACTTTCCGGCTCCAGCGCGAAACAAGGCGCTGCGTGGTGCTAGTGAGTGAGCACTAAATATCAGTGCTTCTGAAACGTATCAAAATTCGACCTAAAAATTGTAGATGGAGAAAATTAGGCTAACCTCTTTGGTGGAACAAGGGGAAGCCATAAAGGTTAATGACAGGCATTAATGAAGAGCGAGTCTTTATTCAAATTCTTATAACTTCTCGGCGAAAAACCAGTAGTTAGTTTTCAAATTCGCAGGAATGGCATCATGACGCGCCTTGGCTACTAGGATTCTCTTTACTCTTTTGATTTCTCCATGATATGACGTTAACATTTCTGAACAATCATGACCTAATGAAACTATGACTTGGGAACTTTGTAGCCATTTGTTTGACATTTTTTCAGTTGTAAAGCTTCCTTTTTACACTTTGTACTATCTTCTCTACGCTTTTGTACTTCACAGCATATGATGACAAACGATTGTCCAGAGGCTATTATGATCCCTTTCCAACCCTTGCTAGGTGGTCACTAGACTACCATTTTTACTTGGTGGAAGGAAGAGATTTTGGGATGTATTCTTGAAATGTTTTTGAAAACTCGCTGAACACTGCACAGGCACAATTACAGTCATGAGATTGCATTAAAGGATCAAGGTGGCATTAGGCCTACCTTTGAATGTGTGTTGATGTTTGTGGAATAATGTTGTAATTCTATTGTTGATTAAAAGTCATCCTTGGACCTACTTTCTTTACTTGAGAATATATACTACATATATCAGGTAAAACATTGAAGAAATCGAATGCTTGAAAAACAGTGGCTAAAACCTAGTTTTAATTTTTGAATTTATTAGAAAAAATTTTATATTTGAGAAAATAGTGGCTTAAAAAGCCTACTGGATATATGTTTATTTCAAACATATAATAGAATAAGTACTATGTTGGGGAAAACTAAATGATTGAGAAAACAGTGGATTAAAAAGCTTACTTCTTTACTCAAAACATAGAATATAATTAGGTACTATGCTAGAGAAAACTTGAATGCTTGAGAAAATAATGGCTAAAAAGCCTACTTTTAGCCAAAACATAGAATAGAAAAAGTACTATGTTCGGGAAAACTAAATGATTGAGAAAATAGTGGCTTTTCTTTTTTTAGGTCTAAGCTACTTTATTTTTCCGAACCAACATGTGGTTGAACGCTTGCATTCTTCTATCATCTACATATTCGAGTTCCATCATCATGGCCTCGTTGTAATCTTGATGAGTAAGGCCATTTGCCTATAAAATTTTAGAGAAGGCACCACTACTTCCATTATGAGTATTGTATCCTATCCATAAGTTAAAGAAAAAGGACTTAGCTTTATAGAACCCCTTTTAGAAGTCTTGTAGGCCCACAATGTCTCTGATAAAATTATATGCCAGTCTTTAGGATTCTCCTCTAGCATTTTCTCTAGGATCCCTATCAACACTTTGTTGGATGCTTCTGCTTGTCCATTGGCTTGAGAATATAAAGGAGTTGATTTGATGAGTTGTATCCCATAATCCGTAGTGAAGCAATTCATCTATTCCCTATTGAACATTGTTCTTTGATCAATAGTGATAAACTAAGGAATCCCAAACCTATGAATAATCTAGTCCTTGATAAATTGAATCACATCCTTTTGTTCTATTTTCTTCAATGGTACTGCCTCCACCCACTTAGTGAAATAGTTTGTAGAAACTAGGATGAAGCTGTGCCCTTTTAATGATGCTGGATTAATCTTCCCAATTAGGTCCATGGCCTACCCTCTAAACGGCCATGGCTTTACTATTGAATGTAATTCAACTACAGAGATCCTCTGTTTGCTTCCATACTTCTGTCATTGTTAACAACCTTTAGAGTAAGTGATGCAGTTGATGAGTCCTAAACTCATCTATTTTTAGTCCATTTTTCTTGCATTTTTTCAGAAGTTTATGATTCATATAAAAAATTATGGAATGATCACAAACTTTGTGTTTTGCAAGTTTTGAAAGTAAAAGAAACAAATCCAACATGAAAAGCAGAAAAAAATTGGCTAAGGAAGAAATGTCGCAACATAATCTCATAATGTCGCGACATAATCTTAGAATGTCGCGACATAATCTCATAATGTTGCAACATAAGTTCAAGGGAACCAACAGGGCAGTGTTGCAACAAGTAGTGCTATGTCGCAACAAAGACAAAGCTGAGCTCAAGTTTGAAGTTTAAAGATTATCGCGACAATTAACAACTTTGGACATAAGATGAGAATGATTTACTGAGAAATGTTGCAACAAAGAAATGAATGTTGCGAGATAATGAAAATTAGAAGACATAACTATGTCCCGACAATGGATTTTTATGTCGCGACATTGCCTGAGAAGTTCCTGAAGAAGTGCTAGAATTATGTTGTGACAAAAAAAGCATTGTTGTGATAAGAATGGAAGATAGAAGGCAAGAAGAATGTCGCGACAGTCTTTTGCTCTGTCAGGACAAAGATCAAAGAAAATGGCAGTAAAGTTTTGTCAAGACATTCAAACATGTGTTGTGACATAAAGAACTGAAGAGGCAAGAAAGAATATCACGACACAACAAAACTATGTCGCGACAGAAAATGGTAGAATAAAGAGACAAGTCAAGTTATGTTGGTCACGAAAAAGGTTTTGATGTTGCAACAAACATTTCAAAGAATGAAAATTTCAAGGCATGATATATGTCGTGACATTTCTAATCTATGTCGCAACATAAAGTTCAGAGGGTAGCATCGCAAGGCAAGAAAGCTATGTCTCGACAATCACAACATAATGTTGAGATGGAACTCTGTCGCAACATAAAGATTTATTATTGCGACAAAGGTTGAGAAGAACTACAGGAAAAATGTCGCGACACAATGAAGAGCGATAGGAAAAAACATTTGTCACAATCAAGGTTTTTATGTCACAACATACCATTCAAGTATTAACACTACAAGGCATGAAAGAAATGTCGCGACATAAGACACTTATGTCGTAAAAATTACAAGACGAATTCAGCTGATCTCTTTCGCGACATATTCAAGAAAAAGGCACAAAATATTTTCGCGACAAAACATTGCAACCCACAACAAAGTTATAGGGCAAATATAGCTATAATGTCATGATATAATTTTTCTATGCCGCGACAAAGTCGTCAATTGGGCCAGTTTTGGGGATCCACAACTTCAGCCTTGAATTTCAGCCCATCGTTTGAAAACCTATAAATAGAAACACATCAGGCACTGTGCGCAGCTTCCATCGAACCTGGAACATCTGTGTAGCTGGAATCTCCTTTGTATTTTTTTTTCTTTATTTATTTTCATCGATTTAGTTTCAATTTAACATTTTAGTTAGTTTTTCTTTGATTTGAGTAGTGATCTGGGCTAAAGTTTTGAGCTGGGTTCATTATAAAAATTTAGTTTTCATTTAAGTCTGATTTCAATGGAATTTAGAAATTTTCTAGAGTTCATTTATTTCAGTTTGCTTGCAATTATAGTGAATTTTCCTGATCTGTTAGTCACTATTATTTGTAATCCAATTTTGAAAGACTGAGCTCCCTCTAGGAATGGACTGGTGTTAGTTATTATTTTCTGTGCAACTTAAAAGAATGTCATAGTTAGAAATCTTGAATTTATTTAATTGGTGTTGTTCTTGAAATTAACTGTTCTTAATATTAGTAGCTTGTACCTAGAAAAGGGTTGTATCTTGCTCTAATTTCTATGAGGCCCTTTGAGTGACACAGAGATGGAGATTCCTGAGAGTATGAAGGAGTTACTTGGGGGTTTGTTAGACTAATATTATGGAACTAATGAACTCTAAAAGATTACTTTGATAGATCACTAATTTACTCATGGTGTAAGGATTAGTTGAATGATTGATCAGTTTAATTTATTAGAGGTTTCTCTTCTATCTAATGGAATGATCTTGATCCCATGTTAGCATAGATCTAATCAAGGAGATAGAGAATTTGATCATATTCGAAGGATGAGATACCAATTAGATTGGAGAAGGCTTGCATTGTCCTATCTATGGGGCAAGAAATCTTCAGTCCTAGGAACAGGGTGTGAAGTATTGGAAAGAAAAATGCCCAGTTCTTAGAAAGAGGATTATATCCTATAAGTAACTAATTAGACCCATGTGTTTGGCAGGAATATGGTTCTCGAATTAGTGAAATGTATAGTGTATGGAGGAACTATTTCCTAGTGTTAACTTTACTCAGTGAACTCTCCAATCTAATTTATTTTGATTTTTTTTTATAGCTATAGAATTTTAATTAGTCATTCTTTCTTTAGTTTAAACAAATCAATTTTGTACTTTTGAGTTTAAATAGTAAGGATCTTGAGTAGTTGGGGTAATTGATCTTTAGATTTCTCAACAATCCTCGTGGGAACTATACTTGGGCTTATTTTTAATCCACTTTATTACTTGTATGACCTGTGCACTTGCAAAAAATTTCATTTAGACTAAAAACAGAAAAATTTTATATAGAGAAAAGATTTATACATTGAAAAGAATAGTGACAACAGTATTATGTTCTATATACAAAAAGGTTTTAAATCAACAAGTTTGTGGCACTGCTACTGGGGACTTTAGTTAGTCTTTAGTAGCTATGTCAAATATGGTTTCAACCTGTCAATCAAGTTTTTGGCGCCGTTGTCAGGGATTGAGAGACTAATTTAAATATCAATATTCCAACCAAAGAGAGAATTGCTAATTTGGACATTTTTCTCTGTTTTATCAAAAATTTCATAAAATTTACAAAAATGGTTTTAACTGCAGTAGCTGAGTAAGCTATTGAAAATGTTTCATGAGCTTATAGTGATATAGTTGTTTTCGACTGATTTCATTTTATCTTAGTGTGTTTCCATTTCAGGAAGATCTTACATGCATAGAAAACCAGAAGCAAAATTACTACCTTTGGACACATAATTGAAGAAGACACTGAGAAATCTGAAGAAAGTTCGAAGTGCTGAATTTGCAATTATGGTATAGAAGAGAGAGATACAATAAAACACTTAGACATAAGCAACAATAGAGAGGCCTTAGAGGCAAAGGACTATGGAGGATTTTTGGAGGCCAGTCATTAGAGATGAATACTTTGTTGTGAGACAACCTGCTATAGAGACCAACAACTTTGAGTTAAAGCCAGCTTTGATCACAATGGTGAAACAACATCAATATACTGGCCATCCTAATGAAGAACCTAATGAGCATATGGGAAGATTTCTGAGGATGAAAAATACAGTAAAGCTGAATGGGTGAGACCTGAGGTGATCAAGTTGCAATTCTTTCCTTTTTCACTGAGAGATGTGGTAGCCACTTGGTTTTAATCACTGCCTTGTGGATCAATGAACGATTGGGAAGAGTTGGTGGAGGCTTACATGAGTAGATTCTTCCCTTCTACCCTCACTTTAGAAAGGAGAGGGGAAATCATAGTGTTTAAACAACGAGAGGATGAAAGTCTCTATAATGCATGGGAGAGATATAAGAGATTGCTTAAATTATGCCCAATGCATGGAATATATTTGACCACCCAAATGGACATCTTTTACCACTCTATGAACTACACCTCTAAAGGTATAATTGATGCAGCCTGTTGTGGAGAATTTAAGAGGAAGAGTGCTAGAGAGGCAAGATAGTTGATTGAAGATCTAGAAAAAAAGCAACTCTGAGCTCCGCATCCCAGCGGGTGCTAGGGAGCGACACGGTGAAAGGAAGTGGGAGTGATAAGTGAACATGATGGTATATAGAAGCGAACTTATGCGATGAGTAGCAAGGCGGGAAACCAAGATAGAAGAATGCATACAGCACACGAAGTAGGAACAGAGGAAGGAAATGAGCAGAAGAGTAGTGTTGATGAGGGACTAGCCTATGAGGGTCCCTATCAAGTTGAGGAGGCTCAGTTTGTCAATGGAAACAGAAGCTACAACTTTAAGTCAAACCTTAACCTGCCAACTCATTACACACCAGCACTTGATTAATGCTCAAAAAGTGCTATTTTGAACCCTATTTATTACAGGTTTTGAGAATTTTTATGTACTAATTAGCGTAATTAACCCAATTTGCACATTAAGGTCCCTGCTATTCTACTGATCGCATTTTATGGCTATTTTTGTAGTTTTTACAAGCTATTTATGCCAAAATTGTTGAGTCGATCCAAGCACGAAGAATTCAAGTTGAACTCAGCATTGCAGATCAAAAACCAAAAGGAAAGAAGAGCCGAAAATGCATGAAAATGGAGCACTATAGGAATTTTTCTAGGTTGCGAAATTTTGTAACATGCGAGAATTTATGAGTTGTGAGAATTTCGCCTGATTTGTAGTGCATCCTGCCAAACCAACTATTCACCCTCCTACAACATTCAGCTTCTTTTCTTTTCCTTCTTTTCCTCATTTTCTCTCCCTTTCGGCTGCCAAACACCTTGAGGTGACAACTCAAGGGATGGTTGGCTAAAACCCCCTCATCCTTGAAGAAGAGGGCTACTGGGCTTTGGATTTAAGGTAAACTGTTGGTCCTCTATTTTTAATGCATGCATTTGTTTTTATTTATGTCCCTACTTCTCACACTAGGTTTAAATCCCTTGTATGTGCCTTGATTGACCAGTACTTGGCAATCTTTTTGGGTTCAATGGATGCTTATTGCTAAATCCACTAATATTCGGTTAGTTGTCTCTTATGAGTCAGCATGAGGTAGATCAACTGAGGAAAGGGTACTTTTCTTTATCGGGGGACATAATGATTATTAAATACCATCTTCAAAAGGAACAATTATTAGGGTTCGGTTTTATAGCCGTGAAGATCCGATTCGGGAAATGACTATAGGTTATCCTCCCCAATGCGAGGAAATGAACCTAAGGACCTCTCGGTCATATGGGACCTCGAACCGGTAGCCTTCCCGATAAGCGAGGAGTTCTTTTTCTTATTTTTCTTCATTTTATTTTCAATATGCACACCATCAACCTCCACTGTTTTTACCAAAATCCCATAATCCAAAACAAATTCACCATTTTAAGCCAATTGAAAATCATTTGTGCGAAGAAAACCCATCCCTGAGTTCAACCCTAGAACCGCTATACTGCAGTAGCTTTGCTACGGTAGTAGGAGGAATTTAGGATATAAATTTTGTTGATTAGAGACACCTGCTATGGGCGAATCAAGTAGGCGTCATTGTAGGGGATGGTGCCTAAGTGCATTTAATGTTTGTGGAACACTTGTGATCTCATCACAGAAATGCGGTGAATTTCTTTTATATTTTATTGTCAGTTTTTTTTTTAGTTTCATTTCACTGTAAGAAAATAAATAAATAAAAGTTGTTGCAGGATTGTTTCTGTGTTGTTTTGTGTTGCCCTGTTTTTCTTTGCGGGAGAATTTCCAGTGGATTAAATCCAAAGGCGAATACTCAAAATTCCAATCTCCCTCAAGAACACAGGCGAACTTGAATTGATAAATGGGACACCCTAGAGGCAATTGATACAGTGAAGTACTCGGTGGAAAACCTGAGTATACATGTCAATGAGGGATTACAGAAACCTCCCATGGCAGAATCAGCAACCCGTGGAGAGAAATTTAAACCCATCTACGTCCATGAGGGACTATAGAAACCCTCCATGGATGAGTGCATCCTTACATGATGTCGCAACTAATGCACCATAGCAGCGGTACCTGACCCTAGTTGGGGGGAACCACAAATTCCTCATGGGAATTAAGACCTCCTGCAGTATGCTGCACAGCTACTCCATCTTATTACTTCAACTCCTCTGCCACCACAACCACCACAGTTAATTTCTCCAGTTGAGCAAGCAATAGTGAACCTTACCAAGCTGGTGGGTGACGTTGTGGAAGAGGAAACGAAGAGAAAATTCAATGCCCAATTGAGTCAAAATTCATCTTATAGAGAACTCACGAGCAAAAAAGTAGAGAAGTGGGCTTCAAAGTGAAATTGGTCAAAATTTTGACAACACCGCAAAGAAGTGGAATTGATCAAAAAGAATTTGACAACTGCAATCAATTCAGGCTTGCCAATCAACAAGTTCATCAAGAGAAAGAGAGTCAAGAGGAAGAGTGCCTAAGTGACACCATGGTAGAGGAGCAGTGTCAACAGCAACTATTATTGGAATCCTCAGACATTGGTGTTACTGTCTACCCATGGGAGAATGATTCGTGCCACAGTAGGTTGAGCTAAAATCAACAAAATTTATATACACCTAAGTTCCTACTACTGCCGTAGTCAAGCTCTTCTTGAGTATAGTGAGGTCTAAGTGGGAACCGGGGATGGAGTTTTCATCCACAAAGAAATGGTTTGCATCAGTGCTGAAGGTAAGGCTTTCTATTTGGACTCTTTGGAATTGGGTTTCAAAAAGCCGGTGGGGCCCAGAAGCGTGGTGTAAGCGAGAGTTAAGGTGAAAAAGTTAACTTTGAAGAATTGGAGTTGCCCAGCAGCAGGATTAGGGCGAAACAGTGTCTCGGGTTTTATCCTCGCGTTGTGACAGGCAACCTATAGTCCACAGTAACAGGATCTATGTTTAACTAACCAAACCCTCACCGTGAAACAACTCTATTTAGAGTCAGCCCATGTGTAGCATGCGATTATGGCCCCTTTCTTGTTTAAAACCCTAACATTTAATATCATCTCAAGGCTCGTAAGACCATCTAAAGAATCACAGTCTAAAGCACTTATGAGTATTGGCCAAATCAATAACATTAAATGTTACATACCTTTAATTTTGAAACCTAACATATAAATATCGTTTAGAGCTCGTAAAGACAATCCCCAAAGAATCACCGATACTCTCTCACTTGAATATGCTGCTTCAGATTCTAAAGCATGAAGTATTGGCCAAATTAATGACATTCAATGTTATGCAACCATGTTTGAGAATATAAGGGCCATAAATACACTACATGTAGCTTTTAGTACAAGGACAACATGCATATACCCCACCTTTGAGAGCTAGCTTCCTTCTCTTCCAAGAGGAGCTTAGAAGCATCTCTTGAGTTGTCATCCTCAGAGGTGTGTTGGCAGTCGGAAGGGAGAGAAAGAAGAGAAGAAGAAGCCAAAAGCAAAACCTAAAATAAAGACTTTATTTACAAAATAAAAACTTACAAAAATATCTTCTCCGCAGTTGTTGCTCGATTGTTACTTTAGGTTACAAACAGAGGGGGCTTATACCAGAGCCTCCTCAAGGTATGAAAATGCAAAAAACCTATCCCAATTAGCTAGTTATAGGACAATTAGTAATACACAGTTTGGGCGGTTTTGGCATTAGTACAAAACATGGCGAGGCATCAAATTTAGCTGAGCTGAGGAATTTCGCTAACTAGCGAAATCACGAGGCTAGCGAAATGAAAGAAACCGCTAAGGCAGGATAATTTAGCTAGTAGTGACCCAAGCTAAGCTCGCGAAAATGTTGTGATGCGAATCGGGTTTTTTGCTAAAAATGGTGCCTAAGCGAGCTGGCAGGGTGGTCACAGCGAAATTTGGTGATTTCGGCTAGGTTCTTGAAAATTTTCCGCTAAGGTTGCGAGAATTTTCGCAATCTTAAGCGAAAATTTTTGCAACTCTAGCGAAAATTCCTGCATTGTTGATCCTTTTCTGCTTTTCATCCTGCCTTCATTGCGCCAATTTTCTTCCGCTTTGCCTTTGTTTTCTCATTGATTCTTGAAGCTGGTTGATGGGCGAGACTTGAATTCCAACTTCATGATTCATCATTCATCTACGACGATGAACTCCCGAAAGTGCTATGGCTTGCAAAGCGACCAAAAATACTCTCTAATGGCATAAGTGGTACTAAATGGCTTAGACACTTCAATCGGCATTAATGACATGATTAATGCAAAAAGTACTCAAAACCTATCTAATATAGGGTTGAAATTGCACTTTTGGGCGTGTCACACCCCCAACGAAAGCGTTGCTAGTCCCTTAGCGATGCAAAATAAAGAAAAAGGAGATGCATGTGGTGATTTACAAAGGTTATGAGTCAAAAAGGTTATATACATATAAACATTACCTTAAGCGAGAAATTGAAATCAAAGTTGTAAAGCCGATATAAAGAATCAAAACCATACAAGAACGATTCTAGGTGATAATGGATCCATAATTCTCAACTTGAATTTTCCACCTAAGTCTAATGATTCTTTATGCCCAACTTGATTAAGCTAATAAGCGCAAAAATTGCCACCTCCCCAACCTAGCAGCCGACATGGCCTTAAGTTGTTGAACAGCCCGAGATAGGGGCTAATTACACTCTTCTTTCTTTATTCATCTATCATTAGGGGTGCAATGCTTAAAATCCGACTTCACCAGAGTCGGGTGTAGCGGGTCCACCGACTCCCAACCAATGAGTGGGTTTAGGGCATCAAGCGAAAGGATCACTTGACCACTAACAAAAGGCTTCACCGGACTCGAAGGACTTCGAGAAAGTGGCACCCACAAGTCATTAAACTTCTTACCTATCCACCCGGCTACTAGCGAACACCAAAATCGATGACTCCCGGCCCGATTAAGGCTTAGGGCATCGGGCTTCAAGAGCTTTCGCCCGTATACCGCGGACCGTGCTCGGGTTTCAAAGGCAAAACTTCACGACTTTTATTTTTTATTACTTTAAGTATTTTCTTTTTCTTTTTCTTTTTGCTTTTTCTTTTTCTTTTCCTTTTGGAGACAACATTGGTCTTCAATTTGTGGGTAACACAAAACCTATCCTAGGTTGCCAACATACCTAAGGTCGGCTTTGACGAAAGAAGGCCTGTGATTTCCATGACCTATTGGAACAATCTAGAGTGTAGTGTGTGAATTAGCATAAAGGGAAAATTTAAAGTTGAGCATACTGGAACTGTAAGTGACCAAAAATTTAATTCAAGCATGGAATTTGTCCTAGCATATAGGTGACAAAAAGTGATTCAATTTTTCAACATGAAGCAATTCAATTGTCCAATTGTAGCAATTCAATTGTCCAATTGAAAAGAAAAACATTTACACATAGCAAAACACAAAACATGATATGAACAAAAAGCTGTATATATATAAACTGAATAGCTTTTGATATAGCCAAAGTGGCTAATACATGAATACAAAGCTAAACACAAAAATATCACTGCCTACTATGGCTAATACATAAATCCTAACCAAAATTGGTAAGAGCGGTTGATAAAGGCGATAACTAAACAAATCAAAAGAAACCTAACCACCTCCTTTGCTGTGGTGGTGGTGAGGTGTGGGCTTTGAAAGCTGGCTGGCGCTCACGACGAACATCCAATGAAGCTACTGCATCGGTGGTGGGCTCCTCTCGGTGACCGAGGAACATGAGGAAGACCCGGGTGGGTCATAATCGGTCGGCATGGGATGGCCTTGGGCCAACCTCGATCTGGGCGGCACATTGTAGGCGCAAGTGAGCGAGATGGCATCCATCACACCAAGTACATCTCCTCGGTACGGCATGGATGTACTCCGTTGAATGATGTCTTAGAATAGGAAGGCCTGGAGTATCTATTTGCATTCTTGTGTAGTATGTGGAGGAGATGGAGGTGAGCAGTCTAGGTGGGAGTCCTCGTACCTCGGGCTCGGGGGCCAGACATATCATCGTATGGTGGTCCTCGACCTCGACCGGTACCTCCTCTACGGTCCTGTAATTAGTATATGGAATGAGACGGGCATAGATCATAACCGGTCCTACTTGACACTACATGTAGACATCTAGCTCTCATCTCTGATGCGGGCTCCTGCGGGAATCCCATCTGCTCGAGCATAGCATAGAGGTCTGGGGCATCAGTAGTGGGATGCTACATAGCATGTGAGTTCCGGCACGCAGTGGATGCTCTCCGCCGCCAGTCCTTCGATGACCTCCTCAAACTCGCACCAGTGGAAGCCACCACCACCGTGAGGGCCGAACCAAAATCTCGAGATCCTGCAAAGCGCCCAGATGGCTCCCTCCTCCGCACATACGCCGCGTATGGCCGCCGGCATGCGAGCGCGGTCACTCGCCAGATCTCGAGGCGCGGTCGCCTCGTAGAACACGGACCAGCTAAGGATGTCTTCTCGCCGCGTTCTGACTCATCTCCCAGGAGGCGGGTGGGCCCAAGCTCTATAACCCTCTGAATTGCGCGGTGGTATGCACAATCCCAATGCTGCCAAATATCGGGCCGGTCCAGTACACCGTGGCGGTCATCTATAATTAATCGACCTCTAGCGGACCGTCTCTGTCTCCTCGATGTCATAGGAGTGGTAGAACTCGCCGTACCACTTTGGGTAATAAACTCACGCGGAACTACAAATAGGTCAATACCTCGACACCCCAAAGCACCCAGATCTCTGGTCGGGCTCAATGCTGTGGGATGTCATAAATGACTCGATGAAACTCTCAGCTGAGCTGCATATTCCCGGAACGGGTTCCCTACGAATAGTGGCCTCCTGATCCTCGATGCTGGCGACAGCTGAGGTGATGAAGTCGCTCCGCAATCGGAGTAATCGAGATGGTGGGGCCTCGGTGGGAAGATGATTCGCCTCGGGCCCGATGTGCGGGCTCACTCGAGGGCCGCCTAACCTCTCCTCCGTGGTACTGTGCGATGGGGCCCGGTCCCATCCGTGTCCGATAAGGTCTAAACCCTCGAGGCTCCTCGATACCGCCCTCAAAGACCTGATGGTACAGAGCCGACCGAGTCGGGCCACTCGTGCGTGCTGAATCTCACTGAGGCCAAAGACGGATTCCACTTCGAGTATGAAACCATACTCAATATAGACTGCAAACTCCTAAGGAAAGCTCGACTCACATAAAATATAATCACAGATCAGAGTAATCGAACTGTGAGCTCTCGATACATCGAACCACCCCCGAATCAAGCAACCGAACTGGGGCTCAATGATCAGAGTTGAAATGGCCCTGAACCGGCAACCGTGGCTCGAAATGACTGATAAGCCGAGGCAGACACCAACAGATCCAACCAAAGCACGGCAAAGAATGGCTCAGCCGGGCAAGAATGGACGTGGCTCGCACGCTGGGTGAAGGCTCACCACGCCTCTTCAGTATTCGCATGCAGGTACAAACGCCGCCGGGCTCGAAACTCTGAACTGGGGTGCAGGCAATGGTAGCGGCACAGGTAGTGGGCGGCGGCAGTGACACTGGGACTCAGGCTCTACAATGCGTATAGCCATTGAGATGTGGCTTTGTCGAGGGGAAAGAATGTGAAGTAGCCTGATACCCTCCCGTGCTTATATACGCTTGGGAGCCGACGCCTCCCGCTAAATTTTCGCCATTTTGAGCGAATTTAGCTCAAACCGATTACACCAGCTGCATTAAAAAAAAAAATAAATTATTAGTTAATATTTAAAATAAGAATTATTATTATAAAATTTAATATATGTACTGTAATTAAAATTTAAAGCACAACACAATGCTATACTAATTAAATTACTAGAAAATGGAAAACACAAGTAAAATTTGAAAGACTAAACTAAATACAATTAACTAACTTAAGACAAAGAAACTGGTGAACCGCACCGGTTTTTGGAAAACACCGAATCCGGGCTCACCCCAGATTTACTCAAGGGGGTCAAGGAGAATGATCTCCTCAACCCCAGCCGCTCGCTAATTTCCTCGGCTTCAGCCCAAACCATATCTCGTCCTCGCGACGACCGTTGAATTGGAGCAATTGGTTTGCAAGGTGCTGATGGCAAGACCAATATATCTTCATCTCCATGGGTAATTACTCCTTGCATTTCTTGGACACTGTGTTTTCCTGCAGACTGATCAATTGAAACAACTTCATCATAAATTTGATTTTCAATTTCTAGCAACTCATGTTTGTTGTTCAAATGAAAGATGTTCAACTCCATGGTCATGTTACCAAAGGTTAATTGCATGACTCCATTCCGGCAATTTATTATTGCATTGGCAAAGTGGCGAAATGGTCTTCCTAAGATGATTGGTACATGATTGGGTTCACTAGCAATTGGTTCAGTGTCAAGTACCACAAAATCTACTAGGTAGTAGAATTTGTCTATTTTTACTAAGACATCCTCAACTATCCCCTTAGGGATTTTCACTGATCTATCGGCCAATGAGAGTGTGATGTTGGTAGGTTTAAGTTCACCTAGACCTAACTGCTTGTATACTGAATACGGCATTAGGTTCACACTGGCTCCTAAATCAAGCAAGGACTTTTCTATACAATTCCCACCAATATTGACTGAAATTGTAGTAGAGATCCCCGGATCTTTGTATTTGACGTAGAGTTTCATGGATTATGGCACTGATATGTTCAGTGAGAAATGCCTTCTTCTCAATGCCTAATCCCTTTTTGATTGTGCAAAGATCCTTCAAAAATTTTGCATAAGCAGGGACTTGTTTGATTAGGTCCAGTAAAGGTATGTTAACCTTCACTTGCCTTAAAACCTCAAGAATGCTTGCTTGTTGAGTTGCCTTCTTCTTTCCTCTAAGTGCTTGTGGAAATGGAGGTGGTATACGGTATTTCATTGAATCCTCCTCTAGGAGAATATGCTCAGGTTGCAATTCTTCTCCCTGCCTAGGTTCTTCAACAGGTTTTGGCATAGGCTGATCAACTTCTTTTCCACTTCTCAAGGTTATTATGGCCTTAACCTCATCCATTCCCGAATTGTTGGATGACCCTACCTCATGAATCCCTTTAGGATTTGAAGTGTCGAGAGGGAAACTCCTCTTCTTGTACCTCTAGCAACTTGTTAATCTTGGTGATTGAATACTCGAGGTTATCACTGTTCGTAGTGCTCTCAAGCTCCATCTATTCTCTTATTCGCTGTACTTCCTTCTAATGCAAGATCAACTTTTCAGGCTAGCTGCACATTGATTCCTTTTGTTCCTCAACAGTTGCCTACCACCTTACCAAATTCAAAATGGCTTGGTTCTAATCGGAGAAGAGGATGGTTGTTGTGATCGGTGAGGAAAACCAAATCGAGGTTTGGCACTGGGGTACATAGGGTTGGGTCTCCATGCAAGATTAGGTGATTCCTCTAATTGGAATTGCAGGTATTACCATATGGAGCATTGGATTGTTGTGGCTTGTATTGTCCTACGTTGTTTGCACATTCTCGACATCAAATCCTTCACCGTGTGGGCCATAGGACACTGCTCATTGCGTGTGGGATTGGAAATTGGTGCAAGGATTGATCGTGCAAGATTTTCAAATATCAAAACATGCACCTCTGGAGTCGTTTGCCTTCAAGCTCCTCCACTTTCCTAGCTAGGCTGGAAATCCTAGTTTCATCTCTATTTCTTCGCGCTGCATACATCCCACCCCTTTCGTTGGATCGGGTGATCTCATCCTCGTCCACTCTCAGGCTAGGTTCATCCTAACCCTAGGAAGTTCAGCCACGTGAATTTAAAAACCTATGGCTTCATCATCAGATGCTTACTGTAAAGTCTCCCCACACATAGTTTCCAAAAGTTGCCTCATAGCAGGGGACATACCACCATAAAAGTGGTTCACCAACATCCAAGTATCAAACCCATGATGTGGGCATGCACTAATGGTTCCATAAATCTGTCCCAACACCGAGCAAAATCTCTCACCATCCTCTGAAATAAGTAAAGGTGTAAATTTCGTTTTTCAAATTAGTCTTAAGGAGCAATCGAAGAACTTCTTCAGAATTCAGCTTGCAAATTTCAGCCCAATTTAATGGTTCTAGGCCTCAATGAGTTGAGCCATATCTTGGCCTTGTCCTTTAGAGTCAATGGAAATGCCTTTAGCTTCAACAAATCCATGTCCATCATACCTTCCTTAAAGGTAGTGCAAACCTCCTCAAAATCCCTAATATGAGTGTATGGATTTTCATTTTCCATACCATGATATGTGGGGAGTAGAGGTACCAATATGGCCTCACTGCTACATCTTCAGCAGAAGGAATGATACAGGATGGGGCAATTAACCTAGGAGGCGGATGTGATCCTCATGGTTCTATGTGCATTCGATTCACGGGGGTTCCTCGTTGGCCTGGTTGCTCTCGCATGGATCCATAGACACTGGGTACACTAACCTCACTAGCCGGGTCGGTTGTGTACTTATCCTATGCAATCTACTTGATGTGTCTCTATCCCACTGTTGCATAAACACCTGTTACAAAATTTAGACAAACAGAGCAACAAACAAATTTGTAAAAAAATTAAAATTAACTAACAACAATAAAATCACCGAAGGAAAATCGAAATCGAAACAAAAATCGAGTCAAGTGCGCTTATCGTAAAGTGAAGCAACCGCGCTCCTTCGCACCGGAAGCTGCAAAAAGAGGTAAAAAGGTTACCTCTCACTCTGTGATGTGGATCACAAGTACTCTTCAACTTACCATTAGTAGTTTGGCACCATCTTCGCAATCTAAGGCTTCATTTGATTCGTGCCACAAGAGGGGTCAGCTAAAATCAACAAAATTTATATACACCTACTTTACTACTCGCGTAGTCAAGCTTACCGGCAAAGATAGTGGTCTAGGGTCGAACACTGGGATGGGTTTTCATCCTAGAAATGGTTTACACGCTGCCCTCGGCTGCAAGGCTTCTATTCGACTCTTCGGAATCGGGTTTCAAAACAATGGGAATGGTTTGAACCGATAATTGTAAAACTGGAAAGTTAAAGGTGAAAAAGTTAACTTGAAGAATTTAGTTGGCTTAACTAAGTGTTAGGGCAAACAAGTGTCCTCGGTTTTATCCTCATGCTATGACAAGCAACCTATAGTCCCCGTAGCAACCCGGGATCTATGTTTAACTAGCAAACCTCACCCATGAAACAACTCCTATTTGAGTCAATACAGGTAGCATGCAGTTATAGCCTCTTTACTGTTTAAAACCCTAACATTTAATATCATCTCAGAGGCTCGTAAAGACCATCTAAAGAATCACAGTCCTAAAGCATGGAGAGTATTGGCCAAATCAATAACATTAAATGCTATGCAACCCTAATTTGAGAAACCTAACATATAAATATCATTTTAGAGGCTCGCAGTTCATCTAAAGAATCGCGCACTTCTCTCATCGAATATGCATCGATTCTAAAGCATGGAGAGTATTACAAATTAATGATATTCAATGTTATGCAACCATGTTTTGAGAATATAAGGGCCATAAATACACTACATGTAGCTTTTAGGGCCAAGAGGACAACATGCATATGCCCCACTCACTGCTAGCTTCCTTCCTTCAAAGAAAGGAGGCTTTAGCTACATCTCTTGAGAGTTGTCATCCCTTAGAGGTGTGTTTATACCGAAAGGAGAGAAAGAAGAGAGAGAAGAGAAAAGAAATAAAAGCAAACCTAAAATAAAAGACTTTATTTACAAAAATAAAACTTACAAAAACATCTTCCACAGATTGTTGTCTAATTGTTACTTACTTACAAAACAAGAGGGGGCTTATATAGGCCTCCTCACAGGTATGAAAATACCAAAACCTATCAAATTAGCTAAGTTATAGGACACCATAATACACCAAGTTTGGAGGCTAGCTTACACACTATGTATGAGGCATCAAATTCGCTTAGGTTTAGGAATTCGCTAACTAGGCTAAACTGACAAACAATGGTAATGGAAAGTCAATCATTTATGTCGATAATCTCACAATAGCTTAAATTTTCACAAGCTAGCTTAAAATGTTGTGAGTAGCGAATCGTTTCTTCGCTAAAAATGGTGCCTGAATTTAAACTCGAGGTGGTCTAGCAAAATTTGGTGTTTTCACTTAAGGTTGCGAATTTCGCTAAGGTTGCGAATTTTCGCATCTTAGCGAAAATTTCGCAACTCCAAATAAAATTCCCGCATTGTTGATCCTTTATCGCTTTCATCCCGCTTCAACCGCATCGAATTTTCTTCACTTTGCCTTTGTTTCTCATTGATTCTCGGGTCGGTTGATGGTCGAGACTTGAATTCCAACTCATGATTCATCATTCATCCTGACATCAACTCCAAAAGTGCGCAAAAGCCCGCAAAATGTACCCAAAAATACTCTAAATGGCATAAGTGTTACTAAGATGACTTGAACACTTAATCGGCATTAATGACATGATTAATCTTGTAATACTCAAAACCTATCTAATATAGGGTTCAAATTGCACTTTTGGGCATTAATCGGAAGAAAGAAAGAAACAATCTCCCGTTGTTGGTAGAGACGGTGGACGAACACGAAACCTGATTACCCTGCCCCCTACTAACTCGGTCTACATACTACCTTCATCTAATCCCAACCCCAAAAACTCTAGCTCTTGAAGCTAAGGCCATCCCACCTTTGCTGCCTATTCAATATTTTAGGATGTTAGTGGCCTCTATTCAGACCTTCGCCACTACATCGAAGACATTGGCAGCTGCTCACATTGCATGGCATAGTGGATGGTTCGGGTGTTGGTTCAGACATGGAGTACCTGGACCTCGACATTTCTACAAGCTCCGCGGTTCAGCGACCTCCAAAGGGTTGGCTGGTTGAGGGCTCTGATCTCCCCCTACTTTTTTGTTTTGATTTTTCTTGTTTTATCTTATTTATTTTATTTTATTTTGATTTATTTAATTTTTCTTCTTAGATTTTCTCTAATTTTTAGTTAATCTTTGTTTTTAGATAATTTTCATTTTTCTACATTTTTTTAAAATTTTCTTGTGTTTATTTTTGCAGGTTTTTGCTTAATTTTTGGACCAAAAGGCAAAATACAGAAAACTCACAGCTTGCAAATTTCTCGGGCGCCTTGTTCATATATTGTCCTTTGTAGCGCCTTTGTAGCACACCTGTGTCTTTTATGATTTTGTTTTGATATATATATATATATATATATTTATTTATTTATTTATTTATTTATTTATTTATTTAAAAATAATAATAATAATAATAAAAATAAAAAATAAAAAATTGTCTCTCATAATAAAAAATTGGAATTTAAAAAAATAAAAATATAAAATATAAAAATAAAAAATTTCGCAGGTTGCAAAATTTC
This sequence comes from Tetrastigma voinierianum, assembly GCA_016808115.1. Lineage (NCBI taxonomy): Eukaryota > Viridiplantae > Streptophyta > Magnoliopsida > Vitales > Vitaceae > Tetrastigma > Tetrastigma voinierianum. The sequence goes on from JAEQBH010000384.1 coordinate 853,449, forward strand.
GCAACCCCTCCACTTTTCGCAGCCCAATTTTGTTTTGACCATAACTTTATCATCTGAACTCCGTTTTTGGTATTTTTGGTACCGTTGGAAATCTTAGAGAGTGTAGAATCCAAATATGGCCAAAAAGAATACTTTTAAAATTATTATGAAGGTGTAATTTTAAAAATTCTCCAACTGGTCACTTTTTCATCTCTTTTCTTCTCCTAACTTGTTTATTTAAAGCCCAAATTGAGTGAATAAGGTCTCGATGGAAAGATTGCAAAGTATCCTATCCAAAAACGAGTACATCTCATCAAGGAGGTAGCACTTCCTTCCCCTAACTTTGTCAAGGTGCGGACAATGTGACATTTGTAGTTGGGGAGAGTTAAGCGAAGGAAGTGGCATTTATTTATGTTTTGTTACTATTTTGAGTAAGCCCATTTTTGTGATGTTCAATGGCACACTAGTTTCCTTTGTAGAATCTGTTTATACTATCTGACTTACTTTTCAAAATTGCACCCATTTTTGTGTTTTGCCTAACCTGCGGTTTGAAAAATTGAAACAATATCCAATTTTATTTATGTTAGATTGGTTCCGTGCCTAATTGAGTGGATGATTAGTTGAATCCTTGCTGCTTTTGACCTTTTTCTTTCACCTCTAGCTAACCACACACTTTGCACATTAAGTTTCAACAATAGGTTGAAAAATTGCCTAACCTCCTAAACTTTGCGAAACCTATCCTAGTTTCATTGACCACCTTTAATAGGTTAAGGACCCCCACGAATAGAAGGCCAATGTGTCTTCTAAAATAAAAGAAGAGAAAAATAAAAAGAAAAAAGAAAAAGAAAAAGAAAAAAAAAAGAAAAGAGAATAGAAAAGCCGCGACACTTTGCCTTGAAACCCGAGCATGGTCCGAGGGGTATATGGCGAAAGCCTTTAAAGATCGGTGCCCTAAGCCAACTGGTCGGGAGCCACCAACTTAGTGCTCGCTACACTGGTGGATGGGTGGAGTTTAGCAAGTTGTAGGTGTTGGAGTCTCGAAATCATTCGAATTAAGGGTGAAACTTTGAAGAGTTAGTGGTCGAAAGACCCTTATGACTTGGTGCCCTAAACCTTAATTGGTGGGAGTCATCGGTAGATCCTCGTTACATGGACTTTGGTGAGGTCGATTCCTAAGCATTGCACCCCTACAACACAAAAAGTTGTGGAATAAGAGTGGGTCCTGATCTATTTAGGTTGGTTAGTGGCCTAGGATGAGGCAGTAGCTTGGATGAGAGGAGAGTGCAGTTTGGCAGTTTATTATTGAGAATTGATCAAACAAACACTTAGGTTTTAGTGGAAGTTTCTGGTTGATTCACCGAGATGGAGGCTCTTTTGATACTCAATTTTGTATGGCATTCATTCTGAGATAGTTATGGGATGAGTTTAGAGTGATTCTCATTAGCGGTTAAGCATTACTCATTCCATGACCTTTTGAAATATAATTTTTGTGAACATAATTTTGATTTGTTTTGTATGCTCTCTCTTTCTTTCTTCCTTTCATTTAACTAAGGGACTAGCAATGTATGTAGGTTGGGGTGTGATTAGTGATTAAAAGTGCTATTTTGAACCTGTTTGTCGAGTTTGAGCACTTTTTATTATGTATCAGCGTAGTCTTGATTTGCCGCATTAAGGTCCTGTTATTCTAATGATCGCATTTTGTGGCTAATTTTTTAGTTTTTGCAAGCTCTTTATGCCAAAATTGTTGTGTCGATCCAAGCACGAAGAATTCGAGTCGAACTTAGCATTGCATATCAGAAACCAGAAGGAAAGAAGAGCAGAAAATGCATGAAAATGAAGCCTTTACTTGAGATGTTCTTTGGCTTGTGAAATTTTCATAGCGATGCAAAATTCGCAACTTGCAAAATTACGCCTGATTAACGAAATTGCATCTGCCAACCAACATTCACCTTTTACGCTTTTGGCCTTTGACCATTTTATTCCCTCTTTGGTTTTCTTCCCATTTTATCCCTTGTAATAGCTTTTGATTTTGGTTCTTTTTGTAATTTTGCTTGGCTGGGGCAGTATATAAGCTCCTACTACATTGTAACTAGAGACAACTTTTGCTCATTAATAAAATAGGCGGGAACCTTCGAGTTCAGCTTCTTTTCTTTTCCTTCACTTTCCTCATTTCTAACATAAAACGCGAGAGCACCGCGGGGATGGCTTATCAAGGGATGGTTAAATAAAACCGCCATCCTTGAAGAGGAGGGCTACTAGGCTTTGGATTTAAGATAAACTGTTGGTCCTCTATTTTTAATGCATGCATTTGTTGTTATTTATGTCCCTGCTTCTCACACTAGGTTTAAATCCCTTGCATGTGCCCTGATTGACCAGTACTTGGCAATATTTTTGGGTTTAGTGGATGCTTATTGCTAGATCCACTGATATTCGGTTAGTTGGCTCTTATGAGTCACTGTAGGGTAGATCCAAGAGGAAAGATTTTCACTGTCAAGGACCATAAATGATTATTAAATGCTATCTTTCAAAAGGAACAATTATTAGGGTTCGGTTTATAGCGAATGAAGATCACGATTCGAGGGTTGACTATAGGTCATCCTCCCAATACAGAAATGAACCGATGACCTCGGTCATGTAGGACCTCAAACCGGAGTAGCTCAATGCTTCAAGGGTTATTTTCTTATTTTCTTCATTTTATTTTCAATATGCACACCATCTGACCTCCATTATTTTACTAAAATCCCTCCGTCCAAAACAAATTCCATTTTGAGCCAATTGCAAATCATTTTGTGCTAGAAAACCCATCACAGAGTTCAACCCTAGAGCAGGCTATCTTGCGAGTAGCTTTGCTACGACGATGCAGGAGAATTTAGGATATCAATTTTGTTGATTAAGACACCCTCTTGTTGCGAATCAGCACTAGGGACAAAGGGAATTTCTCATATGGAGGTGGAGCACAACAAAGTATACCAATACGGAAATTTTCAATATGATATGCTCCATGTTCCAGATTGCAACTGACAAAGGGAGTGAGAGCTGAAAATCGGGGATGGGGTCTCAGTAGCTGAAGATCAAATACTGACATTCATGGAAGAGAATAAGAGGTTGTTATATATTCATGAGCATAAATTTGTTGAGCTAGCAGCATTTCAGGCAAATACAAATGTGTTTCATGCCAACACTAATGCCTCTCTAAAAAAATCTAGAGACACAAGTAGGGAAACTGGCCTTAGCAATGCAAAACTAGTCCAAGGATGCCTTCTCAAGTGATATAAATAAAAATCCTAAGGACTGTTGATTAATGCCCAAAAAGTGCAATTTTGAACCCTATATTAGATAGGCTTTGAGTGCTTTTTGCGCTTTAATCATGTCATTTATATCAATTGAAGTGTTCTAGTCTTCTTAGTAGCACTTATGCCATTTAGAGGGTATTTTTGGTTGTTTTGCAGGTATTTGTGCACTCTTGGAGTTCAATCTCAGCTAGGGATGAATCATGAAGTTTGGAATTCAAGTCACGACATCCAACCCGGCCCAAAGTATTAAGAAAACAAAGGCAAAGTGAAGAAAATTAGATGCGAGTTGTGAAGGCGGATGAAAAGCGGTGAAGGATCGACAATGCGAATTTCGCTAAGCTGAAAATTTTTAAGCTAATTGCGAAAAATTTCGCAACCTTAATGGAATTTATAACCTAGCGAAAAAGGCCAAATTTCGCTAGACCACTCCAAATTTCGCTAACGTTCCTTAGCGAAAATAATTGATTAGCTTCCTCCGCAAAGAATTTGGCCTAGCTTAGCGAAATTTATTTAACTAAGTAGTACCCTGCCGAAATTTCTTGTTTTAAGCTAGATGCATTGATTTCGCTAATTAGCGAAATTCTTGATCTGTGAAAATTGATCTTACTCGTCGTGAAACATAATTAATCTTGCGACAGCCTCGAGCTTGGTGTATTACTTAATTGTCCTATAACTTAGCCAATTTCATAGGTTTTTTGGTATTTTCATGCCTTGAGGTGGCCTATATAAGCCCCTCTTGTTTTGTAACCTAAGTAACAATTGAAGGAACAATTTGGGGGAGAGAAGATATTTTTGTAAGTTTTCATTTTGTAAATAAAGTCTCGTTTTTTTTAGGTTTCTTTCTCTCTTTCTCTCACTCTTTCTCTTACTTTCTTGTGCCAAACAACCCTCTTGGGGATGACAACTCAGAGATGTAGCTAAGCCTCCTTTCTTTGAAGAGGAAGGAAGCTAGCTTGAGTGGTGGGGCATATGTATGTTGTCCTCTTGTATTAAAAGCTACAATTAGTGTTATGACATATATTCTCAAAACATGGTTGCATAACATTGGAATGTCATTAATGTGGCCAATACTCTCCTGCTTTAGGATCAGAGTGCATATTCGGTGAGAGAATCTTGTGATTCTTTAGATGGTCTTCTGAGCCTTTAAATGATATTTTATATGTTGGGTTTCTCAAATTAGGGTTGCATAGCATTTAATGTTATTGATTTGTATGCTCCATGCTTGCAGAATACGATTGCATAGTAGTGATAGATGTATTGTTGTTCTTTAAGATGGTCTTTCACGAGCCTGCGAGATGATATTGAATGTTAGGGTTCAAAAAGTAAAGGGGCCATAGCGCATGCTACATATTGGCTGCAAATAGGAACAACTTCATGGGTGAGGTTTCTTTAGTTAAATATAGATCGGTTATGCCATGGACTATAGGTTGCATGTCATAGCGAGGATAAAACCCGAGGACACTTGTTTGCCTTAACTTTGCCAAGTTAGTGACCCTAAATCTTCAAAGTTAACTTTTCTGCTAACTTTAAGTTTTTGATTCTCGGTTCAAACCATTCCCACTTTGTTTTTGAAACACATCCAAAGTCAATGAAAGCCTTATCTTCGTGCACTTATGCAAACCATTTCTAGTTAGAAGCCCATCCCGATGTTCGACCCTAGACCACTATCTGCGGTAGCTTGACTCACAGCGTAGTAGAGAACAGGTGTATATAAATTTTGTTGATTTTAAGCTCGACCCTCTTTGGCCAGCGCGAATCAAATGGCGCCGTTATAGGATGGTGCCAAACGCAATGGTAAGTTGGAAATTATTACTTGTGATCAACATCACGAAGTGAAGGTAACCTATTTACCTCTTTTTGTCACTCAGTTGCATGAACTTTAGGTTTCATTGCTGCGGTGGCTGCCTTTGTTACACTTTTTAGTCGGTTTTAATTTTGTTAATTAACTTTTCGTGCTTTTTGCAAGCTCATGGTTATCTTTGTTTGTCTCTCTTTGTAACGGAGTGTTTATGCAACGGTGGGATAGAGACACATCAGTGGAGTGCATAGAATCGGTGCAATGGTGATCGGTGATCGGTGTACGCAACGATGCCATGGATCCCATGCACGAGGAACAAACGAGTCAACAGGAACCCCATGAATCCAAATGCCTATAGACCGTGGGGATCCATCCACCCTCCTAGAGTTAGTGCCCCGTCCTGTATAGTCCTCCCTTGCTAAAGATGCGGTGAGGCCTTATTTGTGCCCCCTCCCCACATATCATGGTATGGAAAATGAAAATCCATACGCTCATATTAGGGATTTTGGGGAAGTGCACTTTTCCTCTTTGAGGAAGGTATGATGGTTTATGGATTCTAACTGAAGCTAAAGGCATTTCCATTGACCCCTTAAGGACGAGGCGAGTGTGGCTCAACTCATTGAGGCCTAGAACCATTAAATTGAATTTGAAATTTGCTGAGATTGCGAAGAAGTTCTTGAGTGCTCATAAAACCAATAATTTGTAAGGCAAGTCACCACATTTGCAGCTCATGATGGTGAGAGATTTTGCGGTGTTGAAGATTTATGGAAACCATCAGGTGCATACTTCCACATCATAAGTTTGACACATATGGATGTTGGTGAACCACTTCTAATTGGTATGTCTCCTGCCATGAGGCAGCTCTTAGAAACCATGTGTGGGGGACACCAAGCAAACATCTGATGAAGCCATGGATTTTTTAAGTCACGTGGCTGAAACTTCTAAGGGTTGGGATGAGCCTAATACAGAGGGTGGAGAGGATGAAACCCACAGTTACCCCAAGGGATGGGATGTATGCACTGCCAGAAGAAATAGAAATGAGAGCTAGGATTTCAACCCTAGCTAGGAAGGTAGAAGAGCTTGAAGGCAAACAGCTCCAAGAGGTGCATGCGTATTTGAAAATCACACTTGCAGTCGATCCTTGCACTAATTTCCAATCTCACGTACACCCAACGAAGCAGTGTCCTATGGCCTGCGGTGAAGGATTTGATGTCGGAATGTGCAAACTTGTAGGACAATACAACCACAACAATCCAATGCTCCATATGAGTAATACCTACAATTCCAATTGGGAGGAATCACCACAACACGGCATGGAGACCAAACCCACAACATGTACCCAGTGCCAAACCTCGGTTGGTTTCCCTCATGATCACAACAACCACCATCCTCTTCTCGATGGAACAAGCTATATTGAATTTGAGTAAGGTGGTAGGCAACTTTGATGAGGAACAAAAGGAATCAATGCATAAGCGCCTGAAAGTTGATACTAATAGAAAGTACAGGAATAAGAGAATAGATGGGCTTGAGAGAAATCTCAACCAGAAAATTGATAACCTACAGTATTCAATCACCAAGATCAACAAGTTGCTAGAGGTACAAGAGAAAAGGAGGTTTCCATCACAAACAGTTCCAAACCCTAAAGGAATTCATGAGGTAGGATTATCCGACAATTCGGGGAATGGATAGAGTTAGAAGGCCATAATCGCCCTGAGGAAGTGGAAAGGGTTGATCAGCCTATGCCAAAGTCATTGAAGAATCCAAGCGAGGAGAAAATTTACAGTGCGAGCATATTCTCTAAGGGATTCAATCAATACCATATACCACATTTCCCGACACTTGGAAGATAAAGAAGGAAGCTGGCTTCGGCAATAGGCATTCTTGATGTTTTAAGGCAAGTGAAGGTTAACATACCTTTACTTGACCTAATCAAACAAGTGCTGCTTATACCAAACCTTTGAAAGATCTTTGCTGATCAGAAGGTTGAACATTGAGAAGAAAGCATTTCCTAACAGTATATCGGTGCCATAATCAGCTTGAATACCCCATCCCAAATACAAAGATCACTGGATCTCACAATTGATCAATATTGGTGGGAATTGCATGAAAATCCTTACTTGATTTAGGGCAGTGTGAACCTAATGTCGTGATCGGTATACAAGCGGTTAGGTCTGGGTGAACTTAAACCACCAACATCACACTCTCATTGGCCCAGATAGATCGGTGAAAATCCACTAGGGGATAGTTGAGGGATATCTTAGTAAAGATAGACAAATTCTACTACCGAGTAGATTTTGTGGTACCAAAACTTGAACCAATTTACTAGTGAACGATCATGTACCAATCATCTTAGGAAGACCATTTACATTTGCTGCCAATGCAATAATAAATTGCCGGAATGGAATTAAGTACAATTAACTTTTTTGGTAACATGACCATGGAGTTACAGACATCTTTCATTTGAGCGACAAACATGAGTTCTTTAGAAATTGAAAATCAAATTTACGTGAAGTTGTTTCCAATTGATCGGTGTCTTGAGAGAAAACACAGTGTCCAGGAAATGCAAGGAGTAATTACCCATGGAGATGAAGATATATTGGTCTTGCCATGAAGCACCAGCTGCGAACCCGATTACTTTCGATTCGGCGGTCGTCGAGGGAGCGAGATCAACAATTGGGCACCGAAACCATGGAATTAACTAGCCAAGAGACTGGGAGTTGGAATCATATATAACCGAACCTCTTGATATTTGGTTATATGTTGGTTTGATTACAAAACTAATTGCGATTAACTGTTTGTTTTTTATTTTATTTAGTGTTTCATTTTAACTATTTAATGTGTTTCTTATTTGGCTTTCATTTTGTGATTGATGTATTTTATATTATCTTATATTAAATTATTGAATATATTCTATTTCTGTTATTTTGTTTTTTAGCCAATATATTAATTTTCATTCTAATCGAAAATTGAATTGCGAGGTGGTGTAGGTGTGAGCCAAATTACGCACAAAATGGCGAGAATTGGGGCATTACCGACTGCGATTGGAGCTTACCGTGAGATGGTTGCGTTTGATGCCTTCGTTCTCCATCCCGTTGTCATGACTCCGATGACGATCGATCCGCGCTGCGGTATCTGCGTAGTAAATCGCCGACCGCTGGCTTTCCGTTGCGCCGTATTCAGCACGCGCCGATCAGTTCGAACCAACCATTATTCGTGACCTTGGTGAACCTCCGTGCGTGCGGCGGTCGTGTCGACTGGTATCGCGCGTGGATGCGTTACCGGTTCGTTATGTTATGTCCGTGATGCGCCGATGCGCCGAAACTCGTTGTTCGTTTGATGATATACCGATTGTTTTGATATAATTATGGTTCGATACTCGTGGATCCCGAATCTTCGACCTCGGGTGAGATTATTGCACGCTGAAGTGGCGACTCAGGTCGGCTCTGTACCATCACCAGCTAAATCCGGAGGAACGATATCGCGAAATTCCACGGGGTTCAGTGTCGGATGGATGGGACCGGGCCCCATCGCTTTGTCTGCGGAGGGTACTGGAGGCCGGCCCTCCAAGCGGAGCCGCACGCCAGACCAGTGAGTCAAATATTCACGAAGCCACCATCTCTCCAGATTATTTAACGGAAGTATTTATCTCGGTTCCGCCGTATCAGAGATCAGGCGTCCTTTTGGTAAGAGGACAAAGCCCAGATGTCAAACTCCGCATGAAGTTTGTGAGTCTGTTTTGACATCCGCGTTGAGAAGGCGACCCGAATCAAGTCTTTGAGGATTATTAGATGTTAATCTACATGCATTCATTGGTGGTTTCTTCACTGAGGTGTCTGGGTTCTCCATCCGCGTCAGAGTGGGCGATCCCTGAGTTGATTGGTATAGATGACCATTGTTTTTCAGATGCCAAATCTTGGCGACGACCGGTTACCGGCGCCACTCGTAACTCAGGTCTGAGCGGCCGCCGCCTGAGAGATGATAAAAACGTGGCCGTTACTGTTGATTGATATTTGCGGAAGCGACTCCGCCTGGATCGCTCTCGCGTCATCTTCTCGTTGGCGCGTTCCTCCGTTGTAACTGGAAGATATATTGAATACTGGATCTCGGGTTTTGATTAATGTTGATAATGACGACCTCTCGTGCGTTTCGAGAAGATTCGTGGAAGACTGGCGGCGACATCCATGATCGCGGGAACTCTCTTTGTGTTGACGATGGATTGAAGATGAACTGGAATGAGAGCCTGAATGCTGCCGATGTGGTGGTAGGTTGTAATGTCGCCGTCTGTTCATATAAACCGGACGGAAGTGCGGGATGGAAGGTTTTACGGATTACCACGTGAATGATATCATTTAGCGAAGAATGCGGGACCATTGATCTGGTTCACTCATTCTCTTACATCAGTGTTAAACGATATCTGGATTCTATAATGGCGTATTGGATGCATCTTATTAGAGAATATTGGTGATGGACCTTATCATTCGCCAAAACCAGCATAGATGAGTTGACCGATTTTGTTATAACATTCAGTTAGGCCGTCCGTTATCACATTATGAATCGGCGGAGAACCACCAACGATGACTGTTGATGTTGTTTGTGTGCGATTTCGAACCACCACCACCACCACCACGGTGGTGGTTGGGTTTCTTTTTATTTTGTTTAGTTATACAAACGATCAGCGCCTGGTCTTGATTGATTTATGTATTGTTAGCCACGAAGTATGGCGTGATATTTTTGTGTTTAGCACATTCATGTACTAGCCATTTGGCTATATCAAAAGCTATTCATTTTATATATCTGACTTTGACATATCATGTTTTGTGCCTCCACTATGTTAAATGTGTTTTTCTTTCAATTGAACAATTGGTTGCTTTCTGATTGGACAATTGAATTGCTTCATGTTGGAAAGTGAATCGCTATTTGTCACCTCTATGTTAGAACAAATTCCGCATACTTGAAATAATTTTGGTCATTTGAAGTTCAGCATGCTCAACTTGAAAATTTCCTATTATGCTAATTCACACTGCGCTCCAGTTGTTCCAATAGAAGTTTGTAGGTGTGTGCACTTCTTTCGAGCTTTACTAAGCTAGGCCTTAGGTATATTGGCAGCCTAGGATGAGTTTGTGTACCTGTATTTGAAGACCAATGTTGTCTTCCAAAAGAAAAAGAAAGAAAAAGCAAAAGAAAATGAAAAAGAAAAAGAAGAAAAAGAAAAATAAAGTCGTGAAGTTTTGCCTTGAAACAGAGCACGGTCAGGGGTGTATAAGCAGCAACTGGCGATGCCCTATGCCTTAATTGGTTAAGTCATCGATTTAGTGTTGTTACATGGGTGGATAGGTAGAGTCTAGCAGTTTGTAGGTGTAATTTTCGAGAAGTCATTCGAGTAGGAGTGAAGCCTTTAGGTTAGTGGTCAAGTGATCCTTTTGGCTTGATGCCCTAAACCTTAATTGGTTAGGAGTCATCGGTGGACCCAGTTACGGACTTTGGTGAAGTCAATTTTTAAGCATTGCATCCTGCATTATAATTGAGAAAAGAAAAGTGTAACTAGCCACATCTAGGTTGTTCAACAACTAGGCCATGTCGGTGCTAGGTTGGGGGAGGTGGCAATTTTGCGGTTTATTAGCTTAATGCAAGTTTACATAAAGAATCATTAGACTTAGGTGGAAAATCAAGTTGAGAATTATGGATCAATATTGACCTAGAATTGTTCTTGTATGGTTTTGATTCTTTCCTTATCGGTTTACAACTTTGATTTCAATTTCTCGGTTAAGGTAATGTTTATATGTATATAAACCCTTTTTGAATCATAACCTTTGCAAATCACCACATGCATCTCCTTTTCTTTATTTTGCATTGCTAAGGGACTAGCAACGTTTAGGTTAGAGTGTGATTAATGCCCGAAAGTGAAATTTGAACCCTATATTAGATAGGTTTTGAGTGCTTTGCGCTTTAATCTTATCATTCTCTCAATTGAAGTGTCTAGTCTTCTTAGTACATATGCCATTTAGAGGGTATTTTTGGTTGTTTTGCGGTATTTGTGCACTCTTGGAGTTCAATCTCAATACAAGGATGAATCATGAAGTTAGATTAATTCGACCATCATTGACCAGTCAATGAAAACAAAGGCAAAGTGAAGAAAATTCGATGCGGTTGAAGGCGGGATGAAAAGCGTGAAGGATCAACAATGCGGGAATTTTCGCTAGCACGAAAATTTTCGCTGAGCTTGCGAAAATTTCGCAACCTAAGCGGAAATTTCGCAAGCTAAGCGAAAATGCCAAATTTCGCTAGACCCATCCCAATTTCGCTAGTACTGTTCCTTAGCGAAAATAATTGATTTCGCTTCTCACAAGAATTTCGCTAGCTTAGCGAAATTTTTTGCTATTCGCCGAAATTGCCACCCTTAGAAATTTCTTGTTTGTGAACACATTGATTCAGCTAATTAGCGAAAATTCTTGATCTAGCGAAAATTGATGCCTCGTCGTGCTTTGTAATTAATGCGAGCTGCCTCAAACTTGGTGTATTACTTAATTGTCCACATAACTTAGCCAATTTCATAGGTTTTTTGGTATTTTCATGCCTTGAGGTGGCCTATATAAGCCCCTCTTGTTTTGTAACCTAAGTAACATTTGAAGGAACAATTTGGGGGAGAGAAGATATTTTGTAAGTTTTCATTTTGTAAATAAAGTCTCGTTTTTTTATTTAGGTTTTGCTTTCCTCTCTTCTCTCTCCTCTTTCTCTTACTTTCTTGGCTGCCAAACAACCCTCTTGAGGATGACAACTCAAGAGATGCTTGGCTAAGCCTCCTTTCTTTGAAGAGGAAGGAAGCTAGCTTGGTGGTGGGGCATATGCATGTTGTCCTCTTGTATTAAAAGCTACAGGTAGTGTATTTATGGCCCTTATATTCTCAAAACATGGTTGCATAACATTGAATGTCATTAATGTGGCCAATACTCTCCATGCTTTAGGATCCAGTGCATATTCGATGAGAGAGAATGCTTGTGATTCTTTAGATGAGTCTTCTGAGCTAAAATGATATTTATATGTTGGGTTTCTCAAATTAGGGTTGCATAGCATTTAATGTTATTGATTTGGCCAATACTCTCCATGCTTTAGAATACGGTGCATAATTAGTGATAGATGTATTGTTATTTCTTTAGATATGGTCTTTCTGAGCCTGCGAGATGATATTGAATCTTAGGGTTTCAAGCTTGATGAGGGCCATAAGCGCATCTTTTGCACAATATTGACTCAAATAGGAGTTGCTTCATGGGTGAGTTTTCTAGTTAAATATAGATCGGTTATGCCATGGACTATAGGTTGCATGTCATAGCAGCGAGATAAACGAGGACCTTGTTTGCCTTAACTTGCCAAGTTAGTGACCTAAATCTTCAAAGTTAACTTTTTCTGCCCGCTTTCGGTTTTACAATTCTCAGTTTTCAAACCATTCCCACTGTTTTTGAAACACACATCCAAAGAGTCCAAATAGAAAGCCTTATCTTCGTGCACTTATGCAAACCATTTCTCGGATGAAAACCCATCCCCGTGTTCGGCCCACAAGCCACTATCTTTGTAGTAGCTTGACTGCGATGTCTGAACAGGTGTATATAAATTTGTTGATTTTAGCTCGACCTATTGTAGCCTGATATACACTTCAACTTTGAACAAAAGCGACACGGTCCCGAATGAGAAAGTCTGATTGTAAGGCGTAGAAACAATAGTTCCATCCCAGTCCTGAGCGATTTTGGTTGTAATTTTCATAATTCAATCAATGAAAATGAGATGAATTTCCAATATCTTGAGGATATTTATTATGAATTTCTGACTTCCAGTTTTGATTTAAAGGAAGTAGTCTTAAGTTTGAATGAGAACAGTACAGAAAAATCAAGCAACAATGAAGAGAAGGCAAAAGAAATAGAAACAAGTTCAAAAGGGTTAACCTTAAAGGAATTACCCAGACTCTTAGATGTATATGTATTTTACCTAGGGATTGAAAAATATAACAGACAATATCAATTTGCATTGATTGAGCTTGAAGAACAAAAACTGCTGGAGATTCTCAGAAAATACAAGGAAGCAATTGCTTGGTCAGTAGAATATTTGAAAGGAATCAGTCCTTCTATTTGCATGCATAAAATCCTCTTGGAGGAAAATGCAAAGACCTCCATTGAACATCAAAGAAGACTAAATTCAGTAATGAAAGAAGTTGTCAGAAAAGAAGTATTGCAATGGCTGAATACATGCTTTATATATGCAATCTTAGACAACCCTTGGGTGAGCCTAATTCATATGGTTCCCAAGAAGGGTGGATTTACTATAATCAGAAATGAGAAGAATGAATTGATTCCTACAAGAACTGTGACAAGATGGAGGGTGTGCATTGACTATGGAAATTTTAATACTGCAACCAGATAGGATCACTATCCTTTACCCTTTATTGATCAAATGCTGGACAGGTTAGCAAGACACCCCCATTTTTGTTTTCTTAATGGATATTCTGGATATAACCAGATTGCCATAGCCCCTGAGGACTAGGAGAATACTACATTCACATGTCCTTATGGCACCTTTTCTTTTAGAAGGATGCCATTTGGATCATGTAATGCTCCTGTTGTTGACCAAATTTTCTAACACGGCTACCAAAGACTAACTAAAGTCCTCGGCAACGATGCCAAAAACTTGTTGACCAAATTTTCCAACACGACTACCAAAGACTAACTAAAGTCCTCAGCAACGGCGCCAAAAACTTGTAAAGACCAAATGATGTATATATGAAAATATGGCTAAGGGAGTGAATGTGGTAAATACTCAAAAATTGATTTGAAACAAAAGTAAGTGTACTCAAAAAATGAAATGAAAAGTACTACCAATAGTCATCCCCTTTCCGCAAGTGCGCGGGTCATACAAGTAATAAAGTCGACTCTAGGAGTCTGGATATCGTACCCACAAGGATTGGAGGTTCTCTCTAATTGGAATTTGAGCACCCTGATTACAAAAGCTCTTCACAATTTAGGCGACCAAATAGGATGAGGATTAAAATCAATTCTTGAAATAAAGCGTATAAACTAATCCACAAAATCTAAAATCTATCAAGCAAACAACTACTAAAGTCTAAAATGTATGAAGAGATGCACTAGGGATGGTGATAATCATTTAACAATCAATTTTCATTTCCTTGAAAGCGTAACATTTGTGAGTTGAATGCTAGATTTATCCACGAGCAATGTAGTATAGCTTGGATTTCTCCATACACCATACATTTCACTAATTAGAGATCCATGTTCCTTTTAGAGACATGAGTCTAATCAGTTACTTGTAGAATATAATCTTTTTTCTAAGATCTGGGTATTTTTCCTTTTTAGTACTTCACACCCAAATCTTAGGACTGAAGAATTCTTACCCTTATAGACAAGATAATGCAAACCTTCTCCAATCTAATTGGTATCTTGTCCTTCAAATCTAAAAAAATTCTATCTCCTTGATTAGATCCTTACTAACATGGGATCAAGATCCTTTCATCAGACTAAGGAGAAACCCTTTGATCAAACTAAATTTTAAATACATCGTATCAACTATTCTCACTATGAAGTAAATTAGTGATCTATTGAAGTAATCTTTCCAAAGTTCATTAGTTCCATAATATTAGTCTAACATACCCCAGTGGCACTCCGTACTCTCGAGAATCTCCATCTACTGTGTCACTCGGAGGGCCTCCACAAATCAAAGCAAGATACAACTCTTTTAAAATTTACAAGCTATTATGTAAGAACAACTCATTATATGAACAATACAATTGCAGCCAAACAATCTTCAAACCCACAAAATAAACTAAAAAATGCAAATCTGAATGTTCAACAATTAATCCCTTTGCAAGTGTTTCGTATTCCATTATTGGATTCCAATCATCACCAATCAAACAAAAAGTAAGAAAATAAAGAAAGAAATCAAGAGACAAGGTGTGAGAGAAAAATCTAAATTTGAGCTTCAATCTTCGTCTCAACAATAAATAAATTGAATCTCTAAGAAAGTATAGCACGAGGAAATGCTTGATACAATAAAATCTACTCTAAAACTACTCTAAGATCTACTAAAAATCAAAGCCCTAAGCTAAACTAAAAAAATTGGTAGGTTTTTAGAGAGATAAACCTCAAGAGAGATTTTCTCTCTCCTCCCCGTTCTTTTCTTTTCCTAAAATCTAAAAAAATAGTATTTATAGTCCTCGGGTAAAAATGGGTTTGAAAACATGCCAAAATATCAATTTTCAAGCTTTTTTGGTTTTTTCCTGCATTTGAGTCGTAACATCAGCATTTTGGAGTTGTGACATCAACATTTTAGAGTCGGGACATCAGCATTTGAGTCATGACATTAGCATTTTGGAGTTGTGACATCAGCATTTTTGAGTTGCGATATCAGCATTTTTGTGTATCAACATCAGCACTCTGGCCTTGTTGCTAGCTCTATAGCGACATTTTTTTTGCTTTGTCGTGACATTTTTTTGCTATGTCGGGACATTAGTAATTTTGAGTCACGACATAAGCATTTTAAGTCGCGACATCAACATTTTGGCACAATTTTTGGCTTTTTCGCAACAATTTTTGGCTTTGTCGTGACATTTTTTCTGCTCATTAGCCAGTTTTTCTTCTCCAACTTGTCAAGGCCATAGCTTCTTCGTTTTAACTCGAATTTGGGCGTGTAAGGACTTGTTGGAAAGATCTTTGAATGTAGAATGCAACCATAGGGGAATTGGAACCATTTTATGTTCCAGATGGTACATAAAAATTCATCTTCCCCGAGTGAGGCGCTGGAGCTCGGTGGGCTCTTCTTTTTGGAAATATATTGCTCATTTCTTGCCAAATCACTTGCTTTTCATCAAGAATCCTAAAAAACCAAGTTTATAGGAAATATTATGAGTTTTACATGAATATGAATATAAAATGCTCAAAACAGCATGTGAAATGAACTCAAAACATATGTGAGTTTTACACTCATCACCTGCCACCTTTCAAAGGTGTATGATGTCTATGTTCTCATATTTTGGTGGAAAAGGCTATGGAAATATTCATGGATGACTTCTCAGTATATGGATCCAGTTTTGAGAAATGCTTAGAAATTTTGGAAACAGTACTTCAGAGGTGCCAAGACAAGGACTTAGCTTTAAATTGGGAAAAATGTCATTTCATGTTAACAGAGGATATTGTCTTGGAACAGATTTCTATAGGCAGGTTAGAAATGCAGACCAAGCAAGGTTTTAAATGTAAAACTCTCTTACCACGTATAACAGTTAAAGGGATAAGAAGTTTCCCAGGACATGCTGGATTTTACGGGAGATTTGTAAGGGACTTCTCAAAAATCTCTAGACCATTATTCATATCGTTGGAAAAGGATGCAAATTTTGATTTTGATGAATCGTGTAGATCTGCATTTGAAGAAATTAAGTCCAGATTGGTTACATCTCCCATCATGGAAACACCTGACTGGAACAAAGAGTTTGAAATCATGTGTGATGCTAGTGACTATGCAATGGGAGCAGTATTTGGGACAAATAACTGAAAAGATATTCAGGTCCATATACTATGCCAACAAAACCTTCAATGAGGCACAAGAGAACTACTCTACCACATAAAAAGGAGATGCTGGCAATGGTGTTTTCTTGTGAAATATTCAGGCCTTACATATTAGGGTCTCATGTTATCATTTACATTGA
The DNA here is from genome assembly GCA_016808115.1 of Tetrastigma voinierianum. Taxonomy (NCBI): domain Eukaryota; kingdom Viridiplantae; phylum Streptophyta; class Magnoliopsida; order Vitales; family Vitaceae; genus Tetrastigma; species Tetrastigma voinierianum. Next base: position 870,217 of record JAEQBH010000384.1, read on the forward strand.
TCATGCTGCAATTAAATATCTAATGGAAAAGAAAGATGCAAAACCAAGACTGATCAGATGGGTATTGCTGCTGCAAGAGTTTGATTTAGAAATCAAAGACAAGAAGGGTAGTGACAATGTGATAGTTGATCACTTGTCGAGATTAGAAAAGCCTACTGAAGAGGAAAGAAAAGGGAATTGAAATAGCGAAATTTTTTCCTGATGAGCATCTTTTTGAGTTATCAGTTCAAGTACCTTGGTATGCTAATATTGTGAATTACTTAGCCTATGGAATTATGCCACCTGAGTTCAGCTATCAGTAGAAAAGAAAGTTGAGAACTGATATAAGATTTTATATATGGGATGAACCACTAATTTTCAGAAGATGAGCATATTTGATTAACAGGAAATGTGTACCAGAAACAAAACAAGGTAAAATTCTTGATAAATGTCATGCATCACCATATGGAGGACACTTTGTAGGAGATAGAACAATCCATGAAATTCTCCAATCAGGTTTTTATTGGCCTACTCTATTCAAAGATTTTTGAATGGGTAAACTTTGTGATAAATGTTAGAGAATGGGGCATAAGTGAAGAATGAAATTACTTACAAGGAATCTAGTGGTGCCCAGTTTTTTCATATGTGGATGACTTCATGGGACCTTTCCCATCCTCATTTGGAAATTTATACATTCTCCTAGTTGTGGATTATGTATCTAAATGGGTGGAAGCAATAGCTTGTCCCAGAAATGATGCTATCACAATGGTGGGGTCCATTCAAAGAAATATTTTGAGCAAATTTGGAGCACATAGAACAATCATTAGTGATGACGGAAGCCACTTTGCAAACAAAGTGTTTGTAAAACTCATGAGCAGATACAGAATCATACATGTAATGGGATTGGCTTATCACCCTCAATCAAATGGGCAAGTTGAGATTTCCAATAGGGAGATAAAGAATATTCTAGAGAAAACAGTGAACTCAGCGAAAGAGGCCGGGTCTATAAAACTAGATGATGCATTGTGGGCTTATAGAACTGCTTACAAAACTCCTATTGGAATGTCCCCATATAGGATTGTATTTGGGAAGCCTTGTCATCTCCCTCTTGAACTTGAATATAAAGCTATGCGGGCTATCAAGAAAATGAATTGTGATTTCCAAGCTGCCAAAGAAAAGAGATTACTCTAAATGAATGAACTGGAAGAATTGCATAATGAAGATCATGATAATGACAGAATCTATAAGGATAAGACAAAGAAGTGGCATGATCAGAAAACTTTGAGGAGAGAATTCAAAGCAGGAGAGTTGGTCCTATTGTACAATTCCAAGCTCAAGCTGTTTCTAAGAAAACTGAAGTCAAGATGGAGTGGTCCTTACACAGTAGTTGCAACTACACCCTTTGGAGCAGTGACACTGAAAACTAATTCTAGAAATGAGTTTAAATTGAATGGTCAGAGATTAAAGCATTATCTTGGAGGGAACATAAAATAAGATTAGTCCAAATTTAGAAGAGATGGAAGAATTTTGCTGAAAGGAAAGCATTTTGCAACAACTATCTAGCTAAAGACATAAAACATGAGCAGCTACTTGGGAGGCCACCCAAGCAATTTTTAATTTTCATAGTTAACTTGATTTTGTTAAATTTTGTGTGTTTGAAGTTTAGTTTTAATTGTCTGAAATTTTATTATGTGATTGTGTTTATTTTTCAAGACAATGAAGCTTAAATTAGAGATAGGTTTTTTTTTTTAAGCATGCTGTCTCAAACTCATTATGAAGAAAGTGCTACAAGGGGGAGTCTTTCTTTTTCCCTAACTTGTTCTTTAAGGATAATGCATAGTTGAAATTTAGAGTGTTTCATGGACGAAAATGAATAGTGGCTGTTGCTATTCATGAATATTTTGATTATCATCATATTGAATGATATTAAATGAAGAAATGAGATGTGTTGTTCATACTTGAATTAAGGTTCTTTGCTATTAGACATGTCTTCACAAGTATTATTATGGTTGATGGTTGAATGCATTGCATACTGTTTTGTGTGTTAATTGGTTGAAAATGTTAAATTTGCAATTTTAAGGAAAATGCAATGTATTGTCGCGACATTATTTTTGCTATGTCACGACATTTTTTCACTTTGTTGTGACAAAGATTGCTCTAGCCTTTTATATATTGTAGGAAATTATGTTGTGACATAATACTTTATATCGCGACATTATTTTACTTCACCAGGGTATAATTATGTCGTGACATAATACCCTATGTCGCGACATAGGTTTAAAAAAAAAAACCTAGGCTATTGTTTTGTCGCGACAATTTAAAAAAACACAACAAATCATTTGGCCTATAAATAAAGAACCTCGAAATTTGAAAGGCCCACTTCTTCATAAACCATCAAATCAGCTAATATCTTTGCAAATTTCTCTCTCATCTTAATAAACACTAATTCCCAAACCAGATTTAACTATAGCCATGAACCATAGATGTGATTTGAACCTGGATGAGAGAATGGAAGAATACACTGAGAATGAGGAAGAAGCCAATCTAGAGCTTTAGTCATAGGAGGTGTAGGAAGAAGAATTTTTCAAAATGGGCAGAGAAGTGAAAAAAAGGGCCCAGATGGCAGATAGAAGAAAAAGAAAGATGAATGTTGAAGAAATAGAGCAAGGGCAAGAAGAGGAAGTGAGTGAGTTCGTTTCAAATAGTGCTTTTGTATTATGGGAGAAGAATCTGAAGGAAAAGGATTTCATTGTCGAAAGAGGGTTCAAGTGATTGAGAAAATAGGGTGGCATTTACTTTGCAAGCACAAAGCACTTGGTTTTGTGGCATTAGCCAAGGAATTTTATTTCAACATGGTGGGAGTAAGAGAGAAGACTATTTATGTCAGAGGAGAGTGGATATCTTTCAGTAAAAAGAAGATAAATGAAACTTTTAATCTGAAGGAGTAAAAAGATGGGTCCAAGTTCAAGAAATTGTTAAATGAGCCAGAGTATCATAAAATTATAGACTCGCTCACAAACGGAAAAGGGAAATGGAATTCATAAAGGAAAACCCCATATGAATCCATTGACAAAAAGAAGAGGCTAGAGTATGGTTTGTACCATGATTGAGTCCTCTTGCCTCGAACTTCTGTCTGATGAGAAGAGATGAGCGATACTCATGTATGCTGCTTCTTTGAAGGGTACAAAATTAATGTGGGCAAAATAATTGAAAACTCCATTCTGAGTTACTACATAAGCAAATACAAAGGTCTAATCCCACACCCAGTAACAATCACTAGACTCTGCATCTTAGGAGGTGTGAAAGGAACTTAGGAAGAAGAAGAAACGTATTTGGGCTTCTCCTAGGCATTATTTGGAATAACCGAGGGTTCCGAGGTAAAGGCAAGGAGAAAGAAGTAGAAACTGAAGAAGAGGAAGGGGATGATAAAGGAAATGAGCAAGCCCATTTGGAAAGCTCGGTTCAAGAGAGATAAGAGAGGCAGAGAAGCTTGAGCCCCATCAGAAATTTATCTCCAAATGTTAGATAAATTCATCAAGAGCCAGCTGAGAGCTCAGGGAAAATGAGCAACAATGTAGAAATTAAGGAGATGTTGAAAGTTATGAGGCAAGAGATGTAGGAAATGGATAGACAACTAAAAATCTAACTGCAATTGAGAGATGAGCATGTGGATGCAGAGTTGAAAAGAAGATATCAAAATTTGGAGTAGGCACTCAAACAAATAGATGAAGAGTGGAGGGATAAGCTAGATAGAAAAGAAAAAGAATGAAGTGGAGAACTGAAGACAATGGAAAAGGCCTTCATTTCAGACCTGTTGAAAAGAGACAATGAGCTACTGAAGATAATGGTAGATATAGAGGATGCAATGGAGAAGAATATGTTGAAAAAGGCAGATGCCTTTGGATATTTTTATAAGGAACATCCGAAGGAAATCAAGCTCTTCATAGAAAAGAGGGATAAGAAGATGGAAGCAACCCTCAACTACAAGGAAAAATTATGGACAAAGAGCTTGGATATGGTCAATAACAATTTGATTAAGATGTACTCTGCCCAAGGTGAATTTGAGGGAGTCCTAAACTCCGTTAGGCTTTGAAAACGAAGGTGAATGGCTCTCTCGATAGGTGGTCTGCCTTCAACAAGAGGAAGGTAGCAAGGCTAAACGACCACAAGTCCAAATCCCTGAATTTCTCTACCTCATACATGTTATAGGTTTGAATTAATAAATGAACCTTCCCCAAATTATGATAGGAAAGAAATGACACGCCTTGTTTTCTTTTCAACTTCTTCTATCTTACAATTAAATCCCTTGTACATGAAAACATAAATGAAAAAAATCAGTTTAAAAAATTTGTGTCCATTTTTATCTCGCATTTTTCTTATGTCTATTTCCTTTTTCATTACTTGATCTTCAATAAATAAAGAATAATGACTTTTTAGTTTGTGTAGCTTTGCTGAATAATAGAGAAATCAATTTTCCTAAATATATTTGTTGATGAGAGCTATGGATTGTTTGGTGGAATTTGAATGATGAGTGAATTGAGTTGCTTATGCTATGATAGATATTTCTAAATTGAATAGCTTGATTAATGTAAGCTTTTGAGTTATAAATGCTTACTTTTTGTAATCTAGAAACCAAACGAGAGTGATATAGATAATTGGAGTAGGATGAGATGAATTGAAAGAGGAAGTTATAATGTTATCAATGAATAAGTTGAACTTCAAGACTCGGAAAGATTTGAACAAATGACGGAACAAATAAGACTTATAATTCTGTTTTTGTAAAAAGTTTAGTTATTGTGAATCTTGAAAAACAATGCACATGGTTAAAAAGTACCTCTGAAACAAGTTGTGCTAAGATTAGGGACATCTTCTAAGATCCATCACAGTTTAATCTCCCCAAAGTCCTAGAACTTGTTAGATTATTAGTCAAGGAAAAATCCTAGGCAATACCACTAACAGGAAATTATATAGGTCATTCTTAGAAGTTTGAACCTTTCAAAGCTTACCCTTGTAATATGCATAAGCATATACCTTAGTTCTTGATTTGAGCCAAAAGCAAATTTTATCATCAATCAGCAAATGAAAAGCCTAAATCCTTCCTTAAATCTAATTCTGTAGTAAAGAACCCTTGTTTGCCTAGATTGCATGACAAGTACATCAATAGTAGAATAGGACAAGTTTAGGGGAGTATTATTTTGAAATGTAAAAGAGGATAAGAATAAAGGATGGGAAAGGAAAACCAATTGAGATGAGGAAAGAGGAAAAAGAACCTGCGAAAATACAAAGTATCAAGGTGGAAAGAGTTTTGTCTTGTAGCCTTCCTACCTTGAACAATTAAGTTCTTAGGGGTGTTTCAATACCTAGTACCCTAATGCTAACTAGTATGGGGGTTGCTAACCCAAAGTTTTCTAAGGGTGGTAGCAAGCTTAAAAAGATAAAACATTGCAATGTTCTATAAACCTTGACAAAAATTGAAAAGTAAAAAAGCTTCTAATATGAGAAACTGAATTTACAGTCTGAAGGTGGTCAAGAAAAACACCACAATAGAGAGTATGCAAAATGATGCACCAAACCAAGTTTGGGGTTGTTTGAAAGTTGACATCTGTGGAAAAGTAAATGATGAAGAATGAAGGAAAATATGTTGAGTTGTAAGTGGAATCTAGGTAATTTGAGCCTCGATTGTCGATTTATCTACCCAATTACCTAAGCCACACATTATAAGCCTAAAAGACCTAATTGATCTTAAAGGTTGTATCTGCTTACATTAGTGGAGATTAATATGACAAACAAGCATATGTCACTTAGAAGAATCAAGGAGAAGTTTATTATCTTATTAGTGTCTCAAAAGATTAATTAATCTTCCAAGGTGAAAAAAAGAGAAGACCATCACACACTCACAAATCAAGGTTGAATATTGAGCAGGTTTATAGAATTGTTGCATGTTTACAGTGAACTTACTTGAAAATCTTCCTTGCTCTGGATTGGAAACTTGTTCAAAAATAATTTACAACTCATGTTTTTAGCTAAATTGTGGTTTAAAGGAAAGATATGCAGTGCGAAACAAAAAAATGTCCTTAAAAATAAAAGCTGAATTGTTTGAGAACAAACATAATTTTCTTTTCTTTGATTGGGGACAAGAAAAACTTTCAGTTTGGGGGAATTTGATGAGTCCTAAACTCATATATTTTTAGTCCATTTTTCTTGCATTTTTTCATAAGTTTATGATTCATTTTAATGAAGAATTATGGAGTGATCACTAGCTTTGTGTTTTGCAGGTTTTGAAAGTAAAAGAAACAAATCCAACAAGAAAAGGAGCAAAAAATTGGCTAAGGCAGAAATGTCACAACATAATCTCATAATGTCATGACATAATCTCAGAATGTCGCAACAGAAGTTCAAGGAAATAGTAGGGTAGTGTCGCAACAAGTAGTGATATGTCGCAACAAAGACAAAGTTGGGCTCAAGTTAGAAGTTTAAAGATTGTGTGATACTTGCAACATTCACGACATAATAGAAGATTAGTAGAAACATTGCAACAAAGAAATAGATGTTATGACATAATAGAAACGGAAAATGAAACTATAGTGAATGGATTTTTATGTCATGGCATTGCTGAAAGTTCTGAAGAAGTGCGAGGTATCGCCATTGACTTCATAAAAGCATTGTTGTGACAAGAATGGAAGATAGAAGGAAAGAAGAATGTCACGAAATTCTTTGCTCTATCGGGACAACGATAAAAGAAAATGGCAGTAAAGTTTTGTCAAGACATTCAAACCTATGTCACGACATAAAGAACTTAGAAGAAAAGAATGTAAACAAAACCATCATGTGATAAAATGGCGGTCAAAGACAAGTCAAGTTATGTTGGTCAAAACAAAGGTTTTGATGTTGCGACAAACATTTCAGAGAATGACAAGTTCAAGGCATGATATATGTCACGACATTTCTAATCTATGTCACGATATAAAGTTCAGAGGGTAGAATTGCAAGGCAAGAAAGCTATGTCGCGACAACAAAAGTTTTATGTCATGAGAATCACAACATAATGTTGAGATGGAACTCTATCACGACATAAAAATTTATTGTCGCGACAAAGGTTGAGAAGAACTACAAGAAGAATGTCGCGACACAATGAAGAGCGGCAAGGAAAATCATTTTTCGTGACCAAGGTTTTTATGTCATGACATATCATTCAAGTATTAACACTGCAAGGCATGAAAGAAATGTTACGAGAATTACAAGACAAATTCAGTTGAGCTCTATCATAACATTTTCAAAGAATGTCGTGACATAATTTAAGAAAAAGGCACAAAACAATATCGCGACATAACACTGCAACCCACAACAAAGCTGGAAGACAAATATAGCTACAATGTCGCGACATAATTTTCTATGTCGTGACAAAGTCGTCAACTGGGCCAATTTTGGGGATCCACAACTTCAGCCTGGAATTTCGGCCCATCGTTTGAAAACCTATAAATAAAAGCACATCGGACACTATGCGTAGCTTCCACCAAACCTGTAACATCTGGGTAGCTGGAGTCTCCTTTGTATATAATTTTTTTCTTTTTATTTTCTTTATTTCTTTTTCTCGATTTAGTTTTGGCTTAATATTTTAGTTAGTTTTTCTTGGATTTCAGCAGTGATCTGGACTGAAGTTTCAAGCTGGGGTTCATTGTAAAAATTTAGTTTTCATTTATGTCTGATTTCAATGGAATTTGGAAATTTTCTAGAGTTCATTTATTTTAGTTTGCTTGCAATTTCAGTGAATTTTCTTGATCAGTTAGTCATTGTTATTTGTAATCTTGTTTTGAAAGACTGAGCTACCTCTGGGAATGGACTGGTGTTAGTTATTATTTTCTGCACAACTTAAAAGAATGTCATAGTTAGAAATCTTGAATTTATTTAATTGGTGTTGCTCTTAAAATTAACTGTTCTTAATATTAGTAGCTTGTACCAAGAAAAGGGTTGTATCATGCTCTAATTTCTAGGAGGCCCTTTGAGTGACATAGAGATGGAGATTCCTGAGAGTATGAAGCAATTGCTTAGGGGTATGTTAGACTAACATTATGGAACTAATGAACTCTGAAAGATTACTTTGATAGATCTCTAATTTACTCATGGTGTAAGGATTAGTTGAATGATTGATCAGTTTAATTGATTAGAGGTTTCTCCTCTATCTAATGGAAGTATCTTGATCCCATGTTAGCATAGATCTAATCAAGGAGATAGAGAATTTGATCAGATTTGAAGGATGAGATACCAATTAGATTGGAGAAGGCTTGCATGGTCCTATCTATGGGGGCAAGAAATCTTCAGTCTTAGGAGCAGGGTATGAAGAGTTCTTAGAAAGAGGATTATATCCTACAAGTAACTGATTAGACCCATGTGTTTGGAAGGAATATGGTTCTCTAATTAGTTAAATGTATAGTGTCTAGAGGAATCCAAACTATACTATCTTTCATCTTTGACAAGTTCAAATTTCAAACTAATAGCTTAACAATGTTATAAAATGATGCAGAAATTGATAATTATGCATTGATTTATTTCCTAGTATTAACTTTACTCAGTGAACTCTCCAATCCAATTCATTTTGATTTTTTTTTTATAGTTATAGAATTTTAAATTAGTCATTCTTTCTTTAGTTTAAACAAATCAATTTTATACTTTTGAGTTCAAATAGTAAGGATCTTGAGTAGTTGGGGTAATTGATCTTTAGATTTCTCAACAATCCTCATGGAAATGATACTTAGACTTATTTTTAATCCACTTTATTACCTGTATGACTTGTGCACTTATAGAAAATTTCATTTAGACTAAAAACTACAAAAAATTTTATAGAGAAAAGATCTATACATTGAAAATAATAGTGACAGCAGTATTTTGGTTTGTATAGAAAAATGTTATAAATCAACAAGTTTGTGGCACTACTGCTAGGGACTTTAGTCAGTCTTTGGTAGATGTGTCAGAGCTGGTTTCAACCTGTCAATCAGCAATCTTTTAGAATGGTCGACAAAAAATAGTCGTGTCTTCTTATTAACCACTATATCTTTACTCTAGATTGATGGGCTCCACAAACTTCTTCATGAACTTGCTTCATAACTTCCATATTTTCTGGGAAAGATAAGCACTTGAGTAATAATCCATCAAGTCCTTTTATGTATAGTTCTCCTTCTAGTAGAGCAAAATTTTTAGCTTGAGCCTTCGTTCTGTGGGGAACCCTCTTGTTTGGATTCTCAAAATGTTCTCTTAACTTTGTTCTCCAATCTCCAGCAATGTTCATGTCATTATTGAAGATGTCTAAGTTGATCCCCCCTTCAAAAATTGAAGGGTGATTCTTCTGCTATATCATAGTGGTTTCTGGTGAATTCTTTATTATTTTACGAGGCTATTTGAGGTAAGCTCATGACCAGGTTTGATTCCATAGGCACGTGTTCAAATTCCACGTTATCAAATGAGTCTAACAATTAAATGGCAGTAGTAAAATAAAATGCCAAAAGCAAACTATTGCATTTACACTGCCCTATTAATTACCGAAGTACCAATTGAGAATCTCCAATGACTCAAACATCTTTTGCTCCAAGCTCCAATAGGATCTATAAGCTAATCACCCAGCTTCATGTAGCCTAATTGTTGTGAGGTACATTAGAGTGGAAATTAGAAAACAATATGATCTTACTCTCCTTGGTGAAATAATCACTTCTCTTATACCAGCTAAATTCTCTATGCTTGAACCATCAAATTTGAGGATCCAAGGTTTCTTTTCTTCTCCATAAATTCATAGCTCCACACTTTGCTTTGTTTCAATCTCTAAGGAAGAATGATCAACTAGGAAATCTACTACTGCTTATCCCTTGACTAGTTTATGTGGAAAATAAATCAAGGTGAATTTTGACAAAGCAAGGGACCATTTACTAATCCTCCCTGTAATCACTGAGCGGTTAAACATGTACTTTATAAGATCAGTCTAAGAAACCACATAGACTCGAGACTTGATTAAGTAATGTCTTTTTTGGTACATGCAAAGTACAAGGCCAAACATAAATTTTTAATTGGAGCATATCTTGTTTCTATGAGATTTAAGACCCACTTAAATAATTTATAGCCTACTCATGGCGTTTAGAATTGTTTTGTGCCAAAATACAACCTATTGACTCATTTGCAATTGATAATATAATTTAAGTGGGTGGCCTTGTATAGGAGGCATTAAAACAGGAGGTTTAGAGAGGTACTCTTTGATTTTGTCAAAGGTTGCTTGATGTTGTTCCTCCCACCTAAACTCTTCCACATCTTTTAGTTTTACCAAGTTAGAGAATTCCTTGGTTTTACTTGCTAGGTTAGAGTTAAATCTTCTTAAATAATTTACCTGACCCAAGAACTTTTAGAGCTCTTTTTTTTTTCGTAGAGCTTTGGCTGAAGAAATAGCTTTTGCTTTATTCTAATCCACTTTTATCCCTCTTTGGTGATTCAATCCAAGAAAAGTTCTGCTGAAACTCAAATGCACATTTGAGAGGATTAAGCTTCAAGTGATGGCGATCTCATTTCTTTTAGAGGTTTTCCTGGTGATCTACATGCTCATTAGCTATTTTAGTTAACGTTATCTTCGTGCCTTCCATGTGGTGGCCTAGCATGTGATGGAAGAGTGAAGGAATCCATTTCCGGTAGAGTTGCACTTGCATTTTTTTAGACCAAGGCACTGTGCATCCATTAAGTATCCCTATCAGAATGGACATTAAAGTGAATGTAAAGTATCTGTTCTGCTATTAAATCTTATTATAACGGAGAAATCATCCCATAAAGGGCTGATAATTCATGATTAGCTAAGGTCAATAACATGCCATAGACATCCCATATATCTTTGGTGTAACATTTCAAATCTATAAAATCACACATATGATTTTTCCATTTTTATTTATTAGAACAATCTTATAACAATCAGACATGCTTGCAAGCACAATTGAATTTGGCCTTCAAGGGTTTATATTCTTCATATATAATACCATACTTAGACATCTTCTAGGTGGTTGTTGAAAAGGATGGAACTCTAGCCTTATGAAGAGTGATTTCACGGAAATCTGTCAATCTGTTTCATGTTCAAGCAAGCGAATCTTTGAATTCCTATAGTTACGAGAATGATTTGTTCCTTCTAGTTAATTAGGTAGAGAGAGAACTGATAGTAAGTAATCCTTGACTCTTCTCGGTGTGGGTTGTTTGTCCCATAGGATCATATGTGAGACTTGTTATCTTATTTGGAAGCAGCAGTTAAATTACCAATTTGAATTTCTTAAATCCTCTTCATAAATCACTTCCAGCCCCTGAATGTCTTGGAACTCTTTTGATATTTTAATCAAATTTGTTGCCTTGTTTCTTGGTCTATGGTTGCAGTAACGATAACGATCATGAGTCTCTCAGATGATCAAAGCCCCTTCATCGCTTAGCCACGATAATGAGTTGTCTTTAGTTTGGCGACAGTCTTGGATTTCATGATGTCTCTCAAATCATATATATATTTCCCTTGGACCCATCCTTCATTCTTTGATTTCATGGATAACTTTTGATCGTTTACTATCTGATGAAGTTGCAATAAAGGTTATTTAATACCATACTACTTCTACTTCATCACCTTTCCCAAAATAGCAAAGTGGAGAGAGGATGATCACACCAGTTATCTTTGATCTGATCTTACTGTGGCAAACATTTATGTTGCTTGGTGAGTTATTCTGAAAGAATTTGTTAAAAAGAAGTCTTGCCTATGGTAGTCAATAGGGAGTATAGGGTCTTGAGACTTCCCAGTGAAGTGACGTACGACACATATTTAAGTCAAGTCACTGATACCTCTTTCCTGGTATCTAAACAATCATGTGGTATCACATTACATTGTGGATTCATTACCAACCATTTGGGATAAGTTTGCCATCAGTGCTTTCTCAAGAGATACCTTGTACATCTTTGTCATTCATTTCCATAGTAGGTTTTTCAGTGTCACCTTCTGGCGCTTATGGAATCAATGGTTGTTGCCATGGACTATGTTGCCATTATTGGAAGATGGTAGCTTACCGCTTTCTCTACGCCTGTGAGCATAGCCATCTCTTGAGTTGAAGAAATCCCATGAGATTAGGGAAATGTTAGACATTTCAAAGAAATAGAAAAGTTATGCCTGTCAGAATGTTATCAAATCAGTTTATTCCTTGCATCTCTTTAGTAGATCTGTTCAGACTCTTCATCTTTGTGGCATTATCAAGTTGGTTTCTATGGTAGGCATCACTTCCTTTTCTGGATTGCTACTTCTTTTTACTTTGCATGTAGCATATCTTCAGGTAATTGCCTTTTCTCCATAGCTCCCAGTCTCTACATCCTTCTTTTTTGAGTTTTGGTTAGCTTTTGAGGAAATTTCTTATGCTGCACAACATGCCATTTTTGTCTAGGTGAGACAGGAGGAGGGACAACAAACCTTGGAGGTATTTTCCTCAAAGGATTGTTCATGCCCTTTCCCTCTGGAAAAGTATGCCTCTCTTTTGGAGGAACATTTTTCCCTTTGGAGGATTTCTCCTTCTTGATTTCCTATTTTGAATGGTATGGACCACACTAGTTCTTATATTCTTGTTTGTACATTATCTTCTTTGTTCTTTGAGTCATTCTTATGAACCAAATATTGCTTAGGAATCCATACCTTTCTTATCCTGACATTTGGAGAAAATCTCACATCCTTCTTTGCATTTAGTACTACCCTCAAATTAGTAGCAGTTATGTTGACTAAAGCCATTGGTGGAAATGGATCTTCATTAATCACCATGGCCTCCTTTTTCTCAAGAAATGTTAGTATTCCCTTGTTGATCCAGTCACAGATAATATTTTAGAAACACCAGCAAGAATTAATGTTATGATTTTAGGAGTTATGATACCTACAATATACTTTTCCTCTAAGTTCCTCTTTTCTGGGGAGTTAGTGATTATGGTGAAATGTGATGAATTTCTCTATCTGTACATCAAATGTATATCATACTTGTGTATTAGAGGTCTGCGAAATCTTCCATAAGTCAAGTGTTTTCTTCACTAATAGAGGGCAAATGAATGAACTTGTACTTGGGAGATCTACTACTGGTATTTCTTAAGAATTCACCTCCTGGTAGTAAATTCCCATGGAGGTTTTTCTCCGTTGACTTTCTTCCCTGAGTAATTCTTCATACTATGTTACCTTAGTAGCAAACTCATAGAAGTCTATGAACTCCATACCTAGAAATTTCTTCCTCGGCTCTATATCAAGTCCCCTTTGGACCATCTTCACATACTTTGTTTCTGGGAGATGAATTTTGCATCCGTGCCTCATTCTTTTGAAATGAGTAATGAATGAATCTGCTGGTTCAACACCCTTATGGGTTACCCTTGATAATTCTAATATGAAAATCTTAGGTTCGGCTCTAAAAAATTGTCTGTGGAATTGTCTATGGAATTGTCTCTCCATTTCTTGCCAACTCATAATAGAATTCCTTGTCAATGTTGCATACCAAGTAAAAGCAGCTCATGTTAATGAGTTAGGAAATAACTTGAGTTTGAAGTAGAGGAAATTCTCATAGTTGGCCAATTCCCCACACTGCACTATGAATCCAGCCATATGCTCGAAGATGGATTGTCCATCTTCTCCGAAGAACTCAAAAGAATTCAGTTCCTATTTACAGCACAGCAGATTCTCTCTATCTATTGCCTCTGGGTATGGCTTGTAGAATTCTAGGCGGCCAATTTGTCTATGGCTTGGCCTGTATAGCTCTTGTACCGCCTCCCTTATTGCCTCTAAGTCCGGTGATGGAGGTGGTTGCGTAAAAGGTTAGGGAATTTGTTGCTCTCTATTAGTACCTACCCCTAAAGATGGTTGAATAGTGCCCCCTGTGCTTCTAGCAAAAGGAAGTGGTTCATCGTAGGCTCCAAGTTGCATAACCGGGTTAGTGTTAGCAAATAACCTTTGAGGAGCCATCGTTGTAACATGATTAGAACGTTCGCCATTGGCATTCGTCGAAGTTCCATCATCTCTCCTATGTATGGGGAGGAAGATAACAATTTTCAACACTTTGTATAAGTGGCGGTGAATCCACACATGCGAAAATTCTGAAATTTTACCCCAGGCTCGTAATCTTGGATTTCCTTGTAGAGTCGAAACCGACTTCGTGTGTCTATTGTCCAACAGAAAATCTTTGGGATACGCCTCCTAAGAACTTCCGCTGCGGTGAGATTGTTCTCGCTCATCCACCACTTGACCTTAGCCTACTCGGTTGTTGTTTTGGCTTGTTCATCTATCACAACTATCACAGCCTAGGCATGATCAGCCATGGTTTTAGTTTTTTCAACCATAATTTTGACATGGTTAGCCAGGACCTTAGTTTGTGTGGACATTCTTTTTTCAAAATGTTGTGTAGTTAGCAAATTCTAGTTCTTCAGTTCTTCAATCAACGCTTGAAATTTCTCAACAACATTAGGGAAATGAATAGGTACATCCATATTCCTTATGCTTACTTCCTGCTTGACTGAGTTGTCTGATGTATATTCCTCTTTGAGAAAATTTGTTGCATTTCTCTCTAGTTGTTCCACCATGGTTGAATCTAGTCCCTCATGTGCTTGCTTCTGCAGCATCAAAAAATGATTTTATTTCCTACTCAATTAGGTTGTTTGATGTATATTCCTCTTAGAGAAAATTTGTTGCATTTCTCTCCGATTGTTCCACCATGGCTGGATTTAGTCCCTCATGTGCTGCTTCTACAACATCAAATCCTTAGTCTTAGAACTCCAAAATGATTTTATTTCTCAACTTTGTTGGCATCTTCAACAAAGATAGGTCCTACCAGGCATGCCAAAAATATATTGTAGTGATTTTTTATTTTCACACGAACATACAAAATAAAACGTGCGAGTGTGACAGGAAATTAAAGTGTTTCCAAACTGAAACGACTCATAAGATCAAACTTCTAATAAAACTATGTAGGCTCCTTGGTTCCCTTTATAGTTCCCCATAATCAAAGTTGAAATGTCGTACAAATGAAAATATTATAGCAATAAAATGCTGAAGAAAAATATTAAATTTTCCTAGGAAGGAATGAAAATAACACTGTATTGGAAAGATGACAAAAACTTGAATAGTACTTGGAAATATAATGCATTAATTGCTAAAGAAAACATGGGATTTCACTATGAATGGATGAAATAACATTGTACTACTTAGAAATAGAATGATGGAATTGCTAACGAAAACATGAGATTTCACTATGAAGGAATGAAATAACACTGTATTGGAACATTCACAGAAACTTGGCTAAAACTAGGAAATAGAGTGTTGAAATTGATGAAAACTGATTGAAAAACTAAGACTTGTTGAAATAGATTTACATTGTTTAGTTGATTGATTGTTGGTCATTTGTTAATCAATTTTCTCCACTTTTCCACTTCCTCAAATAACTGGTCACGTCTGCATTAGAGAAGCTTGTTCTTCAAGTAATTATCCACGTTTCCATTAGGGAGACTTGTTCTTTAAGGAATTTATCCACATTTGTATCAGAGAGCCTTGTTTCTCAAGGAAATGCCACATATACAAATCTTTGTACGTAACAGTCAAGATTTCGTAAAATTTTAAAAATTTAATCACTAGACTTTTCTATGGGGCACAAAAATGGATTTAGAGCTGATTTTATTTGGACTTTTACTCATGGGTTGGGCTTAAGTGAAATCGATAGATTAAGACAAATTTAAATTTGGGTGCAAACAAAAAGAAAGGGATTTTTTTTCCCCTTGTTTTTTGTAGGCAAGTCATGGGGCATAGGAGAGAACTGTTTGGTAGATTCCAAAAATTAGCCTTCTTTACCTTAGCCAGACCTCTTTTTTTTCAGATACTAGTACAACGTAAATAAACAAGTTGACTCTGCTCTCGGAGCACTTTCAAAAATATTTTTCTTGTTATCTTTAAGTTTTGTTTCCTGTAATATTCAGGCTGCCTCGCGGATCATTCATAGCCCCCATATTTCTGTATGAACTTCCATTTTTTATGTCCGGTTGGCTGAAGTGAACTGTGAACGGTTTATGAGTCGTTGAACTCGACAAAATGATATTGGGCTCCTCCTCAACTTGGCCCAAGGTTACTTAGTACCCTTTCAATACAATTGTGGTAACATAGATGAGTATGTGTCAAGGTAACCTTTTTTTTTTTCTAATATTGATTTTAGCTCATCCTTCAAACTTATGTTCAATTTGGCATCATATAGAAATGCCACATAGAAGAGAGACTTCTATTTTGATATAAAAAATCATTATTAAAATAACAGTTAGCTAACTGAATCTCATTATTTAAAGGAAATACCTAACATAAGCATATTCATAACACACCCTGAAACATAAGGTCCAATATCAGTGAACCCTGTAGGAGAACTAAGTAAATAAATGGTGTTGGCATTAAAACAGGCTTTTTAGACATTTAGTTTAAAAGAGAAAAAAATTCCTTAAATAGAAAAGTTTAGAAATATTCTTAAATCTAGTGTTAATTGTCTTTTGAATAAACCATTTCTAAAAATGTCTCTACACTTTCTACATTGAAAATAAACTTTTTGTAATTTTAAATTTTTTTAATTTAAGCTCATAGTTTCTTGCAGAGGCATTTTCTAAATTGTTGAAATGTTAAATTAAAAGTGTCTTTGAAGATATCTGTCTATTAATTTTAAAATTTACGTTCTATTTAAAAATGCTAAAAAGCAGCGCCGTAATTTGAGAATTTTGAATTTAATTTAAAATGTCTCTTGAAGAAACTATTTAATTTTAAAAATTGAGATAAACACTACAAATTGTTGAAATGTTATATTGAAGAAACAACTTCATAATTCTAAAAATTTTGAATTTACACTCAAAAGTGTCTTTTAAAAAGACACTTTCTAAATTATTTGTCAAGCTTACGTAAAAAAACTACACTAAGGACTAGTTTTCAAACCACACTTTTTCAAGGTATTTAAAAAAAATTATTATATTTTTTGGAAAAACAACATAAATCCACATAAAAGGGCTTCCCCCTGCATCTCCACATTTGATAGCATTTTATGCAGGGTTCAATGTGAAGCCCTGAATATAGATATAAAGCAGGAAAAATTCAATATTGGAATTACTGCCCTCCATCAATCTGGGCCTGCATTGGAATGATCTCATAAGTTGATGCGTCGCCTCTCTGGTTCTGCTTGGCACTAGAATTATCCAAGTCAATGTCCGTCGCTGGTTCTGGATCTGGTTCCGCATTGACAGTGGCAGAATCCACAGTCAATGCGCCTGGAATGATCTCAGCCAATGTCTTCGCACCAAGAGGGAAGCCATCTGCTATTTCACAATTTCGGTTTGCAGTTTCTCCAATTTTATATTCTGCTGCTCATTCAATTCGCTCTTATCAGCTGTATCATTGAATATGGACCAAATCTTATCGTCACCAATGCCTTCCATGCTGTGCAAATACCTATCACCCACCAACCCTTTTGCCACTTCTTCAAGTCTAGTGGTGATGATAACTGCACTCTCATTTCTTCTCTCTTCTCTATCAGATTGGGTATTGCAGCTCTTATCAGGCCAATTCAATGCCTGGCTTAGCCTGAAATACCAATCTCTGGTTTCATCCCATATGCCATCAAGCACAATCAAGTACTTTTTACCCAACAACCGACGGCCAAGGGAGGACAACAGCTCCTCAGTGCTACAGCTCCTTAACTTTTCATGTATTTCCTCAGTAGTCAATTCCACTAACATGTCTTCAACAACTTGCTTGAAGTCTATGCCTGCATCAATCTTTCCTGATAAGCTGATCCAAAGTATGGGGAAAAAGGCACCCTGTATGTCTCCGTCATAAAAAAAGTTGCCGGGCCAGAGTTGTCTTGCCTGAACCTCCAATCCCAACAATTGCAATGTCCTTGAATCCCTTATATTGCAGAAGCCATTTTCGAATTTCCAAAAACTGTGGACAAAACCCCCGAATCTCCGAGACATGAGAATACCAAATTTCTGGACCCTGACTTTGATCTTCTAGGCCATGACTGTGATTGTCTGCACCACCATTACTGTCATTTTCTGGACCATCACTTTCTTTTCTGGGCCCTGACTTTGATTGTGTAAGACATTGGAATCTATTATGCCCAGATACTCACGAAGCTGTTCCTTGATTTGCCCTAATTGCTCCCTGGTTGTTTTGAGAAATAAGTGGAAGAGATGGTAGAAAGGCAAGAGAAACCTTGTGCTTTGAATTGGGTGCTTCTCCGAAAAGATGAGGCAGTCTCTGTACACAGCGAGGAGCCAGTAAAGCGTATTCTTCATTTTGATCATTTGGTCTGTCGTGGATGAGGAGATGTCCTTTCTGATCAAAAGCTCCCGAATCCCTTGAAATTGACGAAGTAGAGGGAGTTGCCTCCCTTGATCCTCTGCTTCCGCTAAGCCATCAATGAATTTATTCCTCAGAAACTCTAAGACATCTTCCGACATTTTTCAAACAACCGCTGAACGCCCAGCGCAACCCTAACTTCTGCTTCTAAGCAAAGATTATCAACGGGTGCGATAATCTGAAGATCATTTCTACAGATCTAGCATCACCCGAAATCTCCCATTTTAGGGATTTCCACGGATTTCACAGTTTAAATCAAATGTTTATGCTCAAGCGCACACGGTACTTGGAGTACAGAATCACAGAAATCCGATGCGGCTAATCAGAAAATCGCCAAATTCAACAAAATCTCACCTCACTTGAAAGTAAAATCCGATGCGGCCAACCAGAAAATCGTCAAATTCAACAAATCTTACCTCACTTGCAAGCCGAGACCAAAACGGAATAACTTGAGATTAATAACCAGCACGGATTATTGAAAGCCTGTAGGGTTCTAAGCTATCTTTAATTTCTGCCAAGCACAGTACTTACTCGCTAAACTGAGAAAGAGAGAGACAGAGTCAAGTCAAGAGAAGATGGAATCTTTCCTTAGGTTTGCCCAATCCCTGTTCTTTGGGAAGTCTACATAGTTTTCGATATTTTGGAAGACTTTTTATTTTTTATTTTTTTTTATAACTAAGCATTTTATAATAATATAGTAAATTGTTCCTAGACTTAACTTTGGAATAAATTTACGAAATATCTTATCTTTTTAAGCTTTAAATATTTCTATAAGCTACGCTAGACACATTATAATTAAAATAATTATATTTATATACATTATAGTTATTAACAATATAGGATCAAAATTTAACATATTTATTATCAATAAGAATTATTTGGTTAAAAGACATCAAATAAACCTAAATTCATGAATTTAATATTTTATGTGTTTGTGCACATCATAACTAGCTTAAGTGGTAGAGCATTCGATGTTTAAGAACGTATGAGTATGAGGTTAGTGTAGTGAAAGCCGATTTATTCATTATGCTTAAAATGTTGAAGTGTAAAAAAACATTTTTCATGATTTTCTTAAAAAATAACATAAGAATTATTTGGTTAAAATGCATCAAATAACCCTAAATTCGTGTATTTAATATTTTCATGTGTTTGTCTTGGCATCATGCTTGAAACTTAAGTAGTAAGCGTTCGTTATTTCAAAAGGTATAGCATAAAGAGGGTTGAGTTATAGTGGGAGCAAACACCTTTGCATTTATTAAGCCCAAATGTTTAAGTGTAAAAAAGCATTTTCCATGGTTTTCTTAAAAAATAACATATTTTGAATAAAAATGTCATTCAATCCTTCCTGAGGTTTGCCCAATCCCCATTCTTTGGGAAGTCTACATGGTTTTAGATTTTTTGGAAGACTTTTTATTTTTATTTTTTATAACTAAGCATTTTATTATAATATAGTAAACTGTTACTGGAATCCAACTTCGAACCCATTTTTGGATGTCCTATATTTTTAAACTTTGAACACTCTACCAACTTAGTTAGACACATAATAGTTAAAATAATTATATTTATATACATTATAGTTACTAACAATTTAGGATCAAAATTTAACATATTTATTAACAATAAAAATTATTTGGTTAAAAGACATCAAATAACCCTAAATTCATGAATTTAATATTTTTACGTGTTTGTGCACATCATAACTAGCTTAAGTGGTAAAACATTCAATTTTTCAAAAATGTATAGCATAGGGAGGGTTGAGTCATAGTGGAGACAATTTACTAAAAAAAAACATTTTTCATGCTTTTCTTAAAAAATAACATATTTTGGATAAAAATGTCATTCAATCCTTCCTGAGGTTTGCCCAATCCCCATTCTTTGGGAAGTCTACATGGTTTTCGATTTTTTGGAAGACTTTTTTTTTTATAACTAAGCACTTTATTATAATATAGTAAATTGTTCCTGAACTCCAACTTGGGACCATTTCTAGATGTCATATCTTTTTAAACGTTGAACACTCTACCAATTCAATTAGACACATTATAGTTAAAATAATTATATACATTATAGTTACTGACAATCTAGGATCAAAATTTAACATATTTATTAACAATAAAAATTATTTGGTTAAAAGACATCAAATAACCCTAAATTCGTGAATTTAATGTTTTCATGTGTTTGTACACATCATAACTATCTTAAGTAGTAGAGCATTCATTATTTCTAAAAGATATAGCATAAAGAGGGTTGAGTTATAGTGGGGACAACTTACTACATTGTAACTAAAATGTTTAAGTGTAAAAGAACATTTTCCATGGTTTTCTTAAAAAATAACATATTTTGGATAAAAATGTCATTCTATCTTTCCTGAGGTTTGCCCAGTCCCCATTCTTTGGGAAGTCTACATGGATTTCAATTTTTTGGAAGACTTTTTTTTAATAACAGAGCATTTTATTATAATATAGAAAACTGTTCCTAGAATCCAACTTCAAACCTATTTTTTGATATCCTATATTTTTAAACTTTGAACACTCTACCAACTCAGTTAGACACATTATAGTTAAAATAATTATATTTATATACAATATAGTTACTAACAATTTAGGATCAAAATTTAACATATTTATTAACAATAAGAATTATTTGGTTAAAAGACATCAAATAACCCTAAATTCATGAATTTAATATTTTCATGTGTTTGTGCACATCATAACTAGCTTAAGTGGTGAACATTCAATATTTCAAAAATGTATAGCATAGGGAGGGTTGAGTAATAGTGGGGACAATTTACTACATTATAACTAAAATATTTAAATGTAAAAAAACATTTTCTATGCTTTTCTTAAAAAATAACATATTTTGGATAAAAATGTCATTCAATCATTCCTGAGGTTTGCCCAATCCCCGTTCTTTGGGAAGTCTACATGGTTTTCAATTTTTTGGAAGAGTTTTTTTTTATT
Organism: Tetrastigma voinierianum; assembly: GCA_016808115.1. Classification (NCBI taxonomy): domain Eukaryota; kingdom Viridiplantae; phylum Streptophyta; class Magnoliopsida; order Vitales; family Vitaceae; genus Tetrastigma; species Tetrastigma voinierianum. The sequence goes on from JAEQBH010000384.1 coordinate 891,532, forward strand.
TTTATAACTAAGCACTTTATTATAATATAATAAAATTGTTCATGGACTCCAACTTTGGACCCATTTCTAGATGTCCTATCTTTTTAAACTTTGAACACTCTACCAATTCAATTAGACGCATATAGTTAAAATAATTATAGTAACTGACAATCTAGGATCAAAATTTAACATATTTATTAACAATAAGAATTATTTGGTTAAAAGACATCAAATAACCCTAAATTCATGAATTTAATATTTTCACGTGTTTGTGCACATCATAACTAGCTTAAGTGGTAAAACATTCAATTTTTCAACAATGTATAGCATAGGGAGGGTTGAGTCATAGTGGGGACAATTTACTACATTGTAACTAAAATATTTTAGTGTAAAAAAACATTTTCCATGCTTTTCTTAAAAAATAACATATTTTGGATAAAAATGTCATTTAATCCTTCCCGAGGTTTGCCGAAGCCCCATTCTTTGGGAAGTCTACAGAGTTTTCGATTTTTTGGAAGACATTTTTTTTTAATTTTTATAACTAGACACTTTATTATAATATAGTAAATTGTTCCTGGAATCCAACTTTGAACCTATTTCTGGATGTCCTATCTTTTTAAACTTTGAACACTCTACCAACTTAGTTAGACACATTATAGTTAAAATAATTATATTTATATAAATTATAGTTACTAACAATTAAGGATCAAAATTTAACATATTTATTAACAAATAAGGTATTTGGTTAAAAAGACATCAAATAACCCTAAATTCATGAATTTAATATTTTCACGTGTTTGTGCACATCATAACTAGCTTAAGTGGTAGAACATTCAATTTTTCAAAAATGTATTGCATAGGGAGGGTTGAGTCATAGTGGGAATAATTTACTACATTGTAACTAAAATATTTAAGTGTAAAAAAACATTTTCCATGCTTTACTTAAAAAATAACATATTTTGGATAAAAATGTCATTCAATCCTTCCTGAGGTTTGCCCAATCCCCGTTCTTTGGGAAGTCTACATAGTTTTCAATTTTTTTGAAGACTTTTTTTTTATTTTATAAGTAAGCACTTTATTATATTATAAGTATTTGTTCACCGGACTCCAACTTGAGGACCTATTTGGATGTCCACATCTTTTAAAGCTTTGAACACTCTATAATTCAATTAGACACATTATAGTTAAAATAATTATATACATTACAGTTACTGACAATGTAGGATCAAAATTTAACATATTTATTAACAATAAGAATTATTTGGTTAAAAGACATCAAATAACCCTAAATTCATGAATTTAATATTTTCACGTGTTTGTGCACATCATAACTAACCGTGGTAGAACATTCAATTTTCAAAAATGTATATATAGGGAGGGTTTGGTCATGGTGGGATAGACGTACATTGCTTAACTAAAATATTTAAGTGTAAAACATTTTCCATCAATTTTTCTTAAAAAATAACATTTTGGATAAATACCAAATTTCAATCCTTCTTGAGTTTTACCCAATCCGTTCTTTAGAGAAGTCTACATAGTTTTCAATTTTTTGGAAGACTTTTTTTTTATTTTATAAGTAAACACTTTATTATAATATAGTAAACTATTCCTGGACTCCAACTTCGGACCTATTTTTGGATGTCCTATTTTTTTAAACTTTGAACAATCTACCAATTCAATTAGACACATTATAGTTAAAATAATTATATACATTATAGTTACTGACAATCTAGGATCAAAATTTAACATATTTATTAACAATAAGAATTATTTGGTTAAAAGACATCATATAACCCGAAATTCATGAATTTAATATTTTCATGTGTTTGTGCACATCATAACTAAGTGGTAGAGCATTCAATATTTCAAAAAGGTATAGCATAGGGAGCTTGGAGTCATAGGGGGAACAATTTACTATATTGTAACTAAAATGTTTAAGTGTAAAAAAAACATTTTCCTTGCTTTTCTTAAAAAATAATACATTTTGGATAAAAATGTCATTTTGTGTTGCATGTATTTATATTGTCTCTTAATAAAATTTGTTATTTTTACAAGAAAACAAAAATTTTGTCTCAGACCAAAAATTGGGTTTTGAAAAATTCTTTTAATCAAATTACCCCAACAATAAATCATACTGGGTTAAAGGGTACTTTTATCCCATCATCTATGACTCAACTGTCAATTTAGCCCCTCAACTTATTTTTGTGTCATTTTTGTAGTTATATTATTGAAAACCAATCATTTTCCCCCTAATAGTAAGTAACAAAGATATGTTAATTATTTTTGACATGACACTTAAAAAAATAACTAGTTACATTACTTGTGGATCCGTGCAAGGCCTTAAAGCTTTAAATAAATAAAAATAATATAAGTAACAATATATGTTAAAGTTATTTTGTAACAATAATTGACATAATTACAATCAATAATAATATTTATAATTTAAAAAAAAGTTATTTCAATACCTTGTAGATAATGCATTTTATCTTAAATTTAATTTTTAAAATTTTATTACAAATATATGATGATAACAGGTTAACATTTCTATAAATTATATTAATAATTTATTTTTATCAAATCATATCATATCTTAAAACTTTATTATTCTTATTTCAATAATTTTTAAATAAGTTTGCAATTTTAATATTTTACAATAAAATGTTTACGATGTCAAAAAAATAAAAATATTTAAAAAATAAAAGGAGAAAGTTAAATATACAGAGAATAAAATTAAAGTGACAATAATTCCTTAGAAATAAGATTAATAAAATAAATATGAAAAACAATTTTAAAAGAATGATATAAAATAAAATGATAGTATAATTTAAAATTAAGAATTTTAAAATAATTAAAAAACTCCTATTCCAAAATCTTAATTTATCTCAAATTAAAATATATTTTTTTCCCAAAAAATTGTCAAAAATAAGAGTTTTATTTTTATTTTTATTTTTAACAATATATATGTTGTGGTGATTTCGATATTTTCACTTTAACATACAAAATTAAAGCATGCGGTTGTAGACGTGTCAAGAAATTAAAGTGTTTTCAAACTGAAATTGTGCCAAGAAATCAGACTTCTTAATCAGACAAAACAAGTTCCCTGGTCCCCTTGATAATTCTCTAGAATCTATGTAGATAATGTCATAAAAATGTAAAGATTGCAGGGATAAAAATTAAAGGAAATGTCAAACTACACTTGGAATGAATGGAACGAACAATGCTAAGGAATTGAAAGAAACTTGAAAATATAATGTTGAAATGCGTTGAAGAATTAAAAGAAAGTTGACTAGAACATGGAAATAGATTGTTGAAATGTGCTAAAGAATTGAAAGAAACTTGACTAGAGCTTGAAAATAGAATGCTCGAATTGGTGAAAGCTAATTGAAAAGCTAAGAAATGCTGAAGTAGATTGACATTGATGCTTGTTGACTTGATTGATTGTTTTGTTTTTGTATTCGTGAGATCTCTCCTTTTATAGGAGTCCTTAAATATCACGGCGAGTCTGTTATGCCCATTAAGTAACTACCCACGTCTCTCCATTAAGGACCAGTTCACTCAGCTTTTCTCTCGTCTCAAGTAGTGCCCATCTCTTGTGTGTTTTAACTTTGAGAAAAAAAAATCTCATCATCCTCCATTTGTAAATTTACAAAAATTTTAAATTTTTTGAAATACCATTGGGTCTTAATGCATGGAGAAACTCTCCTAATCAGTTGGGCATTTTATTTGAATTTTTGTCCATGGAAAAATGACTCGTTAAATCCACATTGGAATGAAGAATTTATATTAGGTACAAGCATTCTCTATACATTTCATCTTGAAGGTCGTATTGTATGTATAAAAGGCCTAAAAATAGTTTTCTTGGTCCTATCTCTAACATGAGACCAAAGTCCAATTCTCGATATGATTTGAGTTGTGGCGAGCAGGCAAGTTTGATCAAATGAGAATGAAACGGTTGGTTCCAATCTCACACCAGCTCTGATCTCGACCTTCATCGACCAAAAATCCAATGTTAGGAAAAGTCCTTCTTCATCTTCTTTGACATCCCAGGTACGCTTCTTCATCTTTTAGGGCGATTCTAAGGTTTAGTGGTTTTCCTAAGTCGAACAACCTTTTTTATTTTTTAAAAAAGGACCATTTTTACCCTCTCATCTTCTTCATCTCTCTCTTGACAACCATTCTCCGATCAGTCTGTCACCTCCGAAGCTAGACACGTCGTTGGTTTGTTAAGGAACGTCTCCCCCATTGCTACAAGGACTGACGTTGATGTCACCATGAAAAAGCTCGAAGCCGCTGTTGATTGTATTTCTACATAGACCAAAATTGTGTTGTCAATGAAATTGGAACATTGTCACTAGAGACTTGTTTATAATCCCCAACAGAAATGCAAAAATTTGTTGGTTTGAAAGTTAAGATTGTTTTCCACTATTTGTTTAAAATAATTTATTTGAAATTCAATTTGGTCTAAATCACTGTAAGTGCACAAGTCAACAAGTAATAAAGTGGATTATAAGTCCAGATATCATTCCCACAGGGATTGATGAGAAAAGTTATAGATAAACTTAATCACTATTTAAACCTCCAACTTAATGATTGGATTAACTAACATAACTGAAATAAAAATTGTTTTTGTGTCAATTTTATCTTAAATGAAAAATATAATGAAATATAAATGGATTAAAGGTTTCACTAAGATTTAATAACACTAGGAATGGGATCAATGCTATGATCATCAATTTGCATATTGTTCAAAAATATTAATTATCGGAGGGTAGTCCAAATTAAAAAATATCAATCGTCGAATGACCAATTGATATTCATGGAGGAATAGTCCACAAACAAATAATATATCAATGTCGGACCCAATTGATATATACACATCGGAGGAGTTGTCCACAAACAAACAAAATAATAATTTTCATACGAGGCTTAGCGTGTGATGGAAATCGGTGAGGACTCGGGATCACGAGTTGGTCGTATGGGCATTGAGTAGGATCATGCATTTGCTTGAATGTGGTTTTCATTGGAACATTACAACGCATTTAGGTGGTGAGTAGCCCACTTGGTGCGATTCCACTGCGAGCATTAGCTCTCACCTGGCTCGAGGATCTTGTTTCTGGTGCACGGGAGCGTGAGAGGGGACGACCGTCCACAGAGGCCAGAGAGGATTAGAAGAGAGTCGGGTTGTGGCTTTGATGTATACATGTATTAGAACTTTTAAGTTTAATGTATGTATTATATAAAGTAAAACATTAAATCTTGTAACTATTGGGTATATAGTTGGATTCATAGTTATGTATATTGGAGTATTGTTTATGGGCCCCAGTGGTGCGTTTTAAATCATAAAATTTGTTATATTGAATTTGTTTGGGAGACGGGTTATGCGAGGTTCTGTATTTGGGTAGACTCCCAGAGTACAAGGAGACTCTGCCCGATTTTGGTGGCGTAGCCGGGTCACGGAGCATTCCACAGTGTCTAACGAGGTTGGCGGGTAGTCAACGGACCCCAGTTTGGGCGTCACGACTTGGTATCGAGCTTGGGTATCACGGCTACCTAGGGCTTGAGGATTGGGCTTAGGCCATAGTCTTTGAGTATAAGAATATCACCACTAAGGTGTGGTTCGATGTTGGCAGGTATGAGATTACTGGGGGAAATTACGGGACAAAACTAGGATCTTGCATGCACGTGTTTGTGTGTTTTGTCAATGATTTGATGAAATGTTGTGTGAATGTTTGATGAATGGTATGTGTACCATGATATGTTATATGTTTGGGTGCTTAGGTAATTAGCACCTTATTATGTTAGAGAACAAATCTTGGAGTTCACAGGTGTGTAAGGCAGAAAATGAAATAAATTGTAATCAATTTATTTGGTTTGTGGATAATAGTAAATTTTAATAAAATTTTAAGGTGTTAGAACACTTTGAGGTTTCTGAGTAGTAAAAGCTGAAAAAGGAAAATAAATAAAATAAATTATAAATAAATTTATTTGGGAAAAGGAAATAAAAATTTTAATAGATTTTATAGTTGAACTCATAAAAGTTTTGAGTTGTGTGGATGATGTTAGGATTCATGTAGGCGACAAGGAGGCTACTGGAAATGAAAAAAAAAATGAAAATGAAAATGAGATAAAATTTAAGTAATTTATTGGATAATGATAAGATTTATTAAATTTTATTTGGTTAATTAGATCGGGGAGGTTTTGAAATTTTTGGCCAACATGGTCGAATAGAGAAAGAAAAAAGTAAATAAATCAAGCCAATAAAATAAATTTTATGTATTTATTTGGTTTAAGTTGAAGAAAGTGTTTCTAAGGTTTCTGAGGTGGCTGAGAAAATGAGAAAATAAAATTATAAATTTATTTGGGTGTTTAAGAAAATGAACAAAAAAAAGTAATTTTTAGTGGTTTCGGATCTTTGGAAATAATGAAATAAATGAAAAAAATTAAATTAAGTCAAATCAAAATAAAATAAAATTTGACAAAATTTTAAAATAAAATTTCAAAGTGAAATTTCGAAAATAAAATTTTGTTGAAAACAATATTTTAAATACAAAAAAGGTGATTGCCTTATGACTTTGTAAATACAAGACAATCTGTATCTGCTTGATTTATGTGTATGATTAAGTGTCTCGAGGCGATGTTTATGCCTTAAGAATCTTTGCATTGAGATTTAACTGTCATGTTAATTGTGTAAATGGCTAGTAGAGGGCCCAGGGGCCGTGAAGGACGTCCACGGGGGGCAGTCGAGCACCACAAACATTTGACTGTGCTTGCGTGTTTGATGGCAGCCTTTGGCGAAATTTGTAGAGGTCATTCGCAGCGGCGCCATATCGCCTGGTAGCATCGCGGTAGTCGGGGAGAGTCTAACCTCAAGGTTTAGGCGCATCATCCTCCAGGCATTCACGGGGAGGAGACAGATGGTGGCAGGCCAGTGATTTATGCGGATCGAGCGTCTTTGGAGGCTGGAGATCACCTCCCGTGCGACTGGATCGAGACTAAACACGTTCGGCTAGAATTGAGGCCAGTGTGGTGGAAATGGGCAGGACCTCCCTAGAGACTTAGAGTATGACATGGGCGAGTTTTAGGAGTTCATGGGTAAGTATCAGTGCTGAGGCATGTGAAGCTGGAGTTCCTAGAGGCTGAAGCGAGGGCGATAGGCGCTGATGGATTAGTGGCCCAGGTTCCACGTTGCCGTTGTTGATGATTACGTGGCCACGGACATGGCCAAGGTTAGGAGATTTGAGAATGGGCTGAGGTTGTCCATTCGGGCCGAGGTGTGGGACTTAGCCTCGGGATATAAGTTCTATGATTGGAGGCTGATCTGACCATAGAGAGAGAGTTGGGCTTAGAGGTTGAGACCTTAGAGGAGCCTTTGTATGTGGGGTTCTCCCTACCAAGTTAGGCGAGTAGGATGATATCTTCGAGGTTACGAGTTGGAATGCCGGGGCTCTGCTCACGGTGGACTGAGGGATCATGGACATGTCGAGTTGTTATCAGGGCCGGATTAGCGACGGCTAGGTGGGTGCTCGATTGTGGCGTAGGAGGGTTCTTGCCTACGCGGGGCGGTACTCGTGTAGTGTTTCGGGAGATGACATGACATTTTCCTGGAGCGTTATCACGAGTCCAAGTGTCGAGGCAGGTTAGGCGGGTTGGCTGCGAGCCTTACCTGAAGGGCGGTGAGACCAGGACTACGTCCTCTCGAGTAGTGTGCGAGTATGTAGATGTTTTCAGATCAGGTGCACAATTTACCTCCATAGGGTGGATTGACTTTGGTATCGAGTTACACCACAGTACTTCACCATCTCTATGACTCATAGGATGGCACGATTGAAGTGCGGGAACTCAGTCAGATTACAGAGCTATTGGGCCAGGGGTTCACGTGGCCAGAGCGCTTCACCATGGGGTGCTCAGGTTACATTTGCGAAGGAGGCGAGACCCTTTGGCCCGTAGTAGCCTTCAGACAGGTTGAGCAGTTGCGATCAGAATCGGGTACCCATTGCAGGATTAAGCTTGATTTGTTTGTCCAGTTGAGAGGAGGCGCGAGTCTACTCAGATAGACCGCCGCACTTGGTTATCAGTTGAGGGTTGGAATCTGAATATATCTAAGGCGGCGTTTAGGGCGCATTATGGGCACTTTGAGTTCTGGTGATGCCGCCGAATTAATGAATCGCCGGCTGATCTGGATCTCATGCGTGAGTTATTCCAACCCTATTTGATCGGTTGTCGTAGTCTTCGTGGATGACATCTTGATTTACTCCCAGTCAGAGTGGGAGCATGAGTATCACTTGAGGATCGTTTTACAATTGTTGAGACCATCGGTAGTACCTTGAATCGATGGGCGAGTTACGGCTTGAGGTGGGATGCGGACCATGGTGTGACATCGAGTCAGCTGGTCAACCTGAAAAGGAGTTGAGGCGTGATGAGTTAGGAGAGGAATTCGAAGTCGGTCATGAGATCGTAGTTTCTTGGGATTAATTTGGGTATTACAAGAGATTCATTGAGGATTTCTCCCGGGATAAAGCACCTATTTAGGTTATCAGAAAGGAAGTCAAGTTTGGGTGGGATGATCGTGCGGAGGCATTCGAGTTGAAGAGGGAACACGCGGCTCCCATCTTGATGGTCGGATAGAGACGAGGGTACCTGAGTGTATTGATATAGTGGATTGGGATGTGTTTTGATGCGATCCGGGAGGAGTAGTAGCTTATGGTTCTCGTCGAGGTTGAAGAGAATCATGAAGCGAGATACCACCACGACATGGGTTAGCGGCGAAGTAGTCTTATGAAGATTTAGGCGCCCCTTACTTGTCGGCGAGGAGTTCGAGGTGTATTCAGACCATAAAAGTCTGAAGTACATTTTCACACAGCAGGACCTGATGAAGCTTGAGATGGATGGAGTTCTAAGTTATGACTTCGCTGCATTACCACCGGTAAGGTAAATGTGGTGGTGATGCACTCGGTCGGAAGTCACGGAGTGTTAGCTAATGTAGCTTCTAGGGAGTGGCGGATGCTTTCGGGCGTGGGAAAGTTTGGATAATTCGTGACGGATAGGTACCTTAAGGGAGTTTAAGTGGCTGCAGTCTACGGTGAGAAGCGAGTGATTGAGTCAGTGGCGGGACGTAGAGATAGTGTCCATCGGGGATCGAGTACGAGTTAGATTACGGTGAGGGCTGGGCCGATCTCACAGATGTTAGTCTTGATATAGGGGCGGTGGTGGAACACACAGTTGACCCGATTTGAAGGAGATTTTCGAGAGTTTCCACTTGCTCTCGGTTCTTAGTGCATCCAGGTGTGCAATGTACCAGGATCTTCGTCGCGATTACTATTTAGTGGGATGAAGAGAACTGCGTGGGGACTTTGTTCGATGTCTCGTTGGTGACCCAGTTCTGAACAGATGGGTGATCAAGTTTGTGGAGGTGGGCGAGTGGAGGTAGAACACGGTATCCATAGTATTGGATAGGGCCAGGAGTTCCACCAGTGCACTTTTGGAAGAGTTTCCAAAGTATGGGCCTGCGGTGACCATGGTCTGACGTTCCACCCTCGGACGGATGGTCGATGCGAGAGGATTATCGGTGTTAAAGGACATCCGCTGCTTGAGCATGTGTCACGGATCATAAGTAGGCCCGGGAGGAGCATTTGCCTTTAAGTGGTCTTTACAACAGCGATTACCGAGCGAGTATACGGTGTACTTAGTATGAGGCATTGTATGGGAGGCCGTGTAGATCATCGTTATGTTGGACCCGAGGTGGGAGAGAGAGCTCCATCGCCCAGTCTGTCTGATTAGAGACACCTCCGAGAAGGTGAGCTTGATACGACAGCGTCTTCTCACAGCTTAGAGCCGGTAGAAGAGCTATGCTGATGTGCGACGTCGACCCTTAGAGTTCGAGGTTGGGGATCATGTCTTCTTGAAGGTGATGCCTAAGAGAGGAGTGGTCAAGTTCGGCAAGCGTGGGAAGCTATCGCCGAGATTCATTGGATCTTTCGAGATACTTGAGAGGATAGGCGCCGTAGCGTACCAGTTGGCGTTACCGCCCTAGCATGTCAGGTGTCCACGAGGTGTTTCACATCTCCATGCTCACGTCTCTCGATCCGGCTCGGCTCATGTGGTGGATTAGGGACCAGTTAGGAGTTGACACGGATGGGACGAGGAGGGACCGGTGTGCATTGTTGATAAATTTGTGTCGGGTTTGCGGCCCTTAAAGACCGTGAAGATAATGATGGTACTATGGAAACCCATGGAGTGGAGAGTCCACGTGGGAGGCGAGAACGATGCGGAGCCACCTATCCATACTGTTTAGGGATGAAGGTGCGTAGTTTAGTCGTTTAAGATTTAAATATTTGTTTACATGCATGATAAAGTGCGTTGCATATGCATGTGAGTGATTGTGATTGTCCAGAATTTGAGATAAATTCGCTAGAGAGGAGAATGTAAGACCAGATTCAATTCTGGAAAGAGATTGTGTAATTCAGTTACAAGAATTGTAATTTAGGTTAAAAATCAGTAATTTATTCTCTAGATCTCGGATTATGAAGCAATTGCGCCCATTGGAATCGTCTCACAAATCCATGCTGCGTAAAATTTTGTAATTTGAGAATAGTCGGTTTTACTTTTTGAGCATCGCGTTTCGGGTGTCGTCAAGCAATTTTGATGCGACCAGTCACATATAACATGTATCTCATGTGCCGTAAGTGGTATAATTAGAGAAATAATGAAAATGGGCCAGCGAGATAGTCTTAGAATGTCAAAGCGGGAAAAGAGGGACAAAATTGGCATTATAGGAATTGATTTAAGTCACAACAAGACAAAATTTTCAATAGTGCTTCTTCTCCAACAAAAATGAGAAAAACAAAACGTGGGGGAGCATAATTTGGAGATGTAGTAGCCGAAATGGAGATTTTCCTTTAGAGAGAGAGAGACTTCTCTCTAGAAATACGGGCGATCCGACCGTTGGCGGTTTTCGGGACAAGGAAAGATGCTTTACGCGGAGAGGGCTTCGCTTGGAGTGCCGGTTAGGGGTTTCCTCAGGCTCAGAGGTAGAAGTTTCTCCTACTTAGGTTTATTCCTTCTTTAGTGTTTTCAATGTTTCGGTTGGTATGAGGCCTTGGCGGCCGTTTGATCGATCAAAACATGGGGCTAGAATTGATACTTTTTTGGAGCCAAGGTGCGGCCAGTAGGCCCACTTTAGGGGCTGTTTGGTTGGTAAATCCTTGAAATTACCAGGAAATAAATCATGCTTTGATTGGGACGGGGCCGGAAATGGCAGTGAAATACGAGTTCCTGAGGCTGAGCAGGATGAATTGTGATTTTTGGGAATGGTAGCAGAGTTTCTACTTCTTCCAGAAGCAGTGTTCTCAAATTATATTTTGTGAATTAATGTGTTTGATCAGTGATTCAAGTTGAATTGCTCATGTTTGATCGTGGCCCCAAAGTGAGCTAATTTTGATGTGATGAAATGAGAATTTACATGACATGATTGTGTAGATGATTGTTTTGTAAATATATGAATGTTTATATTTACATGTGAATTAAGCTGTATTGGAATTAGCATGCATTCCATATGCAACTTTGGGAACACCCTTTAGGACTATAGGAGTGAGTGCATGAAAGGATGATCTAAGAACGGTTCGGAGGGTTGTCTTAAAATGTGAATTATCGGAGGGTAGTCAAATTAAAAATATCAATCGTGGGCGGACCAGTGATATTCATTGGAGGGTAGTCCACAAAACAAACAATATATCAATGTCGGAGTAGCGATTGATATATACACATCGGAGGGTTGTCCACGAACAAACAAAATAATAATTTTCATCTGAGGCTGGCGAATGTGATGGAGTGGAAGAGTGAGGACTCTCGGGATCGAGTTGGTCATGGTATTAGTAGGATCGTACATTTGCTTGAATGTGGTTTTCATTGGAACATTGCACTTAGGTGGTGGTAGCCCGTAAGGCGATTCCTGCGAGCATTGGCGCTCGCCTGTCGAGGATATTATTTTACGAGATCACGGGAGCGTGCGAGGGGCTGACTCATCTAGGATCGAGGATTAGAAGCTAGGGTTGGCTTTGATGTATACATGTATTAGAACTTTTTAAGTTTAATGTATGTATTGTATAAGAGTAAAAACATATTAACTCATGTAAGCTATTGGGTATATCGAGTTGGATTCATAGTTAGCATGTATAATGAGTATTGTTTATGGGCCCAGTGGCCGTTTAAATCATAAATTGTTATATTGAATTTGTTTGGGATAGGTTTATCTCGGATTCTTGTGTTGGGTAGAGCTCCGTACAAAGGGGGCTACCGCTAGATTTCGTGAAAAATGTCGGGTCACGACGTTCCACGAAATGTCCGTGAGTTGTGGTGGTCAACGGACCCGAGGATTTAGGCGTCATAAATCATGTACCTATCATACTTGGAGGCCATTTTTTGGCCACATCAAATGCCATCATCAATTACGGAGATGGAGTCATGCGGCTCGTTTGGAAATGTGACATTAGAACCGACATCTTCCACCTGTTAGGAAGCACAAATCAATGGAAAAGCGGTAGATGAAGTCTGCTGATTAGCCAGTCGCGGGAAAACCGTGTTCGAAACTACGGGAGGAATTGATAAAGAACAATGAAGAGTCGTGGAGAATCCGGTGCCTCGGTCACTCCTCCCGGCCACCACGGTCCCTCGGCACCACCGGAGGCGAGTGCTTGGCGAAAGGGCGAAGCTTAAATCATTGCATCTCACCTCACGAGGACATGGAGGGACTTCTCCTCCTTGATCCACATGATCTGAAGAGTGCACAGTGGAGTGGTTTCTGAGTGAATTAAAGCCACTCCAATTTTTGTTAGACTTTTATTTGCTTTACTTTAAGTTTAATTTGTAGTTTTACTTAATTTTCTTAATTTTAGATTTGTTTTATGTGTAATTTTTCTCATTTTCAATTGCACATTCTCATAATTTTTGGTATTTTGTTTTTCAGGTGCAGTAGACTTTTCTCCAGCTTCATCAACAGCTCCTCAGTTTCCCCCACTTTTTGTTTTGATTTTCCTGTTTTATTTTATTTTATTTCGATTTATTTAGTTTTTCTCTCTAGATTTTCTCTAATTTTAAGTTAATCTTTGTTTCTAGCTTATTTTCATTTTATGTTTTTTAATTTTTCGATGTTTATTTTGCGATGTATGTCAAAATTTTGAGCGAGGAGATGCTAGAGCCAAAGGAAAAATACAAATTTTCATGATTACCAGTACTGCGAGGGGCGGGTGGAAAAATTTCACGGGCGGCGCGAAAATTCGCACCGTCACGAAAAATTCTTTGCACTCCCATTTGTTTCGCCCTGCTTTTACATCCGAACTCCATTTTAGGTAATTTTGGTACCGTCGGAAAGCTTAGAGAATGTAGAATCCAAATATAGTCATAAAGAACACTTTTGAAATTTTGATGAAGGTGTAATTTGAAAAATGCTCCAATTGGTAACTTTTTTCCTCTATTTTCTTCTTCCAACTTGTTCATTTGAAGCTCAAATGGAGTGAATAAGATCTTGGTGGAAAGCTTGCGAAGTCTCCTATCCAACAACGGGTACATCTCATCAAGGAGGTATCACTTCCTTCTCTAACTTTCCAATTCGAGCCCCATTACGGACAATGTGACATTTGGTTGGGGGGAGAGTTAGCGAAGGAAGTGGCTTTTACATTTATGCTTTTATTACTATTTTGAGCAAGCCCATTTTGTGTTGTTTAGTGGCTTGTTGTTTGTCTGGTTTTTGAAGCTGTTAGTTGTTTTTGAAAAGATGAAAATATAGCCATTTATTTTTACTATACAGCTTACACTTCCAGTTTTAAAAATTGCCCCATTTGTTTTTGTGTTTTACCTAGCCTGCAGTTTGAAAAATTGAAACATTGTCTAATTCTTTTGATGTTAGATTGGTTCCATGCCTAATTGAGTGGATGATCGGTTGAATTCTTGTTGCTTTTGACCTTTTTCTTCCACCTCTAGCTCATCGCACACTATGCACATAAAAAGTTTTAATGATAAATTGAAAAGCGCACAACCTCTAATTCTTACCAAGAAACTAGCCTAGTTTCATTTACTACCTTCAATATATTAAGGACCCCCAGGAAAAGAAGGCCAATATGTCTTCTAAAATAAAGAGAAGAGAAAAAGAAAAACAAAATGAAAAAGAAAAGAAAAAGAAAAAGAAAAAAATTGCTATGCTTTGCCTTGAAACCCGAGCACGGTCTGAGGGGTATATGGCGAAAATCTTTAAAGCCCGGTGCCCTAAACCAACTGGTTGGGAGCCACCGACTTAGTGCTTGCTACATGGGTGGATAGGTGAGGTTGAGCGAGTTGTAGGTGTTGGAGTCTCGATATCGTTCAAAGTCCAGGGTGAAACCTGTAGAGTTTGTGGTCAAAAGATCCTTCTGGCTTGATTCCCTAAGCCTTAATTGGTTGGGAGTCATCGGTGGATCCCCGTTACATGGACTTTGGTCAGGTCGATTGGTCAGCATTGCACCCCTACAACACAAAAAGAATTGTGGAATAAGAGTGGGTCTTGATCCATTTAGGTTGGTTAGTGTCTGGTGTAAGAGTAACGGTTGGGAGAGTGCGGGTTAGCGATTTATTGTTTAGCTAATCATTTAAACACTTAGATTTTGGTGGAAGTTCGGGTTGATTCTCTTAGGTTGGATACTCTTCACAAAAACTGATTACGTATGACATTCATTCTCTCAAGATGGTTATTGAGTAGGGTTTTGGTGATTCATACTCAGGGTTAGGCATTACTCACCCACATACTTTTTGAAATACCATTTTTTTTTTGAGAACATAATTTTGTTATTATTTTTTTTGCCCTTTCTTTATTTATTTCATTGCTAAGGGACTAGCAATGTGTCGGTTGGGGGGAGTGATTAGTGCTCAAAAAGTGCTATTTTGAGCCCTATTTATTGTAGGTTTTAAGCACTTTTTGTGTACTAATCAACTGAATTAACCCGAGTTGCACATTAAGGTCCCAGCTATTCTACCAATCGCATTTTGTGGCTAATTTTGTAGTTTTTACAAGCTATTAATGCCAAATTTGTTGATTCGATCCAAGCACGAATAATTCGAGTCGAACTCAGCTTTGCATATCAGAAATTAGAAGGAAAGGAGGAGTAGAGGAAGAGTAAAAAAGCAGAAGAGCATAAGGGTGCAAAAATTTTGCACCATTGTGTGAAATTTTCGCAACACTAAAATTCATACGATCACGAAACCCACACATTGGTCGCGAAATTCGCCCGGTCTAAAAATTTCTCCTTTCATTTGTGACTTTTTGACCCGTTTGACTTCCTTTCCCATTTTACCCTTCATGTATCATAGGTATTGAGGGTATTTTCATATTTTTGCTTACTTGAGCATTATATAAGCTCATATGTAATCTTGTAGAACAACTTGATTTCCTTTCTTTGGAGTCTGGTAGGCGAGGGTTTTCCATTTGGTTTTCTCGTTCCTCATTTTCTCTCCTTTCTTCCATTTTAAGTACATGGCTCCTTTTTATGAGGATGAGAATTTCATGGGATGGTTAGCTAAACCATTTCTCCTTGAAGGAGAATTTCTTGGACTAGGGTTTTGAGACGGTGTTGGTTCTCTGTTTTTAATGTAAGTTTTTATTGGCATTTATGTTTCCCACCTCATTTGGGTTTTTAAGAATCTCTTAAATGTACCTTGATTAACCTGTATTTGGCAAGCTTTTAGGGTTCAGTGGATGCTTATTGCTAAATCCACTGATATTCATTAGATGCCCTCTATTAGTTATTATAGGGTAGGTTTAGGGGATATGTTCTCATAGTCAGGGAGCATTAATGTCCAATAAATGCTATATTTCAAAAGGAAAATTTTTAGGGTTCGGTTTTTATAGCCAAGCTTGAAGATGCAGTTCGAAATGACTATAGGTCATCCCAGCGTGAAAGGACCAAGGACCTCTTAGTTACCATAGGACCTCAAATCCAGTGGCAGGCACTTGAGGAGTTCTTTTATATTTATTTCACCTTGTTTTGAGTTTCCAACCATCTATTCCCCCTTGTTTATCAAAACCCAAAATCAACGAAATTCCTCTTTAATTGACGCAAATCATTTCCATGAAGAAAACCCAACCTAGTGTTCGACCCTAGAGTCACTATACTGCAGTAGCTATGCTACGACAGTAGGAGGAATTTAGGTATAAATATTGTTGATTCCGTCACACCTACTGACACTCGAATCAAGTACTGAAAAGGAAAAATACTCAAATCTTAGAAAGAGGATTATATCTTACAAGTACCTGATTAAATTCATGAATCATAAACGAACATGAATCTCTAATTAGTGAAAGGTATGGTTGAGGGAGAAATCCATAATGCATCTTTGACAAATTCAGCTTTCCAACTTATGGCTTAGCTAAGATTCAAAATGATTTAGAAATTGACAATTATTCATTGATCTATGTTCTAGTGTTGTTTCACTTAGTGAAATCCCAAATCTATTCTTATTAATGTTTTATGTACACTAATGAATTTACATTAGTATTATTTTATTCGTTTTCCAATCATCTTAATATTGGAGTTCAAATAGTAAGGATCTTGAGTAGTTTCGGTAGTTGATTTTGTGGTTCATCCTCAATCCCCGTGGGAACGATATCTGGTCTTAATGAAAATCCACTTTTATTACTTTTACGATCAGTGCACTTGTAGTGATTAAGACCAATCAAAATCTTTAATGAATCCAGTTTATAAAAAACAAAGGGACAAACATATATTTTCATCACATTTCAGTCTCAACAAGCTTTTGGTGCCTTTGCTGAGGAATAGATAATATTCCTTGGTAACAGTGTCATAAATTTGTATATTTACAGATTTGGTTTTAACAAGTTTTTGGCACCATTATTAGGAATAGATAGATTCATGAAATAGCAGTCGTGTAAATTTTATATATCTGATTTGGTTTGAACCGTCTTTGGTTGCCTTTACCCAGAGTTAGATAATTGTCCTTGGTAGTAGTTCCATAATTTTTTTTTTTTTTATGTATAATCTTGTTTGTTCACTAGGCTATCTATATCACATTTTAGTCGAACAAGTTTTTTTTGGCACCATTGTCGGGGACTTTATTTAGTCCTTGATAGTAGAGTCATAACTTTGTTTACATAGTCTGGTCTATACGAAAATCTGTCAACAAGTTTTTAGCGTCGTTCTCGGGGAAAGATAATTGATGAATTTAAATATCAATATTCTAATCAAAAAGGGAATTACTAATTTGGACCCTTTCTTTCTTTTCTTTGTTACAATAGATTTCGAGGAAAAATCTCAAAATAGTGTTTGACAAACTCTTGAAATTTTCTATGAGCTTAAATGGAGAAAATTGTTTCCTGGATTCATTTGATCTCGGTGTGTTTCTATTTCGAGGGAAAGCGATATAAATACACGAGAAAATCGAAGCTGAATCTGGCGCCTCTAGACACCTAAGGTGAAGAGACATTGAGAAATCTGAGGAAGATCCACAAGTGCGAGAATCAGTATAGCGAATCAAAGAAGAGCGCAAGCTATTCGAAAGAAAGAAGAAGAAGAGAGACACTCAGATTACATGCTATAGAGAATATTTTGCTGTAGACAACTACGCCATAGAAAGCAAATAATTTTGGTAGACGACCTTGATCACCATGGTACAACAACGCAGTTCTGATTATCCTTGATGACGATGAGCATATGGGGAGATTCGTAGGGATGACTGATATAGTGAGTTAAATGGGGTGAAGCTAGAAGTGATGGAGCGGCGAGCTTCTTTCCTTTCTCACTGGGAATGTAGCGTAACGGTTTAGTCTTTTTGTTGGATCAGTGACAAATTAGGAAGGGGGTTGGTTGAGGCTTATAGCAGCGATGATTCTTCCCTCGTACGATGTTTGAAGAAGAGAGATTATAGTCTTCCAAGCGGGGAGGATGAAGTCTACGGCGCGCGGGGAGAGATTTAAAGAGACTACTCAAATATGTCCTATGCATGGGATAGACACCCGACCGCTGGATGGATATTTTTCATGCTATGAATTTATGCCTCGGTATAATTGATGCATCTGTATGGGGCTTTAAGAAAAGAAGTGAGAGGCGAGACGGCCTAATTGAAGACCTTGTCAAATCTGTACAAGGCTGCATACGAAGCATCAAGACGTTGTGGTGAGGAAGTGGTTTAATTGAAGGCTTAATGTATGATTGTCATAGAAGCAAGTTGGATGCGTTGAACAAACTTGGAAATAATTAAAGAAGAATGCACACAACACTAGAAGTGGGAGCAGTAGATGAAGGAGAGAGAAGAAAGAGTGCTGAAGAGGGACCAAACCATGAGGGTTCTTACCAGGTTGAGGAGGCACAATACCTAAATGCCAACAGGAGCTACACTTTTAAGCCTAACCTCAACATGCCAACTCACTATACACCAGCACTCAGGAACCATGAGAATTTCTCATATGGTGGAGGGAACACAGAGTCCACAGGCAGACCAGAAAAGTATGCAACGATATCATGCCTCACATGGGTTCGACAACAACAACGGCGAGAAGCGGAGACGGAGAGCGGATAATCTCGAGGGTGAAGAGATCTAATTCAGCAGAAAGACAAGATCTTGTTTTCATGGGGAAAGCGAGCAGATGTTGAACATACTTGAAGCGAGAAGTTTTTATGGGCTAGCAGCAACATTCGAGCAAACCTGGCTTGTTTTGAGCTGTCTGATACCTCTCTTAAGAATGTGGAACTCGATGGGCGGTTGGCACAAGCCATGAGAATCGGCCACAGGATACATTCCCCAGTGACCTGAAGAATCAAAAATTAAATGGCTTTGATCCAGATGATGAGGAATTTTAAATGAATTTGAGATCCAGATTTTGAAAAGGGAAAAGAGTTTTGCTGAAATGAAGACATTCTATGACAAATGTCTAGTAGCGTAAAGTGAAGTAATAACGAGAATGACAAACATAATTTTAAATTTTTTTAGTTAGATTAATTTTGTGAAATTTTGTGTGTTTGTTGTTCTAGTTTTAATTATGTTAGAAGTTATATTTTGTTTAGTTGTTGCTGATTTTTCAGGACAATGAAGCTATATTAAAAATGATATTTATTAGGAAGCACATTATCTCAGCCCGAAATATCACCAGAAAATAAGCCTGAGGAGTATTTCTATTTCCCTCAATTTGTTTTTAATGATAATGCATAATTGAAGTTTGAGAGAATGTGATTACAACTTCATGAGAGAAAATGAATAGTAGCTTTGTTGGTTTCATATTTTTCTTTATTAAAATATCATCTTAGCGGTTATATTTATAAGAAATGAAATATTGTAGTTCACTTAGTTGAGGTCTTTGATGATTAAATGGTTGCGCAGTATGTTACGATGAGAATTATAAAGTGAATACACCTTGCTTTGAATGTGTCTTGAATGAAAACTGGGAATGATGCAATTCTGGAAAATTTTAGTTCAATGTTGTGACATGCTTTCTCTATGTCACGACATTATTGCCAAATTATGTCGCAAAATTATTTCTTTCTGTCGCAACAGAGTTGTAAGTGACCTATGAAATTGGAAGAGAAAAACATTGTCATGACAATATTTTTTAATGTCGCAACATAGGTTTACTTGAGCATAAAAATTTTTGCGTCATGTCATACTTTCTCTATGTCACGACATAATCAACTTTAGACTCAATTTGAAAAGTAAAGTTTCTAACGCGACAAAAATATTTTTTCATTGTCGCGACATAAGTTCAAAAGAGCATAAGAAAGAATGTCACAACATTTCTAACAATGTCGCGACATAAGACTGACCTAGTTTCCAATTTATTGAAAAAATATGTCGCGACAATTATTTCTGTATGTCGCAACATAGTATTAAAAATGGAACAAACCCTAGGTCAATTGTTGTCGTGACATTTAATGAAGGTACAACAAAAAAGTTAGCTTATAAATAGAGAATTTTTGAAAACTGAAATGCCACCTTTCTCATGAACCATCAACCCTCTCAGCTTCCTTCACCAAATCTCTCTTATCTTACCTTCTAAAACCCTAGAGTTCCAAAACCTTATCTTGACAATGTCTGAGTCGTCGCACCTCATTCTGAACCTGAACGAAATGATGGAAGCATACACAGAAGTAGAGGAAGAAACAGTTCAAATTGTGCAAGCAGAATCAAGGCAAAGTGAAGAAAGGGGTGAAGTGAACAGAGAAACTAAGCAGTCAGTGGAAGAATCAAGAAAAAGGAAGAGGGGAGCTGAAGAAGCTGAAATAGAGCAGAGGAATGAAAGTGTAAGGATCTTGATCTCAGACAAAGCGTTTGCTTTAATAGAGAAGAGTCTGAAGGACAGAGGTTTCATAGTTGAAAGTGGATTCAAAAGACTTATCTCCCATTTCTCTGAAATGCTGGAGAAGAGAGGATGGAAATCATTGGGCGAGCACAAAGCTCCTGGCTGTGCTGCATAGGTTAAAGAATTTTTTGCTAATATGGTGTAAGAGGATAGAAAGAAGGTATATGTTAGAGGAAAATGGATAGATTTTAGTAAGGAAAAGATAAATGTATTGTTCAATTTGAAGGTGCAAAAAGATGGCTCAAAATTCAAGAGACTACTAAAGGAGCCAAAGTACTAGAATATAGTGGACTGCGTGGCCAGCTTAGAAAAAGGGAAGATGGAGGATGAGCCATTTATGAATCCATTGCAGGTGATTTAAGCGAAAGAGGCTAAAGGTATAGTTCTATTTTGTAAGCAATCCTTTTGCCATCAAAGCGCCTATACAGTAGAAGGCAAGCGATCTCCTTTATGCATTCTTTGAAGAGTGCAAATCCAATGTAGAGGGAAGATCATAGAAAATTCTATCCTAAGCTACTCCATAAGAAAATACAGGGGCTTAATCCCATACCCAGCTACAATCACTAGCCTTTGTCTTCTTGGGGGAGTAGATGAAGAATGGGGAAAAGAATAAACATACCCTAGGGAATCCCCTCTGACCTTGACTTGAGTGATGAAAGGTCCTAAAAACAGAGGAAAGGATAAAGAAATAGAGGTGGAAGAAGAAAGGAGGAAGGAAAGATACAATGAGCCAACTCAGTGGGAAAGTCCACCCCAAAGGCAACAAGAAATTCAGGGAAGCCAAAGCCTCATTTGGAATGTATCTCCAAATATAAGAGAAATCCATCAGGAACAAGCTGAAAGTTTAGGGCACTAGTGTAATAACACAAAATTGATGGAAATGCTGATATCTATGAAAGAGGATATGAGAGAGAGAGGGATAATCAACTAAGAATCCAACTTCAACTCATGGATGAATATATGGATGTAAAGCTCGGAATAAGAGATTAGAATCTGGAGGATGCATTGAAACAGAGAGATGAAGAATGGAGAGCAGATTTGGAGAAAAGGGATACATAATGGAGAACAATAATAAGGGATAGAGAAGTGGCTTTCTGGACTGAAATAGGGAAACATGAGGCAAGGTTAATAAAGATGTTGGAGGATAGAGATAACGCCTTAAAGGCAGGTCTGGAATCAAGGGACAACAATTGGTTGCATAGTCTAGAACATTGTAAGCAAAGTTTCGCCTAATGATCTATGAGCAAGTAAAAAACAAGACACTCCCGGAATCATTAGCTGAAAGGTAGCGAGAGTTAATAGAAAGTAATGCGGAGATTTTAGATTAGGCTATGAAGACAGTCTCAAACAAGAAGAAAGTGCCACTTCCACAAATTAGAATTTCAGATTGTGTGCCTTATACAGTAGTCCCTCAGGGTGTAACAAACCCACCAATACCCTTCTCCAACCTAAATCTAGAGAGTAAGACGCCGAACCTTGTCGATGCAACCAAAATAAAACCCTTTAGTGCAGGAAGAAAAGGAACTAACCCTAGTAGAGGAGGTTGAAGAATATTTAAGAATGCAAGTAGCCAAGGAAAAGTCTTTAAGGAGTAAAAAATAGCTCACCCTGCTCATCCATCTTTTCCCTCTTTGTACCTCATATCTCATCCTTGAAAAATTCAATAAAATAGAAAAAATTTTGCAAAGCTTGGTGTTCAATTTTATTTTATATATTTTTTTCATTTTTTGTTTGTTTTGTTTAAATTCTCTTTCCTTTATGTTTTATAATTTGAAATTGTTGACTTGTGGTAAATAGCTTAGTCGAATAAATGAGGAGCTAAATTTCTGGTTGCGATTGTTAAATAATGCAATGAATTGTTTGGTAAGTGAATTGTTGATGGAATTGAGTTGTTGTTGTGTTACATTTCTCTGACCCGAATTGATCTAATTGAACATTACAGCGTTAAATAACCTGACACATCCACAAAACCAAACAAACATTTGATAGATGCATTGGGGTAGGATGAGATGAATTGAAAGGGAAAGTTGTAAAGATATTGATAAATGTGTTGAAATTCAAGAATAAGAAAGGTTTGAAAATTGATGGAACATATAAGACCTATCATTATGTTATTGTAAACAGTTTGGTTATAAAAAATCATGATAAGCTTTGCACTAGGTCAACAGTAACTCTGAAACAAATTGTGACAAGATCAGGAACATCTTCTGGGATCCATCACAAGAATCTCTCCAATGTCCTAGAACTTGTTGGATTGTTAGTCAAGGCGAAATCTAGGCAATACCACTAACAGGAAATGATTTAGGCTATCCTTGAAGTTTGAGCCTTTCAAAGCCTGCCCCTATGATATGCATAAGCATATACACTAGTTCCTGAGACTATAGTTAATCTCATCATCAACCAGCAAGTGAGAAGCCCAATTCCTTCCTTAAACATAATCCTACAGTAAAGAACCCTTATTTGCTAGATTACAAGACAAAATACATCAATGACAGAAAAGGACAAGTTTGGGGGAATATTTTTTAAGTTGCAGAGAAGACAAGGCGGAGAGAAAGAAAACTTCATTGAGATGAGGAGACATGAAAAATTAAGAAAGAAGTTGTGAAAAAGATAACATCATGGAGGAATGAGTTTGGTCTTGTAGCCTTCACTCATGAACAATTTAAGTTCTTAGGAGTGTTCAACACTGGTACCTAATGCTTGACTAGTATGGGAGCTACTAACCCAAAGTTCGTTAAGGGAGGTAGAAAGCTTAAAAAGGCAAAACATTGCACCATTCAAAAAACCTTGATTAAAAATAAAAAAGTAAAAAGCTTCTAAATTAAGGAAGAGAAGTCATACTCTAATTGAAGTAAATGAAAAGAGATATGTCAAGTAGAGAGTATGTAGAAAGATGCACAAAACCTAATGGGGAGGTTAGCAACTTAAAATCAAGAGAAATCAAGGATGCATGATGAAGGCAAGAGAGTAAGTTGTCAATGAAATCTAGGTCAGATTGAGCCTAAAGTGTCTAATTATCTACCTAATTGCCTAAGCCACACATTACAAGCCTAAAAGACCTATTTAATCTTGAAGGTGGTCTTCTGCCTACATTAGTGAAGATTAATATGATAAACAAGCATATGTGACTTTTAAAATGAAAGAGAAGTATGCCAATTGAGTATTATCCCGAAAAAGTGTAATCTGCTGTGAAAAGAGGGAGAAGACCGGCCGACACACTCGCCGTCGGGGGTTTAATGATTTAATTGTTTACACCATATGAATTATTTGTTGGTTCAGTGAACTTAATTGAAAATCTTCCTGATTCTAGATTAGAAACATGTTTAGAAATAATTTTACAACTGACTTATATTTCCTGCACAATTGAGCTTTAAACAGAAAAATGTCCTTAAAAATAAAAATTAAATTTTTTGAAGACAAACAAAATTTTCTTTTCTTTGCTTGGAGACAAGCAAAACTTTAAGTTTGGGGGAATTTGATGAGTCTTAAACTCATCTATTTTTAATCCATTTTTCTAACATGTTTTTAATAGTTTCAGATCTATTTTTTTTGCCAAATTATGGAATTTTCACAAACTTTGTGTTTTGTAGGTGTTAATTGAAAAAGGAGATAATTCCAACATAAAAGAAGCAAAAAAAAAAAAAAATGGAAATTGCAGCAGTCTCTGTCGCGACATAGTTTTTGTTTGTTGCGACAGAATTTCAAATAGATCAAAAGAACTATGTCGAAGCCAGCAATTATATGTCACAACAAAGCCTAGACATAACTCAAGGCTAAAAGAGCATTTCTATAGCGACAAAGAGTTTTTTTGTCGCAACAAATAGTTTTTCTGTCGCGACATTGCTGAAGAAGATTGTAAAGAAGACTATCGTGACACCCTTAACTTTGTCGCGACATAGATCAAGGCAAATGGCAAAGGAACTTTTTCGCGACAATCCTTCCTCTGTTGCAACATAAAAGGCTAAAGATTAACATATGAACTCTGTCGCGACAAAAGATAGATCTGTCGCGATAGAAAATGGAAAGAATACAACACAAGTAAGCTGAGACAAGTGTTTTTATGTCGCGACAAGGTTTTTAGCATGAAGCCAGCTCAAGGAAGAATTTCTATCGCAACAAAGAAAATCCTATTGTGACATTACATTAAGAGTTCACAACAAAGAGCAACAAAATATCTATCGTGACAAACAAAACATGAGGTTGAGGTGAATTCTGTCGTGACAAGGAATTCTCTTTTGCGACAGAGAAGTTAAAGAGCAATACAAGAGGAATGACGACAAAGAAATTCATGTTGTGACATAGTGAAATGTTGAAGACAAAATCTCTGTCACGACAAAGAAGTTTTTTGTCGCGACACTAAAAGCTGCAAGTTGATAGAATTCTATCATGACAAAAGAAAACTCGGTTGTGACATAAATTGAAAAAGAACTAAGATTAGCCAAGTCAAGTTTGTCGCAACAAAGATCTCTATGTCGCAACAAGCGGCTTCGATAACATAAGGACAGAAGAATCACATGTGACATAAGCTTCGATCGTGTGAGATTATTAAAGGAGTGAAGAAATCGATCCATGACACTATAAAATATATCGACATAATCGAAGAAGCTGAAAGTGGAGTCGTGACATAAAACAATAAGCAACGATAAAAGCCATCGACAAATACTTAAAACTCATTCGCGACAAAACTTTCTATGTCGCGACAAAACTTTCTATGTCGCGACAGAGCAACAAATTTGGGCAATAATTTTGGGGATCCACAACGCAATTATTGAAGTGCAGCCTAACATTGAAAAGTTAATAAATAGACACATCTAGAGCACTGTGCGCAGCTTTCGCAAATCCAGGATTTCTGGGTGGTTGAAGACTTTATGTATATTATTTTTCTTTTTTTTCTTTTATTTTATTTTTAGTAGATTTAGTTTGAGAGTAGTTTTCTTTTGATTTTCTAGAGTTGAATAGTGAATTGTAGTGTAGCTTTGAGCTAGAATTTCTTGCTAAATTTTCTCTTTCATTACTGTTTGACTAAAATGGAGTTTGGAAAACTTTTGGATTTCATTTATTTCAGTGCGTTATGCTTTCAGTGAATTTTCCTGATCAGTTAGTTACTGATATGAGTTAACCAGTTTTGAAAGGATGAGCTCCCTCTAGGAATGTGACAAGACCCAATTGGCCTGAAAACGGGTCGAAACGACCCAGTTCGGGATCCACGGGTCTTAGGGAATTTTTCTCGGGTTTTGGGGCTGAAATGAGTGTTTTGGGGCTGGGTACCCTCTTTGACATGCAAAACTAGGTTTATATAGAGCTTAGGGTCATTTTCAGTTAAAAACCCCGGACTGACTTGGACACTGATAAAATACTGCTGTTTGAACTTCCCAGGGCCATAACTTTTTATTCGTAAGTTAGTTTTATTCAGCCCGTCCCATGAACTCGTCGGCTGAGGCACATGAAATGAATTGTCTTATTAGAAGCCCAAAATTATTCATCCTTGAAAAAAAGTCAACTTGAATTTATACTAATTGTTGGCCAAACTTGGTCAAACTTAGTCAAACTTGATCAAACGTGTTAAAAACTTGTATTATTTGGTACAGGTCATTACAGAATGGGTTGATGATGATCGTCATTTTTTTGGATAAGGTGGAAGAACACCTTAGTTAGTTTTCTTGAATTTATTTTATTGGTATTATTTCTTAACTTAATTGCTCCCAGTACTAGTACCGTGTACCCAAGCAAAATATTGTATGTTGCTTTGATTTCTAGGAGGCCCTCTGTGTAACATAGAGATAGAGAATCCTGAGGGTAGAAAGCAATTCTTTGTGGGTATGGTAGACTAATACTTTGGAACTAATGAACTTTGAAAGATTACTCAGATAAATCACTAACTTACTCATGGTTTGAGGATAGTATAATCAAGTATCAGTTTAATTAATCGGAGGTTTCTCCTATCTCTGATGAAAGGATTCTGATCCCCGTGTTAGCAAGGATCTAATCAAGGAAATGGAGAATTTCATCAGTATTGAAGGATGAAGTATCATCTAAATTGGAGAAGCCTTACAATATCCTGTCTATGGGGGCAAGAATTCTCCAGTCCTAAGATCTGGGTATGAAGTACTGAAAAGGAAAAAAACTCAAATCTTAGAAAGAGGATTATATCTTACAAGTAGCTGATTAAATTCATGAATCAGAAATGAATACGAATCTCTAATTAGTGAAAGGTATGGTTGAGGGAGAAATCCAAACTATACCACAATACATCTTTGAAAAATTCAGCTTTCCAACTTATGGCTTAGCTAAGATTCAAAATGATGCAGAAATTGACAATTATTCATTGATCTATGTTCCAGTGTTGTTTCACTCAGTGAACTCTCAACTCTATTCTTATTAATATTTTATGTACACTAATGAATTTACTTTAGTATTATTTTATTTGTGTTCCAATCATCTTAATATTGGAGTTCAAATTGTAAGGATCTTGAGTAGTTGGGTTAGTTGATTTTGTGGTTCATCCTTAATCCCCATGGGAACGATATCTGGACTTAATGAAAATCCACTTTTATTACTTGTATGATCTGTGCACTTGCAGTGATTATGACCAATAAAAATCTTTAATGAATCCAGTTTATAGAAACAAAGGGACAAACATATATTTTCATCACATTTCAGTCTCAACAAGTTTTTGGTGCCTTTGCTTGGGAATAGATAATATTCCTTGGTAACAGTGTCATAAATTTGTATATATCTGATTTGGTACATGAGTTTTGGTGCCTTTGTGAGGATTAGATAATAGTCATGGTAAGCGGTTCATAATTTGTTTATATATAATCTTGTTTGTTCACTGGGCTATCTATATCACATTTTAGTTGAACAAGTTTTTTTTGGCGCCGTTGTCGGGGACTTTATTTAGTCCTTGATAGTAGAGTAATAACTTTGTTTGCACAATCTAGTCTATATAAAAATTGATCAACAGCAACGTCATGATGTTGAAAGTGAACGGCGCGACGTTCTAGAGGGGTTAAAATTCAACGTCGTGACATTAAAATCCAATGTCATGTTGTTATAGAGGGGGGAAAATTCAATGTTGCAATGTTATAGAAGGGAGGTGTTTTGCATTTTAACCAACGTCGCGACATTCCATAGGGCTTAAAAAGCAAGTGTCATGACAGTGAAATCCAACGTCGCGACGTTGAGGTACATTTTGGATAGAATTTTCTAAGTTTCAGAAAACTCTCTCTACATGATGTGTCACGAGAAATAGGTTTCCCTAGTTATCCCTCTTTCATCGTAGAAATCTCGGAGCCTAAAAACACAACAATAACCAAAGACAATTTAATTATTAGCGAAAAACTTCTGAGAAAACTTGAATCTCTATAAATTATAACAAAAATATTTAAAACTAAGTTAAAGAAAGAAAATCTCAAAAGGCTTGGGTTGCCTCCCAAGTAGCTCTTTGTTTAATGTCGCTAACTCGACAAAGCTGCATCTCAATGATGGGTGCCCAAACAAAGAAAGTGATTAAAGGGATGCTCGACGCTTCAATGCACTACTCAAGGTGGTTGCAAACTCATGGAAAACTTGTATTGTTCATTGTGACCCCAAAATAGGGCTTCACTCTTTGCCTACCTTTTTCCGGATGTGCCAACTCTACACAACCATAAGGAAAGACTTGTGTGATCACAAAAGGCCTGGACCATCATGATTTGAGCTTTCTAGGGAACAATTTCAATCTTGAATTGAAAAGTAGCACTTGTTGACCCGGTTTAAACTCATTCTTCTCTAAGTGTTTGTTATGCCAAACCTTGGTCTTCTCCTTATATATTCTTGAGCTCTCATAAGCATCTTGTCAAAATTCTTCTAGTTCATTCAGTTGAAGCATCGTTTTCTCCCCAATTTGTATCCAAATCCATGTTTAGCATCCTAGTTGCCTAGTAAGCCTTGTGCTCTAATTCCACCGGTAAGTGACACACCTTCCCATAAATAATATTGTAAGGGGACGTCCCCAAGGGAGTCTTGAATGTCGTCCAATATGCCCATAAGCTATTATCAATCTTATTTTCATAGTCTTTTCTTGTCACATTCATTTCTTTTCCAATATCTTCTTGATTTCCCGGTTCAACACTTTTGCTTGCCCATTGCATTAAGGGTGATATGCTAGAGATACCAATTGTTTTACCCCGTATTTAGAAAAAAGAGATGTGAAAAACTTATTGAAAAAGTTTGAACCCTCATCACTAATAACAACTCTTGGAGTTCCAAACCTTGAAAATATATTTCGCTGAATGAACTTCAATACTTTTTTGGCATCACAAGTAGTGGTTTGAATAGCCACCACCCACCTTGAAAAAAAATCCACCGCCAGTAGTATGTGTTTGTAGCCATAGGAGGATAGGAAAGGCCGCATAAAGTTGATCCCCCATACATCAAAGAGTTCCACTTCTAATGTAAGCACCATTTTAGTCCGACCAGTTAGGTGGAGCGCATTGGATCGGAGCGCTAGGCAGTTCAATTTATCAAACATATTTCATTTAGACATTTAAAATACTTTTTTCCAAAAATTGCAGCGTTTCCAATTGTTTGGTAGGCCCTTACAATTTACATTTAACCAAAATATATTTACAATGAAGGCATTCCATGCCCATTCAAAATAATATACAAAATCGTTTCAGAGCATCAATTGTTCAAAAATAGGATGGATGCATATGTGAGTATACTTTTACTCATGACTTTCATGTTGGCTTCTGCGCTCCTTGATCTGGGGTCCCACCTTTAATCACTCGATACCTGCGCATTGGTAAAAACAATACGTTAAGCATTTTCATGCTTAGTGGTTCTATGGAAATTCTCTCTTTATTTCATTTTAAATCGAAACATGTAATATTTATAAAACAATGCTTTTGTACAATAGTTAATAACCAATACAGTACAATACGTATCTATATATATATTTTCAATAAATCAATTACAATTCATTGGTTATCTCAAGCTATGCATTTTCATATGCACTAAATCATTCAAATCACAAATCGTGCACTTTTCAATCTCATTATCATTTTGCATTTTTAGCCCTTATCAAATTTGGCTCTATGATTTCGGTGCAAGGATAATGAATCAACCTGATCATTGAAATACAATAATGATATATATATATATATATATATATATATATATATATATATATATATATATATATATATATAAATATGTACTGGTTGAGTGTACACTGATAATGTCAGGCGCTACGAAGATCGATATGCCCTGATAGCACGTTTGTTCGACTCTTAATTGTATATCAATTATCAGCAGCAGATTTAAGCGATTAACATTTGTTAAGAGTTATTCAAATCATTTTTAGGAAAATACAGTATAGTATGTATTTTTATACAAGAAAATCATTTCAATACTCATGCAATTTTCATGTCATTCATTTATAATCAATCCAATTTCTCAAATTTCTTGACTTAAATCAACTTACAATTAATTTCTGTTTGTTGCATCAAATCAATTTAAAACAATTCGGCAATACCCAATTCAAACATTTTGGAGATAGAGATTCGAAATAATGAGAAAGGTGTAGAACAACCAAAAAGCTTTGCACTTTGATTCCAATCATAGAATCTCGATCTCAATTCGAGTTTTCCTCCTCATTCGACCCCTATTCCCGATACAATTAAAGAACACTATTATTCATGTGTGCTAGTGATTTTGGTTAGGGTTGATTTTCGGATCTTAATATCGTATTCTTAATCTCATCAAATAAGGGCAAGATACAAGCCCGGTATGGTTGTTAGTTTCCCAAACTTTAATCCATCATATAACCAAAATACTAAATTTTTTCCCTATCTTATAATCCTTTTCCAATAGTACTCTTGATCAACTAAACCATCCCCAAAGGAAGATTAAGTCAAAACCTCGAAAAGCATTACTAACTTTGCTCTGATGACCGTTATTTTCCAATTTTGTACTCTCTGGACTTTATTACCCAAAAATTATTCAAATGGTATTCAAAAATTATGAAACTCTCCAGTTTAGTCCTTTATATATCCAATGACATCTCTAAAAATTTTTAATTTAAAATTCCTTCTCTAAGACCCTAAACCACATAACACAAACAAGGAAAAACATGCTGTTTTTTTTCATATAGCAGTACCTTTAAAACGTGTCACCAAAACCAATCCTAATGTTGTCCAAAATTAACTTCAAAAATTAATTTGATTAGCTTATACCAAGTCCTAACCAACCCCCAAGAACCCAAAATCAGATTATAGACCAATTGGTACAGTTTTTAACTTTAACATCTAGATTACTCTAATTTGCAAAAGCAGAGATACGCACATAGCTCACTTTAATGATTACGGGCACTTTGGGGTTACAAATTGCATACACTTACTTCAAGTACATTATTCCCCTAGAAGTCTAGTTTACCCAAAATTATAAATCACTCAAATTGGATGAATGAAACTCATGTTATGGCCAAAACACCATAACTACTCCCAAAACAGGGCATACCCATGAGCTACCCAAAACTCAACTTTAAGCCCATTTTCGGGAGCCTTAGTGCTGCAATTTGCTCATGGTACCTTCTATAAATATATAGATCTATCTCTTATGGTTCTATACTAATTGGAATCACTTCATTTGGTTGATTATAACTTAATCTATAGCTAAAGCAAGAACAGGGGTTTTGAAAATTTTTTGACAGCATTCCCTTTGAAAACCAAACATTTCCCTTTTTACAAACACTCCTCCAAACCAATCCAAACCAATACCAAAACCCATTTACCACCAATAAAAAACAACTTTATCAACATTTGGGGTTCTCCCCAGCAAACACAAAGAGAAAGGGTTAGGAGTTTGGTTCTTACCTTTTGAATCTGCTGATTCTTCAACACCAAGCCTTCCTTCTTCTTGATCACTTGGAAACCATAAATGGAAGATCTCCCACAAAACCTTGAGTCTTTTCTCAGCCCTAGCTCTCTTTTCTCCCTTTGCTCTCAGGCGAAATGCTAAATGTGCCTTATCTTAGACCATGTATTTGGTCTTAATCTCATTAATGGTTAAAGGCGTTGTTTGGCTTTCAAAATAGTCCATTTCTCATTTTTTGACATTTAAGTCTTCTATTTCACTTCATTTAACTCACATTAGCATTTAAGCTTATTCTATTTTGGCCCTTAGGTCCTCATTTTACAAATTCCAAATTTTCCCTTTACACTTGGGTAAATTCTGGGTTGTATATATATTTTTTCATTCTTATGATTTAAATTCCAAAAAAATTCCATTTATTTTATTTTATACCCTAAACACATAATAATAAAAAATAATATATATCATAAAAATACTAGGGTATTTTTGGGGAGTTACAACTCTCCCCACTTAAGAAAATTTCGTCCTTGAAATTACCTTCTGTGAACAGTTGCGGATATTGTTGCCGCATCGTATCTTCACTTTCCCATGTGGCCTCCTCAGTCTTGTGGTTTCTCCATAGAACTTTGACCAATGGGATTCGCTTGTTCCACAACTCTTTCACTTCTCGAGCCAAAATCTCCACTGGCTCTTCCTCATAGATCAAGTCTGGTCTAAGCTCAATTTTCTCTGAAGAGACTATGTGTGTTGGGTCTGATCGGTACCTTCTCAATCGAAACATGGAAAACATTGTAGATCTTTTCAAGTCTAAGTGAGGTAACGGTATGCTCTTAGTTTTCTCTATTACTTCATATGGACCAATAAATGGTGCTCGACTTGCCATTTTTCCCCAAATCTCATCACACGCTACTGAGGCGATACTTTTAAACACTTTTGCCAGATCTCATGTGAATATCTTTTCTTTTCATGTCGGCATATGATTTATGTCTATCGGTGGCCACTTTCAATCTTTCTCTAATCATTTTTATTTTTTCTTCAGTCTCTTGTATCAAGTTGGGGCCAATCACTTTCTTTTCGCTCAATTCCGTCCAACACAACGGTGTTCTACATTTTCTTCCATATAAAGCCTTGTAAGGCGCCATTCAATCTTAGATTGAAGCGTTATTAATACCTGAAATTCAACTAGGGATGTAATACATCAACTACCCTCATAGTTGATCACACAACTCCTTATCATGTCTTCTAGAATCTGAATTACCCTTTTGATTGTCCATCAGATGCATTAGGTGGAACCGTCTTGAAATTAGTCAGTGCCTAAAACTCTAGAAAATTTCCCAGAATCTAAAGTGAAGCCTCGAATCTCATTACGAAATAATGGATGTGTGTGGAGACCAATACAATAGAACTATTCCTTGATGTACAACTCTGCTAGCTTATCAAGCGAATAGTCGGTTCTCACTGGTAGGAAGTGAGTTGACTTGGTCAATCGGTCTACTACGACCAGTAGGAGTCATGCTCTCCTGAGTAATGGTAACTGACCCACAATCCATGGTCGGTCCATTTCACTAGGTATTTTGATGGCTACAATAATCCAGGAAAGACTTGATGTTCTGCCTTCACTTTTTGACACACCTAAAGCACGCAGCAATTCACGAATTCTGAAACATCTCTTTTCATTCCAGACCACTAGTACGAAACCTTTAAATCTTGATCCATCTTTGTGATACCTGGATGCATAGAAAAAGATCCACTGTGTGCCTCTTCTAGAATGACTTTCTTCAATTCACTATCATTAGGTACACAAACCCGATCTTTATAATATAAAACCCCATCTTCATTCTCTGTAATCTCAGTTTCTTTACCATTTCCAATCTGACTTATTATGGCAGCAATTTTCTCATCTTTCTTTTGTGCCATTAGCACTCAATTCAACAAATTCGGTCTTGCTATCAATTTTGCCACTATTGTACCATCGTCTGTTAACAACAATTGAGCATTCAACGCTCAAAAGCTTGTTTACTGTTCTCTTTCTACTCAGAAATTATGGCCACTACATTGACCTTTCCCGGGTGATAGTCAATCACACAATCATAGTCTTTTATCAATTCCATCCATCTACGTTGTCTCAAGTTAAGCTCTTGTTGTGAGGGCAAATACTTAAGACTCTTATGATCGGTGTAGATGACACATTTTCCCCAGTAAAGGTAATGTCTCCATATTTTCAACGCAAACACAATTGTGGCCAATTCCAAATCATGCGTAGGGTAGTTATTTTCATGCGGCTTCAACTGTCTTGAAGCATAAGCTACCACCTTACCCTCTTGCATAAGGACACATCCAAGTCCGTTTAATGACGCATTGCTAAATATCACATATTCTTTACCGTAGGTCGGTTGAGTAAGAACCGGTGCCTCGGTTAAGAACACTTTCAACTTATCAAAACTTACTTGACACTTTTCACTCCACTCAAACTCTACATTTTAAGGCTTGATCTTGTCATGAGTAGTGGTCGCCGAGAAACCTTAATGAACCTTCTATAGTAACACGCGATCGGAAATTGTGACATTTCTCGGTGGTTTCCATTCAATGATGCCTCTATCTTCCTTGGATCCCTCGAATTCCTTCTTTTGATATAAGGTGTCCAAGAAAGGACACTTCATTAAATAAGCTCACTTGCCGGTTCGCCTGGCTACTCTTTTCTCAAAGTCTCCCAACACTACGAAGGTGTGTGTCATGATTTTCCCGATCTTTTGAATACATAAGAATGTCGTCTACGAACACTACGACAAGGCCAGTCACATATTGTCCGAAAACCACGATTCATTAGGTCCATGGAAATCCCGGTGAAGTGTTTATTGACAAACGAAGCATTATAAGGAACTCATAATGTCCATCTAGCGTTTTGAATGCCTTCTTATGCTGTAAAGCATCATAATCCTCAGTGGTAATTACCCCGAATATAAGTCAATCTTGAAAACCGCGAACCTTTCAATTGGTTGAACAAGTCATCAATCCTGGGTAATGGATATTTCTTCTTCACTATCATCTTGTTCAGTTGCCTATAATCAACACACAATCGAAGCGTGCCATCTTTCTTCTTGACAAAGAGCATTAGAGCTCCCCATGGTGATACACTCGGACGAATAAATCCTTTCTCTAACAATTCTTGCAACTGAAGCTTCAATTCTTTTAACTCCAGTGGAGCCATTCTATATGGTGTAATGGATGCCGGAGTGGCACCCTGAACAATGTCGATTGCGAACTTAATCTCTCTCTATGGAGGCAATCCTGGCAACTCCTCCGAAAACACATCCAGATAGTCACTAACTGTGGGGATGTCTGATAAAGACAAACGATTGGAGTACCCTGATGGGTGATCGGAATCAACAAAATTTGTATCCTATATTCCTCCTGCTGCGTGGTCGAGCTCTCTACTGATATAGCGATCAAGGTTGAACACAAGGATGGGTTTTCATCCCACAAATGATTCGTATCATGTCTGAAAATGGTGAGACTTTTGTTTGATTTTCGGATTTGCATTAAAAAGTGTTAGAGTTGGTGTCACTGGGCTAACTGAAATAGCTTAAAATGAAATGTGAGATGGTGACCTTGAAGGCTTGGGTCACTAGCTTGGTAAAATGGGGGTATGAAGGTGTCCTCGGGTTATTTCCTCGCATTAGGAAAATGACATAGTCATAGCCATGGGATCTTTGTTTTGCTTTAAAAACTAACCCTTACAAAAACATATATTTGAGTCCAAACATATCTTGAGCATTCAATGTTCCAATCGGTTTGAAAACATAGCATTTAACCTCATTTCAATGGCTCAAGTAAATGACATCTAAGAATGTCGAGTGCATCTGCATTAAGAATGCAGAACCTAAAGCATGACAAGTATTGACCAAAAGGAAAGACGATGCGTGGCATTGGCCCCTAGTTTGAAAGTTTGAACCATAAATCGATTTGTTTCGAAACTAGGCGAGGACCTGCGGTAGCCATTAACCAACCTGGCCCTCCCTCTTCCAAAGGGTTTGGGAAGCAGCGAGCTTATCCCTTGAGTTGTCATCCTCAAAGGTGGTGTTTGGCAGCCAAAAAAATGAGAGAAAGAAGAAGAGAGAAAGAAGAACTCACGACCTAAAAAATAAAGGCTGCCATTTAGCTTGCTTGAATGAAAGTTAGGAGTTCTGAAAGCTATAAGGTGGCTTATATAGCCATCGAAATGTGTGAAATACCAAAAATACACAAAATACATGATTACAAAGGGAATAGAAATGGGAATTATAAAAGCGAGGTGGATTTGGAACCCCAAAACACGGGGGAGGATTTTACTGTGCAGTGAATTTCGCTATCATAAGCGAAAATTTATTATCATAAGCCAAAAATACAGACATAGCGAAAATTCAAATTTATTTGTACCGATAACTTTACATTTGTAGTGGCGTTGCCCCATATGATAGCGAAATCATGCTGTAATGTCATAATAAATTTGTAGGGATTGCGAGAATTTTAGCTATGGTTCTCAAGACCACCGCCGTCGCCGAAATTTTTCGCAATGCATAAGCAATCCTGCTGACCTGCCTTGCCTCGCATTGCCTCACATGTCCACTTGAAACCTCCATTTCATCAATTCCGCAATTTCTTCATTCGGCTTGATCAAATCTAGAAATTCTCAACATTCGGCACCAATCTGACACCAAACTTGAAATTATATTTGAGGCTCGCAAAACTGTAATTGCAAAAACAAACTGAAAGCATTGATGAGTACTAAGTGGACTGCATGTCAATTGGCTTAATTCACATGATTAGTACACAAAAAGCACTCAAAACCTATCTTGAATAGGACTCAAAATAACACTTTTTGGGTACTAATCCAAGGCCTCATACCCACATCTATCACATATGTACTAAATGGAAGCTTCACCCTTCGAACGTGTTCACAAGAGCAGCGTGATATTACACATTAGAGAGGTGGTTCGACCTCTCGCCGATAAAAGTCAATTCCTTGCCACTCGGTGTCCTTAAGGTCACTCTCTTCATTCTACAGTCAACTACCACTTGGTGTTGGGACAACCAATCCATCCCCAATATCAAATTAAACTCTCAGAATGATAACTTGATCAAGTCTCCTGGAAACTCATACTCTTGTATTTTGATGGGGTAATCTCTATACACCTTATTCACCCCATAACATCAGCGGGTTGAATCCTTAAGATGTCATCTTTCGGTTTTTCCTCCTCGATCAAATTCATGATTAGGTATCGATTACATAGTTAGTGCCTAAATAGTGTTGTTTAAGCCTGATTGTAGGTTTGGAACTAACTTTTTGTGTACTAATCAATAAATAGTAATTATTGCATTGAGGTCAGGCCATACCATTGATCATATTTTGTGGATATTTTTTGTAGTTTGCATACGATTACACTATATCCTTCATACCCGATTCAAACCACGATGGACGGGCTGAACTTCGAAATTTTGCATGTCACAAATCAATGATTCGCTAAAGTGCGAGAAGGAGAGATGAAGCGACGGAAGATTAGCGGTGTTGAAATTTTTCGTAACCTAACAGTTATGAGTTGTGAAATTTTGAAAACTTACCAAATTCGAGGTTGCACTATTCTTTAATGTTAATTTGCTTTTCAACGTGGTTTGTGGCTTTTACCAAAATGCATAATATAATTGTTGATGCTGTATTATGTAAATACCATGACTCGCGGCGCTATATAAGCTCGATTAAGCTCATATCTGCAGGGCAGTTTTAGGTTATCAAAAGATTCAGACCTTCATTTGAGAGCTTTCTCGCCTCTGCAATTTTCTTTCATTTTATCTCCCTTTCTCTTATTTTCTCACCTGAGAAACACCCTTTGAAGATGACAACTCAAAGGATGATTAGCTAAACCCTCGTCCCTTCCGAAGGGAGGGCCCTTTGGGTTAGAGGTTTGAGGTAATACACGCCCTCGGTACCCGGCAGGCATTTATCATCATTTAAGTTTCTACATCTCACACGTGGGTTTAAATCCCTGTGATGTACTAAGTGGTTGAGTACTAACCGAACCTGGTTCGGTGGACACTTATTTCACAGATCCGCAATGCCGATTAGTTGCCATTTATTATCTCTGTGGTTATATCAGGATGGTTTCTGCTGCTTTGAAACATTAATGAGTCATAAATACTATATACTAGGAAAAAGGAGACTCTTAAGAGTTGGTTTGATAGCCAAACCTAGATCAGGCTGAGGAAATGACTATAGGTCCATATACCATTGAGAAAAGTATGAGACATTCTCGTTGCTAAACCTAAGTCGATGGTCAGAAACTTCAAGGAATTCTTTTTACACTTTATTTCTGCGCCAATTACGAGTTTGCATTGCTCCAAACCTCACTGTTTTTCCAAACCAAATCAATGGAAACACCAATTTCACTCAAGCTGTAACTCATTTTAGCATGAAGAAAACCCATCCACGAGTTTATTAGTAGGCCACTATGTTCTTGTTAGCTTAGGCTACGGAGTAGGAATCCTAGGTTACAAATTTTGTTGATTCTGATACCCTCTTGTGGCCTGAATCAAATGGCCTTGGATTGCCGGGGATGAACACCTTGGTGTACCCAGAGTGAAGTTTGATGAACAGCGATCATATCACAGAAGTGTTGGTTAATTCAATCTCTTCTTACCTTTACTTTTATTTCCCTAACGAGTTCAACTGCTTTGGGTTGATTTAATTTTATATTGTCCATACATAGAATTTTCATTTTATTTCAATAACATTAACCTTTTGGTAGCCACAACTCTTTATTTTTATGCATGTTGCTTGCTGCGACTTAGCCACCATTGGGACGAAATCTGCGGCTTAGGAATTGGAAAGAATGCATTAGCTCTAGTTGAACGAGGGTGTGAAGTGAGCCTAAGCGTGAACAAATGGAACCTCCACTTTGAGGGCTTGGCCAAGGCCAAGGGGGGTTCAAAGGGATCCCGATGCCTCTGAAATCAATGAGGATCACATACACCCACCAGGGTGGAGTGCACCCTCATGCATTATTTCCTTCTTTGAGGATGTGGCCAGTGAGGCCTTATCGGGTGCCCATACGACTTTTTCTTGGCATGGAAAATGAAAATCCATACACACACATCAGAGTTTGAGGAAGTTGCATGACTTTCAAGAGAGAGGTGTAAGCGAATGTGTTTGCGAGTTGAAGCCTTTCTTCAACCCTCAAAGACAAGGCCCAGATTTGACCCAATTCTCGAGCCAGAACTATCGGGGGTGGGCGAGTGCGTGAGTTTTGAAGAAGTTCTTGATAGCACACGGGACTAATGGTTTGACAGGTTGCAGTACTTTGGCCGCGTGTAGGAAGTTCTGCAGTTAACTAGGAGGTATATGGAACCATGGGTGCTGCCCTCACCATGGCGTTGATACATGGATGCTGGTGAATCACTTTTATGATGGGATGTCCCTTGCTATGAAGCAATTGTTAGAAACCATGTGTGGTGGGGACTTCCTAAGTAAGAATCCAGATGAGGCGATGGATTTCCTCAACTATGTGGCTGAAACCTCCAAGGCATGGAATGAGCCAAACCCAAGGGAGGTAGAGAGAATAAAGCACACAACAAAACAAAGGGGAGGCATATACTCACTATCAGAGGATGTGGAAATGAAAGCCAAGTTATCTTCTTTGACTAGAAGGTTGGAAGAGCTTGAAATGCGAAATCGGCATGAGTACGAGCGTTAGTTGAAACACGTACCTCTTGACCTTGTTTTAATTGTAATCCACTAGTCACCTGAGAACCTTTCTTGATTGCTCCTCGGTAAGGGATTGATCTGAGAAGCGAAGCAAACATAATTAGACCAGTAAAGCTATAACAAACACTCCCATATAGAACACCTACAATCCAAATTGGAGGAATCATCCTAATCTATCATGGAAGCCAAAACCCCCAGCTTATGCTCCCACAGGTTCATAGTAGCAACAACATCATGGTTCCACTTCATAGCAGAAGCGACCCCCACCGTCATCCCCTATGGAGCAAGCCATTATGAATTTGAGCAAGGTTGTGGGTAACTTTGTGTGGAAAACGAAGGCAGTAGATACTTAGACCACTTTGAAAATCGAAACATTGGAAGGCATGCTCTGACAAAAAAATAGATGACTTCTGATACCTCAGTTTCAAGGTTGACTACTTATGTTGGTTCTCGAAAAGGAACTTTCCATCCAAACATAACCAAATCAATTTTGATTAAGCTACGCGATGGCCTCGTCTGAATTGATGAAGTAAAGCGGTGGTCACTTTGAAGTGGTAGAGAGTCAAGCCATCTGGCTCCCAAACCAGAAGTGGAAGATCCCAACATAGTTGAACCTGAGCCAGAGGATGAGGCACGGAATCTGATGAAAAAGAGTAAACCCACTCCTTTTCCCTGAAGCATTGAAAGCGAAAAACCATCAACCCGGACATAAATATTAGCGGGTGTTGAAGTAGTGAAGGTCGACATCCCACATGACATGATTGGCAAGTCCCCACTTATGCTAAATTTTTCAGGACTATCTGCAGTGAAGAAGTCCCAAATGTCAATAAGAAGGCCTTCTTAACTAAGCAAGTCAATGCTATCATTGAGTGCAAAACCCAGGTAAAGTAAAAAGATCCGGGGTGTCCTACCATCTCAGTTAATATCAAAGGCACTTGTGTTGAAAAAGCACTATTAGACTTGGGAGCTAGTGTGAATCTCCTGCCATATTCAATGTACAAACAGTTGGGTTTGGGAGAACTCAAGCCCACTTCCATCACACTGTCTCTAGCCGATGGTCTATTAAAATATCAAAGGGGACTATTGATGATGTTTTAATACAAGTGGACAAATTCTACTATCATTAGTTTTTGTCGTACTTATTTTCTACGAATAGGTTCTGATGGGGGCGACCTGTACCCATCATATTAGGAAGGCATTCTTATTGTAAATGCCATTATAAATTGCCGAAATGGGGTTATGCAACTCACCTTTGGGAACATGACCTTTGAACTTAATATCTTCCACTTAAGTAAAAAGAATATGCAACTAGTGGAAGATGACTATGAAGAAGTCTGCATAATAGACACAATTCTTGAAGACAAGCTAGCAGGTGGCGGAGTGAAGATGGTAGTAAGCCCGGAGTTGTCCTTGACCTTGTAGAGCAATAGGACCCCCAAGCATGGGTTTAGTACATGGGCATTGGAGAAAAAGGGAAATTCTACCTCTATTAATGAGAGAGGAGAAAATGAATCTCGGCAATTTGGACCTCAAGCCCCACACTTTGTGGAGGCTAAAATATGCATTTTGGAAGAAAACAGAGATAGTA
The DNA here is from genome assembly GCA_016808115.1 of Tetrastigma voinierianum. Classification (NCBI taxonomy): domain Eukaryota; kingdom Viridiplantae; phylum Streptophyta; class Magnoliopsida; order Vitales; family Vitaceae; genus Tetrastigma; species Tetrastigma voinierianum. The sequence goes on from JAEQBH010000384.1 coordinate 932,017, forward strand.
TCCGAGTTATTATATCATCAGCTATTTGGGGCGCTCCGCGGAAGATAATCTGCTGCAAATCCTCAAGAGTAACAAGCAAGCTTTGGGGTGGAAAATTTCCGATTTAAGGCATCAGGTAACAAATACGCACCCATCACATTTATTTAGAGGAAGAGTCAAAAGCGGGTTAGGCAACCACGAAGGAGATTAGATCCCCATATGCAGGAGTAGTTCACATTGGAAGTCCTGGGGTTGCTATAAGCGGTATTATTTACCCCATATCGATAGCACTTAGGTGAGCCTTGAGTCGTGCAAAGAAATCGAGGGTAACCATAGTGCAATACGAAAGATACTTACCCTCCTTACTCTGAGTGGGAGGGTATGTATTGATTATAGAAGATTGAATGAGGTATGAAAGGTCTTCCCTCACCTTTCATGGATCGACTCTGGAAAGAAGTTTTAAGCAACCCCTTCTACGCTGGATGGTTGTGGTACTTCCATATTAGAGTACTATGACGATCGGGACAGACTACCTTCACACGCCTTTGACACATATGTATCTGGGAGGATGCCTTGAGCTGTGTAATGCCCTACCACATTCAATGATGTACTAAGTATTTTGTTGATACAGTGGAGCCATTATATGGAGGTTGTGGATGATATCACGATCTATGGGGAAAGCTTTGTGAATGCCTCATCCATTTGGAAGCGTCTTACATAGATGCATTGAGGAAGAAGAACCTAGTCTTTGAGCTGGGAAAACTACCATTTCATGACAGGCAAGGAATAGTGTTGGGACATGTCATTTCTGAGAAGGGAATTGAAGTGGACAAGGCAAAGTGGCTTGATCTCTAAAATTACCCTCTCCACTTGATGTGAAGACAGTGAGAACTGATCTTGGGGCATGTGAAACTCTATAGGAGTTCATACAGAACTTCTCAAAAATTTCAGCCACTTTATAAGCTGAAAAAATTGCCAGAGTTTGAGTGGGATACGGAATGCCAGCAAAGGTTTGAAAGAGGCTGAGCACTTGACCCTTTGCACTAATAGTAGGGGCCCAGCGGTTGCCTTTCGAGTCATGTCGATGCAAGTGACCTCCACAGTAAGGCCGGTTCTCGGACAAAGAGCAGAGGGAAAACCATATGTAGTTTACTATGTGAGCAAAACATTGAATAAAGCTCAAAGGAATTACACTACCACTGAGAAAGAATTGCTGGCAGTGGTATATGCCCTGGACAAGTTTCGTGCGTATTTGATTGGGTCTGATATAATCATCTTCACAGATCACTCAACTTTGAAATATCTGATCACTAAGCAAAATGCCAAGGCTAGGCTTATCAGATGGGTCCTCTTACTATGGAGTTCAACCTGCAGATTCGGGATAAGAAGGGTGTGGAAAATGTTGTTGTCGATCATCCTCCCGGAACTAACCAGCACAACACCTGACCCTCAAATCTATAGTAGATTCACGAGGAGTATCTACCGACGTAGACAGTGCTCCTTAGTTTTGCTCACTTTGCTAACTTTTTAGTAACGAGGAGTTGGCAGTAAAAGCACATGACAAGTTCTTCCGTAAGAAAGTCCACTCATACTATTGGGAAGAACCTTATTTGTTCAAATACTATGCTAATCAAATAATCAGAAAGTGTGTGCCGGAAGGAGAACAGAAGGATTTTCGACCCTTTGCCATGTGATTGCATGTGGAGGTCATTTCGCTTCCCAGAAACTGGCAATGAAGGTGCTGTAGGCATATTTTTATTGGCCTTCTTTGTTTAAGGATGCCTATACCATGTGCAAACAATGCGACAAATGCCAGAGGTTGGGAAAAATCTCTCGTCGTCACATGATGCTAAACCCTATTCTGGTTGTTGAGTTATTTGACGTTCGGGGCATCGACTTCATGGGACCATTTCCTACTTCCTTCAACTATACTTACATTCTCATGGGAGTTGACTATGTGTCAAAATGGGTAGAAGCAATGCTAGTGCGAGGTAAGCGAGATCCACAAGGCCCGTAGTAGAAATTCTTGAGAACATTTTCCTCCCATATTAAGAGTCCCAAGCCATGTCGGTGATGGAGGTTCACATTTCTACAACAAACCTTTTGAGAATCTCCTATCTAAGTATGGTGTCAAGCACAAGGTGGCCACCCCTTATCATCCTCAGACTAGTGGCTAAGTAGAGCTAGCCAACAGGGAAATCAAGACCATACTGATGAAAGTGTTAAATTCTAGCAGAAAGATTAATTTCTGAGGGTAGTGACTTCTCTGGGCATCACGGAATGACCCTCTGAGACCATTTAGGCATGTCTCCTTATCGTCTGGTTTATAGCCAAATCCTGCCCACACCTTTGTGGAAATTGAATACAAGGCATGGTGGGTAAAACAGACGGGCGTGGTATTTGGTCTCAAAGGCTCCTCGATATCAACAAGCTAGAAGAGTTGAAAAATGATGCCTAACTCAACTCAAAAATTGTAAAAGATAAGCTGAAGAGGTGGCATGATCAGCGTAAGCTCACAAACATTTTCCAAAAGGAGGACCAAGAAATGCTCTACGATCAAGCTCCGCTCTTTCGAGCTGACTTAAATCAAGATGGTGGGCCATTCACCACATCCAAGTCTACCTCAATTGTTCATTAGACACCTTTCCGATACCAAAGTCAATTGAGTGTTCAAGGTCAATGGCTAAAGGCTGAAGCCATATGCAGCTCAACACTCAACAGACAAGGAGGAATTCCCCTTCCTTGACCCTCCATGAAACCTCCTGACCACACATTTAGGAGTGACTTATGCAGTATCTCAGAAGTCACCTTAATTTAATTGCTTAATAATCTTTTTGTGTCCCTTGTGTTGTTGTTTGGTTTGTTTTCCTTTAGCATTTTAAGCAGGTCTTCTAATTTTTCTCTTTGGTTTGCGGAGTCTTCTGATGTTTAGGAGGAAGCCGGAGTTCGACCACGGAAATTCATGACTGCGAAATTTCGTGGGATCTGTTGTTCGTCTCCTTCCCTTTCATCTTCTATTCTGACCTTGATTCCTGCAACCCTTTTAAATTTTGCATTTCTTTTTGAGCCGGCCATTTAATAGGCACTTAGTGCCATTAATTGAAGCTGAGCCTTCCCGCACCCCTACCTCTATATAAACCTGCACGCCCATTTCATTCAAACCTCCGTTGTGGTTTGAAATTACCCTTTGCCTCTATCTCCTCTGCTTGACCATGGTGAAGACCCACGGTGCTCACGCTTTCTAGCCTAGGGTGCACAGTTCCACCGCCACCCTACGACCCTAAATGATACCGTAGCGAACCCTAGCGACCCCGGCGCCGCAGACACTTGGGTTCGCCCGCTGTGCCGACGAGGGTAGTCTGCGTAGGCTCCTCTTCTGATGCCCCTGTCCCAAGGAGGTACCACACTTGGGTTGGCCCCACTTCGCCTGCCCCAGCACATCCCAGGCCATCTGCGTGGGGCTCTCTAGTAGTCCAAGAGGCCGGGACCTCGGGCCCGGGGGAGTCTTCAGTCGAGAGACTCTGAGGCCTGATCACCACCCCGTCGGGCATTCTTGAGTCCCCCATCTGGGCTTGTCCCGACCTCTATCATCAGTGACCATATTTCCCACAGTAACCCCATTCGGGGAATGCTAATTGCGGTGAGAGAGACTACGTGTAGGGTTCAATTATGATCCTCTGCGGACTTCCCCGAGACCAGGAAAGCCGAGACTGATGCTACTGATGCGATAGTACTCACAGAGTAGTTCATGACACATCGTCAGTTTTTCTACCCTCGGGTGGTCATTGAGTTCTATCACACGATGACATCTAGGCGCGAGCCCAACCCGACAACTATTCATTTCTCCATCGACGACCGGCCAGGGATACTCAGGGCCTCTGACATCACAGTTACTTTTAATCTGCTGGCGGTCCTTGCCAACTCGGTAGCTTATAGACAGTGGCCCCATCCCTCACCTAGGGAGATGGTTCGTCTTCTCTCAGGACACCCTCACTGGGGACGATTAATTACGGGCGACTCAGACCATGCGTCTTATAGACCACATATTGTGGTCCTAATCTCTTATCAGCTTCGACATATGGTCGAAGATAGGCCATCTTGGAGGCCACTATCTAGCGTATCAGGAGGATACGGTTGTCCCGTGAGCTTATTATGACATCCTTGTTCCACTTACAAGGACAAGGTTCATCTGAGAGTTTACCGAGATTATTCAGAGACTCTTATGCCGAGGTGCTAAAACATATTGGCTTCCACGAGAACTAAGATTAGGCGTTGTCGAGAGGCGCAAGGTCGTCATACTAGTTGATCAATGGCACACCATACCCTAGTTCCTATCATTTGCCACCTTGAGACCGGTAGAGGACCCACATTGTTCTTGATATTCCACACGAGTTAGCTCCTTCTGTTGACATTGCGGGCCTCGAGGGCTCTAGCCTCTCCAGCTCCGGCTATCTCTGCTCTAGTACCTCCGGCTCTTGTACTAGTTGTACCTCCTGTGCCCTCGACCACCATGCTAGCTGCTCATTCAAATATTCTTTGGTAGATCCACTTTCATGCTTCCTCAGCGATCCATCACACCATCTCCTCCAGACTTTTGACCATCATGGGTGTAGTCCGCACATTCTCCACCACATCGACATCATTTGCGTTGCCCGTACAGCCTTACATCGGATCGATGACTCGCAGAAGACGTATGGCGAGATCAGCCTTCCTCTTGTGAGAATCAGGCCATCCTTATGCGAGATCGAGTCACACAGGTCTCCCTGCGATCTCCCCATATGTGCTTGCTCAGGCCTTTTTGCTCGCTTCTCAGTGGGGTAACCCCTCCTCCGCTGACCGCACCCTTCACGGATGTGCTAGCGGTGCCGGCGATTGCAGCCACTCCGGCGGCGGCCCTTCGACTGTCTAGATGGGGACACCTCTTCCGCAGGCCTCTTGGCCCGAGGGAGGTGGCGCCACCTCCACTACTTTTTCAATCCACACCGTACGGTCAATGGTACATTTGGTTGGGGGGAGAGTTAGTGAGTGATTTTCTTCTCGTGAATGTCGGTTGTTTTACATACCGAATCTTTTTGCATGTATAAGCAAAGCCCATTTTTCACGTTTAATGGATTGCTTTTTGCTTCTTGTTGAGAAAGTTGTTTTTGAAAAAGTTGAAAATTTAGTGATACACACTGCTATACATTTCAAACATATTAGTTTCTTAACTCGTTTGCAACATTTTTTGCCCACATTTTTTTCCCCAAATTTTTTTATGTTTTGCTTAGCCTGCAATTTGAAAAATTGAAACATTGTCCAATTTTGTTGTTGTTAGATTGATTCCATGCCTAGTTGAGTGGATGATTAGTTGAATTCTTGTTACTTTCGACCTTTTTTTTTTTCCACTTTTAGCTAACCACACATAGTGCACTTTAGTTTTCAACAATAGGCTGAAAAACTACCTAACCTCCTAAACTTTGCAAAACCTACCCTAATTTCATTGACAACCGTTAATAGGTTAAGGACCCCCATGAAAAGAAGGCCAATGTGTCTCCTAAAATAAAAAGAAGTGAAAAAGAAAAAGAAAAGAAAAAGAAAATTGCAACGCTTACCTTGAAGCAGAGCACGGTTAAGAGGGGTATATCGTGAACCTTCAAAGCTGATGCTCTAAACCAGCGGTTAGGGAGCCACCAACAGTGCTCACTACAAGGGTGGATGGGTGGAGTTGTGACTAAATTGTAGGTGCTGGAGTCTCGAAATCATTCGAAGTCCGGGGTGAAACCTGAAGAGTTATTGGTTGGGAGTCATTGGTAGATCCCCGTTACATGGACTTTGGTGAGGTCGATTCCTCAGCATTGCACCCCTACAACACAAAAAGAGTTGTGAAATAAGAGTGGGTCCTGATTTATTTAGGTTGGTTAGTGGCCTAGGTGGAGGCAGTAGCTAGGTTGGGGGGAGAGTGCAGTTTGGCAGTTTATTGTTGAGGACTGATCAAACAAACACTTAGATTTTGGTGGAAGTTCCTGGTTGAGTTTTTGAGAAGGAAGCTCTTTTGATACTCAATTTTGTATGGCATTCATTCTCTCGAGATAGTTATTAGGCAAGGGTTTCACTGATTCTCATCGAGGGATAGGCATTACTCATTCACAACCTTTTTGAAATACCCATTTTCATGAACATCATTTTGTTATTGTTTTGTACGCTCTCTCTTTCTTTCTTTCTTTCATTGCTAAGGGACTAGCAATGTGTAGGTTGGGGGGAGTGATTAGTGCCCAAATAGTGTTGTTTTAAGTCCTATTGATTGTAGGTTTTGAGAACTTTTTGTGTACTAATCAACTTAAATAACCCAATTAATGCATTGAGGTCCCGACCATACTATTGATCGTATTTTGTGGATATTTTTTTGTAGTTGTCATACCAATTACAATATATCCTTCATACCGATTCAAACACGATGAACCCGGGCCGAACTCGAAGTTGTATATGCAAATTAGGAAGTACTGGAGCTAAAGTGCAAAAGGAGAGATGATACAGAGCCTGGGCAATGTTGCAAATTTAACAACCTCGCTAAATTTCACAGTTGCGAATTTTCGCAACCCGCAAAACTCGTGTTACTGTACTTCAACCCGCGTAATTTCGCAGTTGCCCAGAATGCGGTCGACCGGCTTTTCAACGTAGTTTTGTGGCTTTTTACCAAATGCCCTTAATATAATCAAGTGGTCTTTCATACATTTATGTAAATTCGACTCGAGCTATATAAGCTCACGTCTGTTCCACAATTGAGTTTATAAAATTAGCTGCCAAGCTGAGCTTTCCCGCATCTCGTAATTTTCTTTCATTTTCTCTCCTTTCTTATTTTTCTTCTCATTCCTAAACACCCCTTTGAAGATGACAACTCAAAGGATGCTTAGCTAAACCTCCCTAATCCTTGAAGATGAGGGCCATTGGGTTAGAGGTTTGAGGTGATACACTGCCTTCTGTTATTAACGCAGGCATTTATCATCATTTATGTTTCTGCATCTCACACGTGGGTTTAAATCCCTGTGATGTACCCTAAGTGGTTAGTACTTGGCAAACTTTCATGGTTCAGTGGACACTTATTTCTAGATCCACTAATGCTCAATTAGTTGCCATTTATTAGCCCCTGCAGGTTATATCCAGCGGATGGTTTTAACTGCTTTGAAACATTAATGAGTCATAAATGTTGTATACTAGGAAGGAGACTCTAAGGTCCGCCTTGATAGCCAAACTAAGATCCAAATTTCAGAAATGACTATAGGTCATACTCCTCAGCGCGAGGAAAAGGACCCGAGGACATTATGGTTACTTTAAAACCCTAAGCCCAGTGGTTTGAAACTTCAAGGAATTCTTTTACACTTTATTTCTCTGCAGTTATAGTTTTACCGGCCATCAAACTCACTGTTTTTACCAAAACCCCAAATCCAAAGTGGAAACACCAATTTCACTCAACTATAACTCATTTAGCATGAAGAAAACTCATCCCTGAGTTCGACCTTAGGTTACCATACCGCAAAGAGCTTAGCTACGGCGTAGGGAATCCAGGATACAAATTCTTGTTGATTCCCATTAACCTATTGTGGCACGAATCAAAGACACATATGAAATTGCTAACCTTTGGTTCATCAATGCATGAACAATAGTATCAAAGATAGTAAAATTACCGACTATCACATCCGTGGCATCGGGTATCTTCATCAGCTTTCATCGATATGCTATAAATGAGCACGAGCATCCCGTTTACTCACACCGAGTCACCGTTTCTAACACTAGGTGATGCAACACTCTTGTTGCTTCTCTGCATCGGCTTGAACCCCGGTGATCCCATCCGGTGATGTGGAAGGAACGGCCTGAGGATAATCTTATCTTGTGCTCATTGGATCCACAGCTCAAACAAGCACCTGTCAATCTCCAACACTCTCCTCTATGTCTCCTCCCACAATGTGTGCAAAAAGGAGAAACTGGTCCCCTTGAAAAACCTCCTGGTGCACTAGCAACTAACAGTACCGGTAGAATAGTCTTACTACCGTTAGCCTGAGCTGATCCCTGTGTTGTGGGCTGAATAGAACCCTGTGGTCCTCTGAATCTCTTATGCTACTGCTGATGCGAATTTGACTGATCGGGATTTTTCTTACCTTGTCTTCTTTCTTTTCTTTTATTTTCCTCTTTCTTCATTCTTTCAACATTTTGAGCACAAGTCACAATTTTTGAGAAGTCATCATGGCAAAATCTTGCGACATGGGCTCGGATATGGTCACTGAGACCATTTTCAAACTTGCGACATTTTTCTTCTTCGGTTACTAGTATCGCGGGAGCATACTTGCTCAAATTCTGAGTGAATTCCTCTCCTCGCATTCTAAGTGACACTCATCCGTTCGCTTCAAACTGTGGAATTCTCTCCTCATGTTGTTCAAGTAAATGTATCTTACATAATCGCTTCTTGAACTCATCCAAGAAAAATTTCCATGTAATACTCTCTTGTGGTGTGGTCCTAGTCACGGAAACCCACCACTAATAAGCTTCATCTTGAAGCAGTGAGATCGCACATTCCAATTTCTCTTCTTCCATGCAATGAATTTGCACAAGCATTCCAATTCTTTGCCATAGAAGGCTCATCATCTTTCCTTCCCATAAAATCTACCGGTTGGTACCTTGCCATTCTTTCAATGGTTTACCACTGAGGAGTAACTGCAGCTGGTTGCACTGCTCTTTATAGTGCTTGAGCTATTTGCTGGAGGATGTCTACAGAACCTCCTGCTACTTGTCCTTGTTCATTCATTGATAGAGCATGGGATGCTTGCCCACTTTCCACATTAACAGGACTATTTGGGCAACTTCCTGAGTCACCTTTGACCCTATGGGGTCCTGAACTATCCATGTTGAACCTATTAAGATCGACAAGATTCGCGTCAAAGTCACGTCATCCTATATATGCAAATGCAATGCATGCAATAATCAATTTCAAAAATCATTTCACAAAAAAATTTCAAAATCATTTGTAGAATCGCCTAAACCTAGGCTTTGATACCACTGAATGTAAGCACCCTTTTTCGGTCTGACCCAATTGGTGGGTCTGAACCGTTTATCAAACATATTTCATTTAGACATTTAAAAGCCCTTTATTTATTTATTTTTTTTCAAAAATTGTGAAAGCGTTTTCAATCATTTCGGTAGGCCCATACAATTTACATTTAACCAAAAAATATTTACAATGAAGGCATTCCATGCCCATTCAAAATAGTATACAAAATTGTTTCAAAGTTGAACTCTTTTGATCACAAAACATCAGTTGTTCAAAAATAGGATGGATGCATGTGACGGAGTATACACTTTTACTCCGCAGCTTTCTTGATGACTCTCCGCTCCTTGATCTTGGGTCCCATCGTTAATCACTCGATACTTGCCCATTGGTAAAAACAATAAGCTAAGCATTTTCATGCTTAGTGGTTCTATGAAAATTCTCTCTTCATTTCATTTTAAATCTAAATATAACAGCTTATAATAAAATGCTGGTGCCAATTGTCAATGCACCAATGCAGGCCAATACGTATCTATATATTTTTCAATAAATCAATTACACCATTGGTCATCTCGTTATGCATTTTCATATGCACTAAATCATTCAAACTGGCTAAATCGTGCACTTTTCAAATCTCATTATCATTTTGCATTTTAGCTCTATCAATTTACCTATGATTTCGTGCACGTGATAACAAATCATCGACACCTGGCCCCGTCAATGTGAGGTCAGATGTATATATATATATAATATGTACTGCACACTACTGGAGTCCCCCATTAGGCTAATGGATCAGATATGCCATTGGAATAGTATGATTTGTTTTTAATTTTATTGGTATCAATTTATCCTTAACTTGAATTTAAAAGTGAACATTCTATTAAGGGTATTCAAATCATTTTGTAGAAAATACAAAAGATAGTATGTATTTTTACACAACAAATCATTTCAATACTCATGCAATTTTCATGCTGTCTATTTCCTCAGAACAACTCAATTTTCTCAAATTTCTTAACTTAAATCCAACTTGTAATTCATTTCTCACAACGTATTGCACCAACCACTTTAAACACCGATGCAATTAAACATTTTGAGATAGAGATTCAAAATAATGAGAAAGGTGTAGAACATACCAAAAGCTGCACCTTTGATTCAACTCCTTCTGAATCTCGATCTGCCGCTTCTCCTCCTCATCCCCTATTTTAATACAATTAAAAACAATACTATTTGTGCGTGCTAGTGATTTTTGTTAGGGTTGAATTTCGGAGTTTAATATCGTATTCTTAATCTCATTAGCAAATAAGAGCAAGTTACAAGCCCGGTATGGTTGTTAGTTTCCCAAACTTTAATCCTTCACATAACCAAAATACTAAAATTTTTGCCCTTATAATCATTTCCAATAAATTTTGATCAACTAAACCATCCCCAAAGGAAGATTAATAAAACCTCAAAGAATACACCATCATTATAAGTAACTATTTTCCAATTTGTTCTCTAGACTTTATTACAAAAATTATTCAAACAATCTTAAAAATTACAAACTTCCAGTTTATCCTTTATATATCCATATTACCTCAAAATTTCACTCAAAATTCCTTTCTAAGGCCCTCAACCACATAACATGTTCAAGACAAAACATGCTTTTTGCCATTTAAGAAAATTTCAAAATTGCCAAAAAGCCAATTTAATAATGTCCTAAAAGTAACTTCAATTGACTGACAATAGACCAAGCCTAACCAAACTCTGCCACCCAAAATCATATTATAAACCAATTGGTACAGTTTTTTAACTTTAACATCTGTGACTTACTTAATTTTCAAAATGCACTTCCACATAGCTCCACTTTGAAAGATTTTCAGCACTTTGGCTACAAATTGGTGAGACTTCCTTCCAAGAAATTATTCCCCTAGAAGAATATTTTAGCAAGAATTTTGAATCACTCAAACTAGATGAGTGAAACTCATTTTATGGAAAAAGCACCACAACTACTAACAAATGCACATATAAAATCTTTAGCTGCAGTCCTGTTCCAATAATTCTTCTAAGCCCATTTGGGTTTCTTTTAGTGCTGAAATTTTCTCCTTGTCCCTTCTATACATTTGTATCTCTATCTCGTATGGTTCTTTAAGAATTAGAATCACTTAATTTAGTTGTTTATAACTTAATCTATAGCAAAAACAAGAACAGGGGTTTTGACAAATTTTTGACAGCATTTCCTTTGAAAACCAAACATTTCCCTTTTTTACAAACACTCCAAACCATTCCAAACCAATCCCAAAACCCATTTACAACCAATAAAAAACACCTTTATCCACATTTGGGGTTTTCCCCAACCCAAACATAAGAGAAAAGGGGTTAGTGTTTAGTTTCTACCTTTCGAACTTTGATTCTTCCGCACCTCTCTTCTCGATCACTTGAAACCATAAATGGGAATACTTCCAATCAAACCTGGTCTTCTCTAACCCTACCTCTCTTTCCCTTTTGCTCTCCAAGAACGAAATGCACAAATGTGCTCTTATCTTAGACCACATTAGGCTCTAATCTCATTTAATGGTTAAGGCCTTATTTGGTTTCCTTACTTTTGGCTTTCAAAATAACTCCCATTTCTCATTTTTTGACATTTAAGTCTTCTATTTCACTTAATTTAACTCACATTAGCATTTAAGCTTATTCTATTTTTGGCCCTTGGGTCCTCATTTTACAAATTCCAAATTTGCCTTTTACACTTGGGTAAATTCTGGGTTGTATATATTTTTTTCGTTCTTAGGGTTTAAATTCCAAAACTATTTCATTTACTTTATTTTATACCCTAAACACATAATAATAAAAAAATAATATCATAAAAATACTAGGGTAGTTTTAGGGCGTTACATCTAGAATAAGCGTCTGATTAGTACCCAAATAGTGCTATTTTGAGCCTTGGTTATTGCATGTTTAAAGCACTTTTTGTGTACTAATCAACTTAAATAACCCAATTGATACATTGAGGTCCCGACTTTGCTACTGATCACATTTTGTAGCTATTTTTAGTAGTTTTACAGGCTAAATACCTCATTATCTTCAATCCGATTCGAACACGATGAACCCGAGCCGAATTCGAAGATGCATGATCGAATAAGAGGAGATTTGGAGCAAAAGAAAATGCAGAAGAGAAAGACACAGCGGGAATTTAGCAGAAGGTAAAACAAGTAACCTCGTGAAATTTCGCAACCTCGTGAATTTTCGTTGTGTCAGGCGTACCCTCGCAACACCGGCCCCCTACACTCCTGTGTTGACTGCTTTTTGACCCGCTTTTTGTGGTTTTGTACCAATCTACCCTTGATGTAATTTTGGTTCCTTTGCACATATTTGTAATTTCCTTGTTACTAAGCACCTATATAAGCTCAGTCTTACTTGTAACATCAATCAACACTCAGTCCATCAATCACTTAATAAAATTGGGCACGAAGCTTCCTCTCCTGCGGCTGCTGCAATTTTCTCTCCCTTTCCTTCATTTTATTGCATTTTCTTGCATTTTCTTGGTAGCCAAACACCCCTTGATGATGACAAATGGCGATGTACTCGCTAAACCCCCATCCTCGCTTTAGCGCCACCGGGTGCCGCTTGGGTAGGCTTCTGGCCGTTTCGTTTATGTAAGCATTTATGGGTATTTGCATTCCTTCTTCTAACCTTAGGTTAAAATCCCTTAGGCATGCCCTCACTAATGTGTATTTGGCAAGCTTTTTGGGTTCAATGGATACTTATCACTAGATCCACTGGTACGCAGTTAGTTGTCTCCTATTAGTTATTGAAGGGTAGGGTTAGGAAGTGTGTTCTCACCGTCTGGGAGCCCATATACCCTATAAAAGCTGTCTTTCAAAAAGGAAAATTTTAGGGTTTAGGTTTTAAAGTTAATAAGACTCTGGTCGAAATGACTATAGGTCATCCTCCCCAACGCGAGGAAAATACTGAGGACATGTTGATGCCCTAATCCCAACCCAAGGGCCTAAGACTCTGCTGAGCTCTCTTCCGAATTTTATTTCGATGCATTTCCCGCCGACCACTCACAATAATCGTTTACACAACCAAATCCAAAGAGTAAACACCATTTTCAATCCACTGTAACTCTTCTCTCACGAAGAAAACCCATCCCTATGTTCGACCCTAGACCACTATACTGCAGTAGCTATGCTACGGCAGTAGGAGGAATTTAGGTTTATAAATATTGTTGATTCCGATACACCTACTTGGCCTAAACGAATCAAATGGCGTCATTGCCGGGGATGGTGCCCTAGTGAGAAAGAGAAGCTATGAACTTGTGATCCACATCACAAGCATTGGTGAATTCTCATTTCTTTTTTATTTTACCATTTTTCCCATTTACAGTTCACTGTAGGGGAATTTGGAGTTTTGTGCTATTCATACAGATTTTTCCCTATTTTTAATACTAACTAACAACAACCTTTTTGGTAGCCTTGTTTTTGTTGATTTCTCGCTTGTTGGTGTTGTGTTCATAGAAACTTATGCAGTGGAACAAAAACACTGCAGGCAGATTGGAAAGGCATAGTGCTCCAGTTGAACAAGGGTGTGAAATCGCTTGCACAAAGAACTGCATTTTGAGCCCCACCTCGAAGAGCAAGCAGAGCCAACAGGAGTTCAAAGGGAGCCAAATGCCTACAGTGTCAATGAGGGATCACATACACCCTGCGGCGAGTGCACCTCATGCATTATACCGAGGATGTGGCAATGAGGTCATCTGTCCCGCTCCAACTCATGAATGGAAATGAACGATGCAACACACATCCCGGATTTCGAGGAAGTTTGCACGACTTTCAAAGAAGGTGCAATCGGAGCATGGATTGGCCTAAATGAAGGCCTTTCCCTTAACTCCTTAAAGACAGCCAAGATTCGGGCGACCACTAAGGCCAAGACCACAGAACTCGGCGCAGCCGCAGTGCACTTGAAGAAGTTCTTCAATGCCCACAAGACCAACAACTTGAAGAGGCAAATCTATACCTTTGTAGCTCATGATAGTGAAAAATTTTATCAGTGCTGGGAAAGGTATATGGAGACCATCAGTGCCTGCCCTCACCATGGCTTTGATACTTGGATGCTAGTGAACCACTTCTACGATGAGATGTCCCCTGCCATGAAACAACTCTTAGAGACCATGTGTGGAGGGGACTTCCTCAGCAAGAATCTAGATTTAAGCCACGGACTTCAACTATGTTGGCCGGGAACTCCAAAGCTTGGGACGAACCAAACTCTGTGGAAACCGATAGACATAGGCCACCAAGAAACCAAAGCCAGAGGCATATATTCACTGCAAAGAGGATGCGGAAATGAGTTGCCATCTTCTGACTGTAAGGTCAGGAAGAGCTAGAAATGCAAATCGCACGAGGTACGTGCAAGAGGCTGAAACACACATGTACCTCTCAACCACGTTTCAATTGCCAACCACCAATCACCAAGGAGATCACCGCTCCACCGCCTCCTCAAGAAGAGATTCGATGCAAGTAGATGTGCAAACATAGTGGGTCAAAGAGGGCCACTCAGAAGGAGACCAAATGATCAGATATGTGAAAATACGGCCAAGGAGTGAATGTGCAAATACTCAAAACCGATTTTAAAACAAAAGTAAGTATACTCTAAAACTGAATGAAAAGTATTACTTCAACACTCAACCCCTTCCGCAAGTGCACTGGGCCATACAGCACAAAGTGGACTCCTAGAGTCCGAACAAATGACACCCACGAGATCGAGGTTCTTCATTGGAATTCATCACCCCCGACATAAGGTACTTTTCACTATTTAGGCGATCAAATATGATCGACAAAATCAATTTAATTGAAACAAAACTGATTTAAAACTAATCCTAAAATCTACCAAATAAACAATTACTTAATTCTAAAAGGTATGAAGAGAGTCACTGGGATGGGATAATATTTACAAAACGCTTGCATTTCCTCAAAGTAACATTTGTGAGTTGAATGCTAGATTTGTCCAAGAGCAATGTAGTAGCTTGATTTCTCCATACACCATACATTTCACTGGGGCTAGAGATCCATATTCCTTCAGACAACAAATGGGTCTAAATATTACTGTAAAATTTGGCACTCTTTTAAGATTTGATTGTTTTTCTTTCAATACTTCTGCCAACCATTTTCTCAGACCGAAGAATTTCTTGCCTCAGAGACGTGGATAATGCAATCCTTCTCCAATGTAATTCGAGATCTCGTCTCAAATCTAATAAATTTTCTATCTCCTGATTAGATCTTTGCTAACACTCCGATCGAGATCCTTCACCGACTAAGAGAAACCTCTAATTAACTAAATTGGATACATCATCTAATTAATCCTCACACCATGAGTAAATTAGTGATCTATCAAAGTAATTTTTCGTAGTTCATTAGTTCCAAGATATTAGTCTAACATGTTCCCTAAGTTACCGCTCTTACTCGTGAATCCATCTCAGGTCACCGAGGGCCTCCCGCAAATCGGGAGCAAAGATACAAAATTTTTGGGTATGTTACTAATATCTCGAACACCATTATATGAACAAGCACTTAATTATATAAATTCAAAAGATTCAAACCCACAAAATAACCGAAAAACTCGCAACTGAATGTTCAACAATTAAACCCCAACCCTAGGGAGTGTGTTTAATGTTCCATTACTGGATTCCAATAATCACTAATCAAACAAAAAGTAAGAAAATGAAGAAAGAAATCAATAGAAATAAGAGAAAAACCCAGATTTGAGCTTAAATCTTCTCCTCAACAGTAAATAAATTGAATATCTGAGTACAGCACCGAAATCTCTTCAATAGAAATAAAAATCTGCAGCAAAAACTAAGAAAATGGGCAGTTTAGAGAGAGAAACCTCATGGCAGGAGAAAATCCAAATTTAGCTTCAATCTTGTCTCGAACTCTTAGTGAAATCTGAATCTCTATTATACAAGACCAAATCTCTTCAATAGAAATAAAATCTCATTTAAAACTACTTCTAAAATCTAGAAACAAACTGGGCCCACAACCTGGAAAAATAGGCGCCTAGAGAGAGAAACCCATGAGAGGCTCTCCAATCTTCTCGCTGCCTCTTACCTAAAACTAGCATATATGGTCCTAGGGTGAAATGGGCTTGAAATTAGGTCAAAATATCAAATTTCGGCCTTTTTTAGGTTTATGTAGCTTTTTGGTCGCGACACAGGTCGCGACATCAATTCTGGTCGCGACATCATTTTTTGGACAGCAACTGGTTTTTCTTCTCTAACTTGTCGGGGCCATAACTTCTTCGTTTTAACCTCCTGATCAGCATGCTAGTACTCGTTTTGAAAGCTCTTTGAATGTAGAATGCAGCCATGAGGGAATTTGAACCATTTGATGTTCCAGATGGTACATAAAAATTCATCTTTCCAGTGGTGAGCTATGAGACTCTTGGTTGACTCTTCTTTTAAAATATATTGCTCATTTCTTGCCAAATCACTGCCATCAATAATCCTACAAACCAAGCTTAGAGGAAATTTTATGAGTTTCTTACATGAATATGGATATAAATGACAAAAACAACATGTGAAATGAACTCAAAACATAGATGAGTTTTGCACTCATCAAACACCCCTAAACTTGAAGTTTTGCTTGTCCTCAAGCAAAGAAAAGAAAGAAGTTGCTCGTCCCCAAGAAAATGAAAGAGAAAAGTTCATTTCACCATTTTTATTTAACCAAAATCGGTAATCAAGCTTGCAAGGGGTATGTGATATGTGTCTCAAGAATTACCTTACAAGGAATATAGAGAATATATTCAAGATAATTTATTCATTTTAATAGTGAATCAATAGAAAAATTTAGATTCATGTCTCACTGTGTGTGTGTGTGGTCTTCTCCTCTTATCCAAACAATTGCAAGCTATGAGTTTATGAGAATTGAGATAACTACGCTGATCTCCTAAGATAATTTATTTAGGTTCCATAGCTTGTTGTTCTTATCACTTCACTAATGTAGGCACACAACTCTCAAGATCAAGTAGGTCTTTATAAGCTTGTAATCGTAAGGCTTGGGTGCGGGTAGTTTGAAAGTAGTCATTTTAGGCTAAACTTACCCAAACATACATATTTTTGCATTGATGTTCTACTCCATCCTCGGTTTTTACCATCGCATAGTGACACTCTCAAACACCCCAAAATCTCGTTTAGGTGCATCCTTCCATACTCCCTATATCACTTTTCGCACAAATTCTGCATTCTTCAACAAACACCAGAAGCCTTTTCTTTAAGACAAGGTTATTAGAGTGGTGCAATGTCAAAACCCCTTAAGCTTTCTACAACCCTCAGCGAGCTTTAAATCAATAGCTCCTAGACCAATTCAATATAGGGTACTAGGTGCTGAGACAACCCTTAGAATCTACTTGCTCTAGGAAGGAAGGCACGAGGCTAGACTCAATTCCTCCTTGACTTTTTATTGTATTTTTGCTTCTTTTACATTTGGATATTTTTCTTACTTATTTATTTTTTGACAACCTCTTTGGATTTTCAACTTAATCATTTCAACCAATTTGGAGTTATTTTGATAGGAAAAATAACTCCCAAACTTGCTTCTCACCACATTTCTCAATTATGTTCAACCTCATGGGTTTTTTTTTTTTTTTTTTTTTTTTTTTTTTTTTTTTTTTTTTTTTTTTTTTTTTTTTTTTTGCCGGCTGGTGAGTTCTGTCTTATCGAGGATAGTGATGTATATGAAAGTTATCGGGCTTCAAACTTGGTTTTTTTTTTTTTTTATAAACAGAATTTTGCCTTTAAGGCTCAATATTTTAGGTTTAGAGGAATATGTATATGTATATATTATGCCAGCTTGAAAGGCACAATCTTTTTAAGGATGGCCTATATCATTTATCAATTGTTGTGTTGCCTAGAATTTCACCTCAAGCGATAATAGAACAAGTTCTAGAACCTATGGAGATCAAAATTAGATGGATTATCATAAACCTTCTCTAACCCAAGCAAAAACTGCTTTTCAAGGGTACTTAGTGACACGTGCATGGATTTTGAGAAACCAATGACTAATAGCCTATTAAAGAGATAACTCATTAAGCATTAAGTCCTATTATCTCTAATATTGTCCATAATCAAGGGTTCATTTATGGTTCATATTGACATCACAATAACTCCAAGCAAAACTCAATTAACTCAATAAACTCTAAGTAAAAAAAAATATACCAAATTAAGATGTAAGTTAGGAAGCATCAAACAAAGCCATTATCCAAAAAAAAGCACCAGAAAAATTTCATCCTCAAAGTTGTCATTTGCAACATGTGAGGTGTGACATGATAAACTAACCAAAAATAAACACCCCCAAACTTTGAGATGAACATTGTCCTACATGTCTAACAATGAGCAAAAGGAAGCAATAAAGTAAAAGGGTAATAAAGAGAGTTGGGAAAAGTGAACTTCCCTTTGTAGTCTTGGCCACTTTGAATAGGAACCTTGATGATTTTCAGACATTGACATTGGTGTACCACCCCTTGATACACTCTTTTTCCCCTTTGGAGTCATGAAAGTGGCTTCTGCATTTTCTCAAACAATGGTGTGCACCAACTTCCTTCACCTCTAATGAGTGAGTTTTGATTATCTAAACCCTCCCCAATACATGCAAATCACTCCACAATCAATGATCCACAAGACTAAAAACAAAACAACTACACAAAATTTTCTTCCATTGTAACTCCTCTTGATGCTGGAATGATGATGGAAAATTGGGGTTCATCAAAAGCAAAGTCATGGTCAGCATGCTGGCCTTTAAAGCTTCTATTGACATAACATGATCGAATGAACGTGACTGAGATCGAGTTAGATGGATATGAATCTGACAACATTAGAAGCATAATGGATGGAAGATAGTGGTAAGACAGAGCAAAGAAAGGTAAGAAGAAAATTGTCTAAAGTATTAAAGTCACTATACACTACAGCCCTGTCACGTCGACTGTCAGATATCCGTTACAACTTGAACTGATGACACCATATCTCCCTTCATTTTAAACGTTGGCTCAATTTGACGTAATGATCCATAAATGTTTTTCACTGAACAGATTTGGGATGAGGTGAACTCATTTGGCTCTCAATCAATATAAGAAAAATCGGAGAACAAAGAATGTTGTCCGTGATGATTTCACCTGAGGTCTCTGCTTCAGCCCTGCTCACATCAACATATCCTCAAAAGTCCTCAAGGCTGACAGTAGTCTTCCCAAACCCTTCCATGAGGTCCTTACGTTTCAATCAGATTCGCCAATCCATTCTTTCATTCTCACTTCCGGTCATGATCGAACCTTTCCAACTTAGTGTCCGTCTTCACCACTTCAACCAAAAACCCGGCAACGACAACATCACTGTTTTTTCACATCTCATGATCACATATAATGTTATCATCACTTCCAACTTTGGTCACGCGAACTAGTCGATAACATGAAATGAGTTTCAAACTCATCTATTCAAAACACCAATATCATCCATTAGTTTCATCCACAGAAAAAGTAATAAGAATAATCAAAATAGAAAGAAACAGAATGGATAATCCTATTATTAGTTTAGTCACCCCATGAATGTCTTCGTTTTAGAGTCCGCGAAGACTCATTAGAAAAATGAGTCATCAATCAACTATCCATTGACTTTGAAGAGGGAAAGAAACTCAAAATCCCCTTTGATCAAGGCTGGTGGTTCAGCCAATTTCTTCAAAACAAATTCTGAAGTAGATAGATGTAAACACATTTCATGCTTAAGGGAGACCTGCTCAAACTTGTAGTTCCTTGACAGCTGCCTGCAGAATTTTCTCGCACATGGCTCTCTTTCGTCCTGGCCAAAGGTGAATGTCATAGATTGAACCCTGCTTTCTCCTCACCCACAAGCAAGGTATTCCTTGTTGATGCCAATCCATGCTTGGCTTGAGGAAAGAAGTGGTCTTCTTAGTATATGAGAATTTTTTAGATCCCCTTCAATGCCCCAAGTCACAAAATCCATGGGGAAGGTAAATGTGTCAATCTTCACCAAAATGTTTTCAATAGCCATTACTTGACTTACTTTTCAAACAGCTGTCCACAATGACTTCTTCATCATCTAAGTTGTTTAGAGTGCTTTGTTCTCAATTTCAGCTCATATTTTCACCTTCTTCCATTATTTCAGGATAGAAATTTCGCACACGCTTCAAAGGAGTATCACGTATCTACTGGGATTTGGCAAAGGTTACTAGGAGAGGTCCTAGAGAATTTTTCTTGGAATGCTTGGACCAAGTGTCCATTGGAGCTTCTTACATTTTTCAATCTAGCACTGTGTTACTCGAAGCTGCATCAACTGTAATTTCTGCCACAGACGAATCATCTTCGTTCTCCATGTCGAGAAAACTGGCCCTTAACAGAGATAACTCTTTCCTTCTTGAAATGTGGGATTGAACCTCAGATAATAAGAATACCTTGTTCCATGAGAAATACAGAATTCTATCCAATTTATGAACAAGTAGTTCTAAGCTTAGTTTCATGGAGGCAAAATCTATCTTCATTGAATGTCTCCATAAGTACCAACAAATAAGAAGAAAAACAAAAGAAAATAGTGAAAATAATAATAAAAAATTAACTAAGAAACAATTCACAATCAAAAGATAAAATAAATAAAATACTAAATTAGAAAATTAATTGTTTTTCAAAATGTCAACTTCAAAGAGAGAAAGGAACGCACTAATCCCCTGAATGTTTCAAAACTGTAAAGGAGAATCCCCTGACTAGTACATGAAAAACACACGCTTATAACTGCAGACACACCAAAACTGATTTTAAACAAAAGTATACTCGAAAACCAATGAAAAGTATTACTTTCACACTCAACCCCTTCTCCGCAAGTGCACGCACATATTAAGTAATAAAGTGGACTTTGTGGAGTCCTAATATCGTATCCACGAGGATTGGAGGTTCTCTTAATTGAACGACAATTTGGACACAAGGGCTCTTTCATCATTTAGGCGAACAATGATGTCAATAAAATCAATTTAATTGAAACAAAACTGATTTAAAACTAATCCTAAAAATCTACCAAATAAAACAACTACTTAATTCTAAAAGGTATGAAGAGAGTCACTAGATGGGATAATTATTTACAAATGCTTTGTATTTCCCTTGAAAGTGCAATATTTAGAGTTGAATGCCAGATTTGTCCAAGAGCAATGTAGTATAGCTTGGATTTCTCCATACACCATACATTTCTACTAGTTAGAGATCCATATTCCTTTCGTATAAATGAATAAACAGCTACTTGTAAATTTGGGTACTCTTTTAAGATTTGATTGTTTTTCTTTTCAATACTTCACAACCATTTCTCAGATCGAAGAATTATTTCGTTTCCCAGATGATAATGCAAGCTCTTCTCCAATGTAATTGGTATTCTTATCCTTCAAATCTGACAAATTCTTTATCCCTCCTTGATTAGATCTTGCTAACACGGATCAAGATCTTTCATCAGATCAAGGAGAAATTTATCCACTGAATGATACATCATTCACTCTTAATCCTACACCATGAGTAAATTAGCATCATCAAAGTAATTTTTCAGAGTTTATTAGTTCCAAGATATTAGTCTAACATACCCTAAGTTATCGCCACTCCTCAGAATCTCCATCTCTGTGTCACTCAAAGGGCCTCCTGGAAATCAGAGCAGCATACAGCTCTTTTTGGGTATGTTACTAATATTCTAACACCATTATATGAATAAAGATCAATTATATAAATTCGTATTCAACCACAAAATAACTCGAAAAACTACAAATCTGAATGTTCAACAATTAAACCCTCAACTTAGAGGTGTTTAATGTTCCATTACTGATTCTAATTGCTTAATTCAAACAAAAAGTAAGAAAATGAAGAAAGAAATCAAGAGAAATAAGAGAAAACCCGTATTTGAGCTTAAACTTCCTCAATGTATAGTCAAATTGAATATCCGAGTAATAAAGACCGAAATTCTTCAATAGAAATAAAATATGTTTCTAAGATCTATTAAAAATAAAAATCTGCAGCAAACTAAGAAAATGGGCAATTTAGAGGAGAGAAACTCCATGAGAGAGAGAAAACTGATTCCCTTAGCCCAATCTTGCTCAACCTTGTTTTAAATCTGAATCTCATTATGTGCACTCAAACTTTTCAATAGAAATAAAAATCGCTTCCAAACTATCTAAAACTAAAAAACAAACTCAAAATCTAGAAAACTGAAAATGGGCAACAGAGAGAAACCATGAGAGGCTCTCCAATCTCCCCGCTTGCCTCTTAATTGGCAATGAGTATATATATGGTCTTAAGGTGAGCTGGCTTGAATTAGTCAAATATCAAATTTCTCGCCTTTTAGGTTTATACCTTTTGTCGCGACACAAATGCGACATCAAACTGTCGCGACATTTCACCTCGTCATGACATCAAATCTAGTCATGACATCATTTTTTCTGACAAAGAATCGGTTTTTCTTTCTCTAACTTGTTTGGGCTATAACTTTTCAAGTTTAACTCTGATTAAAGGTATACTGCTAGAAAGCTCTCTTTGAATATAATTAGTTTATATGGAATTTGAACCATTTGGATGTTCTAGATGGTACAGAAAATTCATCTTTCCAGGGTGCGCTATGAGACTCTTGGTTGACTCCTTCTTTTGAAAATATATTGTCATTCTTCAAATCACTTGCTTTTCATCAATAACTTACAAACCAAGTTTATAGGAAATTTTATGGAGTTTTACATGAATATGGATATAAAATGCACAAAATAGCATGTGAAATGAACTTAAAACATAGATGAGTTTTGCACTCATCACCCACCTACAACGCCTCTGCTATGGAACACCTACAATCCAAATCCGAGGAATCATCCTAATCTATTATGAAGCCAAACTCCCAAGGAGGTTCCCCTTATGGCCATGCATAATTAATATGGATCCACTCTCACAGCAGAGCTACCAACCCCATCCCCTCGTGAGAGCAAGCTTACGTGAACTGAGGCAATGTGGCACTCAAGAACAAAGACTCGTGAATGCTCGCACCACTTTAGAGAACTCAAACATTGGAAGGTACTCTCAACAGTAAAATAGATGACTTGGGTAAGACTCGCTTCCAGTTAATTAACTGGAAGAATGCGCAAGAAAAGGAAAATTTTCGCATAGACAACCAAACCCTGTGGATTTCTTATGAAGGCTCCTCTGAAGACCCCAATTCCGTAATGAATGAGGTCAAGGCAATCATCACACTGAGAGGCTAGAGTTATACAAATAAGACTAAGGCAATAGACCATGTGGAGCTATAGAGACTGAACCAAAGTATGTGGTGATCAAGTAGACTATTGAGAAAAATAAGGCATCCCCACCTTTCCCTCAAGCATTAAAAGCTAAAAAGAAGGCCATTAATCATGCTGAAATGTTAGAAGTATTGAGGAAAGTAAAGGTCAACATCCCCCACTGACTTGACTGCATAGGTCCCCACCTATACAAAATTTTTAAAGGACTTGTGCACAGTGAAAAGAGGGCTAAATGTCATACAGTTTCCTGACTGAATGTTGCCATTATCCAATGCAAGACTCCATTAAAATATAAAGACTGAGTCAGTTCACCATTTCGGTTAATATGGCAGAGGCACTGCATAAAGAAAGACCGTAGATTCAGATGCGTAATCTCTCCCTTATTTGATAAATGTAGCTCGGTCGGGGAGCAAAGCTCCACCTCCACTCACAATCGTCTCTCACTGATAGCCAATCAAATGCACAAAGGACGTTGTCGAGGCTAAAAACATACAAGGCTATGACACTGGCTACTGCAGGACTATTAACTAATCCTGAACGGCGCCCATAAAAACTTGTTTTTTAAGAGTGCCACAAAGACATATACAAGGTTATAACACTATTACCAAAAGGACTATTAACTAATCCCTCGCAACGGCGCCCATAAAACTTGGTCACTTTCACTATATAGACCAAAAAATCCTAGAGTAAATCATTTTCAATTTGGCTTTAACAACATCTCGCAGGCGCAATGTCGACAAGTAAAAAATGGATATAAGTCCGTGATATCGATCCCCATAGAGATCTCAAGAATTCTAGATCAACTAACCCTGACTACTCAAACTCCATACTATTCGACTATAACAATGATGATTGTGATCCAAATTTTAAGAAGCTGTAAAATATACAAGCATAAGGAAAAGAAATGAACAATCAAATAAACTGGAATCTAAAGAATTCAGAATAATGAATAGTTAAGAAAAAAAATGGAAACTGAATAGTTATCTTTTAGAGGACACATCAAGAACAATGCTATTGTGAAGTATCAATTCTTGTAGTTAACACTGATAAAATTGCTTGTGTATCTCAGATTTTAAAATCTGTCCAAGGCATTTAGCAAGATGTGTTTCGATCTCTCCACACTCCACGCTCATTATCTAATTTTCTGATTCTTTCACATTGTGGAATTAGGATGACTACTTTTAATAGGGATTTCCTTTCTTAACTGGGGTATTTTTCTTTTGCAATACTTCATACCCATTTTATGGACTGTAAACCTTAGCTCCCAAGTTATCGGTCAAGGAAGGATATACAACTTCCTCGGTTGCTCTTCCTTTCAAATTAGAATAGATCACCCCTCTCCTTGATTAGATCTCACTAACACGATTGGCTTCACTCATTCGAACTGAGAGGTGAACTCTCTTGCTTGTTTGGGATAACTCATTCAACCCTTTCTTGATTTCAAGTGAGAAGAGGATTTTATCTAAGTAAACTTATAAAGCTCATTAGATCTCTAATAGCAGTTAATATACTTTAAGGAAATGTCTATAACTCTCAGAATGCCTTCTCTCGTGTCAATGCAGAGACCTCCTTTTGAAATCGTGAGCAATGAAAACAAATCTTAAAACTGGTATAAGAAACCTGATATTCGGGATAAAAACATTAAACCCATAAACTTAAGTAAATTAAACTGAAATTCAACCCATTGAAACAACTACGTGGAAGATAAATTATGACTATAGCATTCACTTAATGAAGCCGGGTTTCTCAACACGAATAACACACTACAAAGATTCCTCCGATCATAAGAACAACTGCAATTTGAAATCGAGTGTCGACCTGTAAATTTGTCCGAACTTCAAACATTCCGTAGTAATTTGAAAAGAATGAATTTCAGATTCACTTCGCTTCAAAACGATAACATCCAGATCCGTAAAATAAAACAAAATAAAGAAAGATGAAAATAATCTAATCTATTACTTAATTTTAAACAGAAAAGAAAATAAAAGAAAAGAAAAGAAAATAAAATGAAGCCTTCGGCTACCCAGATCTTTCGTTCTACTTCGCCCACTGCCTCCTTTTTTCTCCTGGGTAGCTGCTTATTTATAGGGTTTCTCAGTTAGGCCCTAATTCCAATGCATTCTTTTGTGTCTTTCCAAGTGGACTGGCCCATGTTACTGCCTCGTGTCGCGACCTCAAATCCCTTTGTCGCGACATTAGTTAGCTTTGGCACTTTGCTGCGCATTTATCAATAAGTCATGACATTCCTTTGTTTTCCTGAAGGCATCTTATGTCGCGACAAGGAATCAATGTCGCGACATCATCTATGTCTCTGCAGCTTTGAACTGGTGTCTTCTTATGTCGCGACATCAATCCTTTGTCGCGACATCAATTTATGCCTCTGCAGGTTTCAACTGTTCGTTCCTGATGTCGCGACATCAATCCCTTGTCGCGACATCAGCTCATTGATGAGCTTAAAAGTCATTCATTTTTAGTCCATTTTTCTGATCTATTTTGATTTAGAAAGATCGATTTATGTGCAGAAATATGGAATAACTAACCAAACTGTTCTATAGCAGGGAATTCATGATAAAGAAGAATTTTGCGTAAAAGATGTATGTGATGAGCGCACTGAAATACCCGATGCAACTGCTGCAGCGTAAAGGCAAAAGGATGAAAGAAGCCGATGTCGTGGAAGTCTTACAGCACCAAATGTATATCCAGTTATGCAAGAGCGAAACTCCACTGAAACGAAGTTTACCTGAAGACAAGGTAGGTCGAAAGGCAAAGAACCAAAGTCAAGCAAACTGTGAATCATGAAGAAGAGATTATGATGTCGCGACATCCGATGCAAATGCTGAGCATCAACACTGAATTAGAAGCAGTCGCGACATCAGCGTGCAAGGAAAAGAGGTCACGACAAGATCAGCTCAAGAGAGAAGGTCGTGACATCAGGAAAATTGAAGGAAATTTGATGCAGGTCGCGACAGGGATCACAAGTTAGGCAGCTGAGGACTAACCAGAGACTTAAGGAATGATGTCACGATAACATTGTGATGTTGCGACAAAGGTTGATGTCGCGACAAGGGATAGAGGTCGCGACAAGAGAAGCGCCTTGAAGTTATGACAGGTTTGAAAAGATGAAACTCATAGATGGTTGTTGTCGCGACAGAGGACTGATGTCGCGACACCGTGCCAAACTAACATTGAAGCTCCAGAGACACATAAGTTGAGGTCGCGACAAGAGATTGATGTCGCGACATAAGACGTGCTTAGTTGAAGGTTGCAGTTCCTTAAGTTGATGTCGCGACAAGAGATGGATGTCGTGACATCAGGAACCATCAGTTGAAAGCTGCAAAGACATGAGCTGATGTCGCGACAAGATATTGATGTCGCGACATCGAACGACGCTTGAAACCTCGTTAGATGCACAAGTGATGTCGCGACAAGAGATTGATGTCGCGACATCAGGAACGAGCAATTCAGAGCTGCAAATACATGAGCTGATGTCACGACAAGAGATTGATGTCGCGACATAAGGAACGAACAATTCAAAGGCTGCAGAGACTCAAGATGATGTTGCGACATTGATTCCTTGTCGCGACATAAGATGCCTTTGGGAAAACAAATGAATGTCATGACTTATTGATAAATGCTGCAACAAGTGCCAACTAACTAATGTCGACAAGGATCTGAGGTCGCGAATCGAACAAGAACATGGGCCACCCACTTGAAATCCACAAAGAATGCATTGGAATTAGTGGCCCAACCGAGAAACCCTATAAATAAGCAAACACCCAGAGAAAGAGGCAGCAAGGCGGCTGTGAAAGATCCGTAGACTCGGGCTTCATTTTATTTTATTTTATTTCTTTTCTTTTCTTTTATTTTTCTTCTATTTTCTGTTTCCGTTGTAATATATTAGATTATTTTCATTTTCCTTTTGATTTTTTTATTTTATTTTCGTGGATCCGATGTTATTGTTTTCTGAGCAGGTTTAATGCGTAATTCCATTCTTTCAAATTACTACCCGAATGTTTAAAGTTCAGACAAATTTCGAATTCGACTTTTCCAGCTTCAAATTGCGCTGTTCTTATGATTGTGAGGAATGCCAGTGTAATTCAAAGAATCGAGAAACCCAGCTTCCATTACAGAATGCTATTGTCGAATTTATCTTCCCCGTAGTTGTTTCCACAGCCTAGAATTCAGTCATGGAATTACTTGGTTATGGGTTTACTGTTTTATCGTAATATTTCTTTATACCCGCTTTAAGATTTTGTTTCATTGCTCGATTTCAAGGAGGTCCTTCATGTGATAATAGAAGGCATTCCTGAGAGTTATGAACATTTTCTTGAAGGTATATTAACCTGCTATTAGAGATATATTGTTGTGTTTACTTAGATAAACCTCTCACTTGGAAATCAAGAGAGTTGAAGGAGTTATCAATTTAAACAAGCAGAGAGTTCACCTCAATTCTAATAGTGAAGCCAATCCCGTGTTAGCAGAGATCTAATCAAGGAGAGGGTGATCTATTCTAATTTAGAGGAAGAGCAACCAGGAAGTTGTATATCCTTACTTGACCGATAATCGCTAAGGTTTACAATTCATAAAATTGGGTATGAAGTATCAAGTAAAGAAAAAATACCCAGATTAAGGAAATCCCTATTAGTAGTTATCTAATTCCTGCCTTCAAAGAATCGTGAAAATTAGATAATGAACTGGAGTGTGGAGATCCAAATCTGTACCGCTTAAACGCCTGACAGACTTAAACCGAAATACACAATTTTATCGTTGTTAATTATGTGGATTGATACTTCACAATAGTAGTGATTTTGATGTGTCCTCTAAAAGATAACTATTCAGTGTCCATTTATTTTCTTAACTATTCATTATTCTTCATTCTTCAGATTCTAGTTTATTGGATTGTTCATTCTTTTTCTTTATACTTGTATATTTTACAGCTTCTTAAGCTGAATCACAATGTCATGTTATAGTCCAAATAGTATGGAGCTTGAGTAGTCAAAGGGTTGATCTAGAATTCCCGAGATCTCGTGGATCGGAGACCTGACTTAAATCCATTTTATTACTTGTCGACCTGTGCACTTGTAGGATATTAGGCCAAAACCAAAATTGAAAATGATTTACACTAGGAGATTTTTAGTCTATATAGTAGACAGTTAACAAGTTTTATGACACTTTGCCGGGATTAGCACAGTCCTGGGTAATAGTGTCATAAATTCAGAGTATGTGTTTCGTCTCTCAATGTTTTACACGCTGCCGGATCGAAAGAATTTAGTAAATCAATATTCAGATGAAAGAAGGAAATGCTAATTTGGACATTTTGAAGAAAAAGAACAAAAAATAGCTTTTCAAGCAGTGGTTATTTTTAGCCACTAACCTTTAACAAACCATATTGAAAATATTTGTACTCAGCTAACTTATTAATGAAAGTGTGTTTACTGTGTGGACAAAATTTTAATGCATAGGAAATGTAACACCGACCGATCTCAAAGAGATACTGCACTAGAGAAACACTGTGCTTCTGAGAAAGATAAAGAAGGCAGAAAACCCAACCATGGCATGAAAGATGTGGGATCGTAATGAAGTACATAGAGATAGCTAGAAGGCCTCCAATCACCGGCTACTATGGAGGACTTCCTCGAGCTTCATTATTCAAGATGAGTACTCTGCAATCAGGCAGCCAGCTATTGATGCAAATAATTTTGAACTCTAAACCAAAGACTACAATGGTCCAGAAGACGCTTATCGGTCATCCCACTTAGGACCCAAACGAGCACTGGGAAGATTTCTCGTGATGGCTAATACAGTTGAATTAATGTGAGACTAAGTCATCAACCGCATCAATTCCCATTCTTCTAAGAGATACAAGAACTACATGGTATGAATCTTTACCATATGGTTCGTTGATACTTGGGAGGAGTTAGTAGATAGCTCATTTAGGTAGATTCTTCCCCAAACTCTCACCTTATAGAGAGAAGGAGAAATCATTGTGTTCAATAGGGGAAGATTAAAGCCCGTATGTAGCTCAGGAAAGATTCAAACGTCAGCGAAGATGTCCAATGCATGGGATAGATCTCGAAGACTCAGATGGACATTGTGTATCATGCCTTGAATGATATATCAAAGGACATTGATAGCCTATGTTGTGGAGCATTCAAACAAAAAGCCAAGAGGCAAAGAGCTTATCAAGACCTGCTAGGGGTCGCAATATGAAAACTTCCAGTTTTCAAGAGGAAACAGCAGGGGAAAAGGGGACTGTGGAGTTGAGCAAGATGACAGCCATGGAGGCCAAGTTGATGCCATTATGCAATGTGATGGACAAGCAAGAAAGGATTACCACGTCATGAGATGTGAGCAAAGCTTGAAAGAGAGTTATTGAAGGGAAGTGCTGAGAGAGCTAATGAAGAACAATTCTATGATGCTGAAGAGGTTAAGTATCTGGGTGAGCCAAGAAACTACCATTTCAAACCCAATACTAACCTGCCAGCACATTATCACCCAACACTGAGGAACCATGAGAATTTCTCATATGGTGGAGGGGCTTCACAGTCTAAGGCATGGATAACCCTCAACAGTTATCAATGTGCCTACCAAGCGTTCCAGCAAAGATCACCAAGGAAATGAACACGTAAATGAATATCGTGGTCGTAGAGGTCTAATTCAAGAACGATGTCGCAGTTCATGGGGGATAATAAGAAGTCGTTGAACCTCCATGAGCGTGTTTGTGCACTGAAGCAATGCTACTTAATTCCCAAATTTTTCAGAACACCACCAATGCATCCTTGAAGAACCTGGAGACACAAGTAGGGCAGCTGGCCCTAACCCCAGTAAAGCCGTGAGGAAAGATGCTCTTCCCAAGTGACACAAAGAAGAATCCTAAAGACTGCATGGCTCACTTAGGGGTGGGAAGGAGTTAGAAAGATGAAAGGAAAATGATTAAGAAAGAAAGAAGAAGAAAGCCTATAGAAGGAAGAAGCACTGGAGAAAAGCAGCATGAGGGACAGGAAGATATTCAAGGTTTAGACTAAGTAGCCCCATTTCCACACAGACCGTTAAATCAAAGATGGAGGATAGCTTGCAAGGTTTTGAAACCTTTCGTGCTTTAGAGATCAGCATGCCATTTTATGTATGGTGACCTGTGATGCCACCTATGCAAAATTCCCGAAGGACATGCCGAGCAAGAAAAGAAAGATAGTGTACATGTGGGATCAGAATATCATTGCTACTCAAGTAAAGGTGATAAAAAGAATCGTCGTAGTACATTTGAAGGATCCAGGAGTTTTACAACCCTTGCATCATTGGAGGAGTTGGATAAAGCTCTAAGACTTAGGAGCTAGTATAAACTTTGATGCTTCTTCTTACTGCCAATTAAGTTTGGGGGAGTTTATTCCCACCACTATTACTCTTCAAATGGCAGACAGACGATGGTAAACTCACAGTCTTGGAATGGCTGTCACTGCTGGGAAATTTGTTTTCCAGTAGACTCAACATTCTGACATGGAAGAAGATTCAAGTACCGCTTATTAGAAGACCATTCCTAGCTAATGAGCCGCCGATCGATATGCAAAAAGGGAATTCTACCTCGAGGGTCGAGAGGCCGCTTCAACTGATCAAAAGCATGCATCATAGACATAGACAGAGAAAATTGCAATGTAGGTGATGATGC
The DNA here is from genome assembly GCA_016808115.1 of Tetrastigma voinierianum. Classification (NCBI taxonomy): domain Eukaryota; kingdom Viridiplantae; phylum Streptophyta; class Magnoliopsida; order Vitales; family Vitaceae; genus Tetrastigma; species Tetrastigma voinierianum. The sequence continues at coordinate 962,957 of JAEQBH010000384.1, forward strand.
TCCACTCTTAAATCCTGATGTTCACATGATTGTAATGCCTAAATTTTTATCAATGAAAAAGAGATAAATCTCAAAGATATCATGATGACTACTGATCACACATAACAACATTCTATAGAAACCGTGTTGAGCCCTAGCTGTTTAAACATTAAAGGGAAAATAATGAAAAGGGAATTCATCAAGAAACCAAGAAGAGGGGCTAGTGTCAAAGAGTCACAAGTCACTCAAGTATGCTTACTTAGAATCACCAAGGAGAAAACCACCGATTATTCCTCGCTTGCACTCGTTGATGCCGAGGACGCAGGCTGCCGAAAAATCTTAAGGAAGCATTAGAGCCCTATGTACTTTTGGTCCATTGCAACTGAAGGGTATCACCATCAATTTGCATGCACAAATTCTGCTAGAAGAAACTTCAAAGCCATCCGTAGAACATCAAAGGAGACTCGAACTTCAGCTGATGCATGAAGTAGTCGTGAAGGAGGTACTCAAATCACGAATGTCAGGTTTTATTTATGCAATCTCTGTATAGTCCTGGGTGAGCCCACTCCATGTGGTTCCAAAGAATGGTGGGTTTACTGTGGATCTCGTGAATGAGAAAAAAATGAATTGATTCCAACAAGAACAGTTGATTGTGATGGAGGGTATGTATTGATTAAGGTAGTTTCAACACAATTTCCACCGTAAAAGATCATTTCCTTGCCCTTCATTGATCGATATCGGATGATTAGCGTGACACCTCATTTTTGTTTCTGGATGGGTATTCGTGATAACAGATTGCTATTGCACCCGAGACTAAGAAAAGACTAATATATCTCACATGCCCCTATGGTACCTCTTGCCTTCAAGGATGCCATTCGGGGCCGTAGCCTGCTACATTCCAAAGGCATGATGTCAATATTCTCAGACTTGATTGAAGAGGTTATGGAAATTTTTATGGATGACTTCACCGTATGGATCCAAGGATCGTGTTTAGTGAACTGAAACAAGGCTTCCAAAGATGCTAAGACAAAACAAATTTAGCACTGACCAAAAAATGCCACATTTATGGTACATAAGGTATTGTTCAGTATGTACCTCGCTACTGAATCAGCAGATCAATCCAAGGTATCCATTATCAAAACTCGCACCACCACTACTGTAAAAGGAGCAAGAAGCTTCTTTGGGCATGTCGATTTTATAGGAGATTCATCAAAGACTTCTCAAAATAGCCATCACTATGCAGACATCGAGAAGGATACCGTAGTTTAATTTTGATGACTCTCGCAAGGTCGCTAAGAAATCAAGATCAAATCGTTCAAGCAATCATAATTCGGCTGCACTTTAATGATCGTGATTTGAAATAATGTGTGATGCCGTGATTTTAAATGGGAGCTGTCCTAGCAAAGAAAGGAGAAAATATTCAGACCATATACTATGCTAGTAGAACCTTCAATGAAGCACAAGAAATTATTCAACAACCTAGTGCTGAGATGCTAGCCATAAGATTTGCTTGTGAAAAAATTCAGGCAATACATTTTAGATCCCATGTTATTATTCATACCGATCATGCAAAGAATCAAGTATCATGTCAAAGAAGGTTTGCTTTATGATTGATAAGGTGGGTGCCGTGAATAAGAGTTTGACTTTGATATCATGATAAAGTGGGTGTGACAATGTGATAGCCGATCACTTGTCACAGTGTAGTTAGCTATCATTAAGAAGAGAAAGTAATGTTAACAGAGAACTTCCCAGATGCAGCAACCGTTTAAAGTTTCCTTCAACTTCCATGGTATGTCATATTGTGGAACTATTTAGCTTGTGGAGTAGTTCCTTCCAATTCAGTTTACTCAATTAAGAGGAAACTCAGAACTGACAATAGGTATATTTGGGATGATCCACTATTTAAAAGAGGTGATGACATGATAATAAGAAGATGTGCTGTGAAATGAATAAGGCAATATTCAATGAATGCCATGCATCACCATATGGGGGCATTTTTCAGAGAAAGAATGTGATCATAAGATACCCAACTGATTTTATCGCCCACCATCTTCGTAGATCAGGCCGAAAGGGTTGCTTGAGGTGATGATGCCAAAAGACTGAAATATCAGCAAAGAGAAATGAAATGCCCCTAAGAGGTATAAATTGCAGCAAATTGATGTATGGGGAATAGATTTTATGGGACCATTCCCACCATCATTTGGGAACTCATACATACTGCTAGCAATGATTGCTTCCAAATGGTGGAAGCTTGGTCATTCAAGGAATGATAAGCACACAAGCCAGAGCTTGAAAAAATATTTTTGAAAGGTATTTTAACACCTTAACTATCATTAGTAATGGGGAAGTCATTTTGCAAACAAAATATTTGCAAACTCATGAGCGTGTAAGGATCAAGTATGTAATGAGTCTAGCTATCATCCCACTAATGGACAAGTAGAAATTTCCAAATGTGAGATTAAGAGGACATTTGAAAGACTGTGAGCTCAAGCAGGAAGGTCTTCCAAACTTGACGATGCACTTCTGGGCTTGCGAACCCGCATACAAACTCCCATTGGAATGTCCCCTACTGTAATTGTTTTTTGCAAACCATGTCACTCTACTCTGAATGAATACAAGGTGAAGGGGCCCACCGGCCAGCTGAACCTTGACTTTAAAACCATGGAAGAGAGATTGTTCCAACTGCCTGGAACTGGAAGAACTGGAGAACAGCCTATGATAAATGCTAGAATCTACAAGGATAAGACAAAGAAATGGCATGATCAAAGGATCCTGAGGAAAGAGTTCAGAGTGTGAAGAAAGAGAATTGCGAATTCTTAGATCAAATTGTTTCGTGAGTTTGAAATCCAAATGGAGGGCCATACACAAGTGGTGTCACAATACATTTGGAGCGTTGACATTAAGGATCGACTGAGAAGAATCAAATAATGGACAAAGACTAAGACTAGCGGTGGAGAAGGAATAAAGAGCTTCAAGAGTTATCTAGAAAGAAGCAAGAACTAAACAAAGAAGTCCACTTAAGGACTCAACCAGCAGTCAATGAGGCAACTCCATAGAAAATTAGCTTCGATTTAGAATTTTGGAAATTTTACGAATTGTTTTTAATAGTTCTATGAAAGATAGGATTTAATTTTTGAGAAGCACTTCAGGGTTTAACCTCCAATTTTCGAATCATGCAAAGATAGCTCGCAAGGCCGAAGATATGAGTGAGAAAAGGTAACTCAAAGACACCTCCACAACTCAAGTAAATGTCACGGCTACGAACAAAGTAAAACTTTCTCCCTAAACCAACCTGAAATATTAGTGAATCATTGTTGAATTTATGCTTGGAGATGCTCGAATAAATGTCTAAAGGAGTATAGGATGAATAAAGGAATTCATGTTTTTTGAGATCATTAAACTAAGGGCATAGGTCATGACAGAACAAAATTGAAAATGAAAAGTCATTTACATAGACAAAGCAATAACCTGAACTGCTTATGTCGCGACAACTGTATACAAGATGAGGGTCCAGCGCTTACTCACCTCTTAAATGCCCTAAAATTGATGTTCTTAAATAAAAGTGAGGCGAATTGATGTCACATGCTTAATTTAATAACAATAATTAGCCCACAAAAAACTTGATTGAATTGCAACTGTTGGAGAACTTTTTCCCACTCCCGCTCCAATTTCCAGGAACGGTTCATCCTCCCTTCCTTCTGATTCTCAATTTCTGAAACCCATTTCGTAATCTTCGTGAAAACTTTCCTTCCGTTTAAAATGAATGAACTTTCAACTTTGTCCTAACCCGAAGATCATGGAGGAACAGGTGCAACTGTGGCAGAAATCCGGATGTGAATAACCGACAAGATGTTTACGTAAGACCCGTAAGCACCAAGTAGCTTTCAAGAAAGAACGGAAGGCAAAGGGAAAAGCAAGAGATGAAGAAGTAGGAAGACGCAGTCGAGAAGCTTATTCCAACTGGAAGAAGCACTATGCCAACAAGGGATTCGTACCAGAAAGAAGATTCAGAAACCCTATTACCCCTTTCAAGGAGATGATTGAACAAAGAGGTTGGGAACCTTCGCACATCGTAAGAAGAATAAAGAAGGGTGAAAGAATTTATTCAAATTTGGTAGGCAAAGACAACACTGTGGTTCGTCAGAGGAGGTGGCACTATATGGTCAAGGCCATTAACAGTTTGAGACTATAGCACAAGCATGTCTCCAAGTTCAAAAGCCTGAAACCCAAATTTAAGAAGATTTCAAAAGTCAACGATGGAAAAGCACAACTGGGACAAGGGGAAGGAGGACCAAAAACTCGAACAGGGGAAGCCTCACTGAGGAGGCTAAGGTATGGTTCTATTTCACCATGGCCCCAACCAAGCATGCACAAAGTGGAGAGAGCAGGCAACAGGCCGTATGCCATTCAAGTATGCTCAATGTAGGAATAGTGATTGAAAATTCTATAATGAGGTACCATGAAGGAAATAAGAGAGGGCTAATCCTCACCCAAGAACAATAACTGCTGTTTAAAGGCTTCGGTGAAGGGAGTCCGGGAAGAAAGAAGTCCCTATGACGTCACCACTCCTACCGATTGTGATGTTAAGGACCCAGGAACCAAAGAAAAAGGTGTTGATTGGAACAAGAGAAGAAAAGCCCAGCAAAGATACAGAGGAGAACCTAAACCTCCCAAAATAACATTTCTACATTTAAGACAATGAAGGGCAGATGAAAGAAGCTCCCTAATCTTTCCATCTGTCACCCTTCCCATGCAAAAATGTAACATTCAGAGAGCAAGGAGCAAGCTCAAGGGGAGCACAAGAGAATAATTCAATAATGGAGGTCCTCAATGCCATCCAGAAGAAGATGGAAGAAAGGGAAAAAGAGTGGAATTTGCAACAAGAGTTCAGGGAAGGAATTTATGAAAAGAGCAAAAGAGATCAAAGAATGGAGGAAAGAATCAAAAAGAGAAGAACAGATGAAAGAGATTTGGGCCAAAGAAAGAGAGGACTTCAAGAAAGAAATGAAGGATCACGATCTTCTACGTAAAACTCAAGCCGAGTCATGAAGCTTTTTATAACAACTGGGTTTGAGCGTGATTCCCAGCTCCTAACCATCATAAGAAAGAGGTATCAGAAGCAATTTGGGAGAACAGATCAAGGGATTCAAATTTTTATACAAGTCTCTACAAAAGATTTTTGAGAATAAACTGATGATAGAAAGCAAAAAGGATGTTGAATCCTACAAAGAAGAACACAGAAAATTTGACTTGATTAACAAATAACTTCCAATGAAGAATGATCTAAAATTGAAACACAATGAATAGCCTGGGAAGAGACAAGATGAGCTAAACAAGAAGGTCGATCTTCCAATGAGATCTTCATTGAAGAAATGTTGAGCAGAAACTAAGAAGAGAAAGGAAAAGAAGGGAATAGAAACTCCCTCCCATTCACAGCCTGTTTAGATACTCCTAGACCTCGGATCCCCAATATCTTTCGGGCGCTTCCCAAAAGCAAAAAGATGTACTTCTTCCCAAGTCGACCTTCCTATTCTCTAAAGCCCATACTGCTATCCAAACATTTGCAATTGAATCGTAAATAAAACATAAATTTGAATTGAATTGTTGAGTTACTTTAGTTTGTTAATTGTGTTGCTTTGTGGTCGCATAATGAGAAAATAAAACAGAATTAGTTCAAGAATAAAAAACTGCTTGCATGTGGCTAAGCTGAATGAATGAAGCAAGATATTAGTGAATAAGTTTAAATGGAGACAAAATGCAGATGGCAAACAAATGAATACAGTTTAATGGAACACAAATGCAAAGGATTTCAAGTCTAACCGATAAGTCCAGAATTGAGGAAGATAATACAATGAAATGAACAAAACATATTGAAGCCTGTGGTACCGAACAAAGAAGTCAAGGAACCTCGTGAATGTATTTAATTAATTTAATTACTCACCAACAAAATGAGTCATGAAACTTATTGTTAATAATAACTATTCAATCCAAATTCTAGAATTTGTTAGATTATTGATTGAGGCGAAATCCTAGGTGATACAAATTGACAAGAGATGATATGTGCCATTCTCGATAGTTTGAGCCATTCTAAATATCCCTATTCATATGCCGGCTGCATACACCTTGGTTCCAGAAATTGAGGTTAAACAAGCTGGCTTTTCAAAATAGTCAATGGAAACCCAACCCATCCTAAAAATCAATCCTTCAAGAAAGAACCTATGATTACCTGTGAATTCAAGGAGGAAGAAAGAAACAAGCCTGGGGGAGAGAAGCTTTCGAGGTCCCAAGAAGAAAATATGAAAAAAAGGGAATGAAAGAAAAAGGCAAAGAACAGAATGTAATAGGAAAAAAAAAAAGAGCTTGTAGGGATAAGTTTTATCTTTGTGGCCTAACTCTTGAACAATTAAGTCTTTAGGGGTGTTTCAACACTAGTACCCAATGCCATCTGGTATGGGAGCTACTAACCCAAAGTTCGCAAGAGCCAAGCAGGGAAGCCTAAAAAGGTAAAACATTGCACTATCCCCGAATGGTGACAAACAAAGCAGCCTCCGCCTGAATTGTTAGCGAGAAATAGGGCATACAGTTCTGAATTGAAGCAATTAAAGAGATGCCCCAAAAATGAAGTTTAGGGGAGTTTATTAAAGAAACTACAAGAAAGAAAGAGCAGTAGTAAAGAGAAGAGAAGAGAGAAAAGGTTCAAGGTAATCTTAACCTAAAAATTCCTTCCATCCCACCCATTACCTGGGTTTCTCAATAAAAGATAAGCTCAAAAGACCTGATTGATCTTGAAGGCTGAAATTACCTACCTTAGTGGAGATCAATATGAACAACAAACCTATGAAATTTGGAAAATATGGAAACAATCAAAACTGTGAAGGACTTTAGGGAGTTAAGTGACTCATTATAAAGATGAGAAAGGTAAATAATGGCTATTCAACAGATCTAATGTGATTATGTTGTTTGTGAAACACCTCAAAAGCTTAGTTTTGTATACTATAAAGATTAAAACTAACCTTGAACTCGACTGAAGCTAGATGTACAGAAACAATGCATTCCTTTATTTAAATTAAATCGATCACACGTGAAACAGAATTAAAATGTCCTTTGTTTGAGGACAAACAATTCTTTCTTTTTCTTTCGCTCGAGGATAAGCAAATTTTAAGTTTGGGGAGTTTGATGAGCTTAAAAGTAATTCATATTTGTAGTCCATTTTCCGATCTATTTTGATTTGTAAGACTACTATGTAATGATGAAATGAATCAACCAAACTATTCTATAACAGGGAATTCATGATAAAGAAGATTTTTTGCAGAAAAAGGAGCAGAAGGTGGATGAGCGTTAATGAAATAATTGACAGAATCAAGCTGCAGCAGAAAAGGCGCAAAAGGATGAAAGAAGCTGATGTCGTGAAGTCTTTACAACAATCAAAATGCATATCCAGGTTGCAGCAAATGAACCTACCGGAAACGGTTTAATTAAGACAAGGCAAATGAGCAAAGAAACTCAAAGTCAAGCAACCAGAAATTGATGAAGAAGAAGACATGATGTCGTGACATCTGGATGCAGTCACGACATCAACATCAATTAAAGGCCGCATACATTAGCGTAAGGAAAAGAGGTCACGTATAAGATCAGCCCGCAGAGAAGGTCGTGGACATCGTGAAAATCAAGGAAATTACGCAGTCGCACAGGATCACAAGAAGTAGCCGAGACCAACTAGGAGACTTAAGGAATGACAATACAACATCGCGATGTCGCGACAAAGGTTGATGTCGCGACAGGTGGATAGAGGTCGCAACAAGAGAAGCGCCTGAAGCCATGACAGTTTGGAAAAGATGAAACCGTTAGACTTAGTCGTTGTCGCGACAGAGGACTGATGTCGCACACCAAAAGCAAACCGCTTGAAGCCCAGAGATTACAAGTTGAGGTCGCTAAAGAGATTGATGTCGCCACATAAGACGTGGCTCGCCAGGCTGCGCCTTTAAGGCTGATGTCACGACAGATGGATGTCGCGACATCAGAACCATCACTGAAAGTCGGGGAAGACATGAGCTGATGTCACGACAAGAGATTGATGTCGCGACATCAGGAACGACCAGTTGAAACCTGCAGATGCAATAAGTGATGTCGCGACAAGAGATTGATGTCGCGACATCAGGAACGAACAATTCAGAGCTGCAAAGACATGAGCTGATGTCGCGGGATGAAGATCGGGATGTCGACATCAGAACGAACAATTCAAAGGTCAGCAGAGATCAAGATTATGTCGCGATGATTGACCTTTGTCGCGACATAAGTTGTCTTCAAAACAAATGAACGTCATGACTTATTGATAAATGCCGCAGAACAAGTGCCAACTAACTAATGTCGCGATTATGGATTTGAGGTCGCACCGAATAAGAATACGCTACCCACTTGAAATCCACAAGAATGCATTGGAATTAGGGGCCCAACCGAGAAACCCTATAACAAGCAAACACCAGAGAAAGAGGCAAAGCAATGGCTATGAATTCAAGATCCGGGTAGCCGAAGGCTTCATTTTATTTTTTTTTCTTTTATTTTTCTTCACTAAGCTCGCGTAATAGATTAGATTATTTTCATTTTCCTTGATTTTTTTATTTATTTTCTTTGATCTGATGTTATCGCTTGAGCAGAAGCCACGTAATTCCCATTCTTTCAAATTACTACTCTAGAATGTTTGAAGTTCGCATAAATTTCGAATCTCACTCTTCAGCCTAAATTGCAGCTTGTTCTTATGATTAGAGGAATGCTGTAGTGTGTAATTCAATAATTGAGAAACCCGTCATTAAGAGAATGTTATTGTCGAATTTATCTTCTCGTAGTTGCTTCCAGCCTTGTGAATTTCAGTTTCTATGAATTTATCGTTATGGGTTTAATGTTTTTGATCTGAACACGCCTTTCTTATACCCGCTTTTAAGATTTGCTTCATTGCTCGATTTCATGAGGTCCTTCAAGGTGATACGTAGAAGGCATTCCCGAGTTATGAACATTTTCTCAAGGTATATTAACCCATTATTGTGAGATCTATTGAGCTTTGTAAGTTTACTTAGATAAATCCTCTTCTCACTTGAAATTAAGAAAGAGTTGTAGGAGTTATCAATTTAAACAAGCAGAAAGTTCACCTCAATTCGAATAGTGAAGCCAATCCCGTGTTAGCTGAAATCTAATCAAGGAGAGGGTGATCTATTCTAATTTAGAGGAAGAGCAAACTGTAGTTGTATATCCTTTGTCAATCGATAACTCGTATTAAGGTTTACATCTATAAAATCGGGTATAGCACTGCAAAGAAAAATACCCAGATTAAGGAAACCTTATTAAAGTAGTTATCTACCCCATTTCAAAGAATCAGAAAATTAGATAATGAACCGTGGAGTGTGGAGAGATCGTCAGACTTAAACGCCATTTAAAACCCGAATACAAGCAATTTTATCGTTGTTAACTACAGGATCGATACTACAATAGCGTTGATTTTGATGTGTCCTCTAAAAGATAACTATTCGTCCATTTATTTTCTTAACTATTCATTATTCTTCATTCTCGCATTCTAGTTTATTGGATTGTCTATCTTTTCTTTATACTTATATTTTGATGTACCTTCTTAAGCCGAATCACAATGTCATGTTATACCAAATAAGATGGAGCTTCAGTAAATGGGTATTTGATCTAGAATTTGAGATCTCGTGGATCGAGCATTCGACTTAAATCCATTTTATTACTTGTCGACCTGTGCACTTGCAGAATATTAGGCCAAAACCAAAATTGAAAATGATTTACACTAGGAGATTTTTAGTCTATATAGTAGACAGTTAACAAGTTTTATGACACTTTTGCCGGGGATTAGTTAATAGTCCTTTGGTAATAGTGTCATAAATTTGTATATGTGTTTTGGTCTCTCAACACTCATGTCTTTGCAGCTTTCAACTGATGGTTCTTGATGTCGCGACATCAATCTCTTGTCGCGACATCAACTTGGGCGAACCGCAACCTTCAATCGAAAGAATGCCTTATGTCGCGACATTAACTTGTCGCGACATCAACTTATGCCTTCGCGTGTTTCAACTAGTCGCCTCGGCGCCGAAGATCAATCTCTTTATCGGCACGCCATGTCTTTACAAATTTTCTAACCGAGGTTCTCATGTCGCGACATCACCCTTTGGTTCGACATCAACTTAATACGGAATCGCAACCTTCAATCGAAAGAACGCTCGGCGTCGCGACATTAATCTCTTGTCGCGACATCAACTTCTTATGTCTTCCGAGGCTTCAATCGTAGCTTTCGTGTCGCGACATCAGCCCTCCGTCGCGACAATGCCTTGTCACAACGCTTCATCTTTCAAACCTGTCATAGCTTCAAGGCGCTTCTCTTGTCAGCACCTCCATCCCTTGTCGCGACATCAACCTTTGTCGCGACATCACGATGTTGTCGCGACATCATTCCTTAAGTCTCCTCGTTAGGTCCTCGCCGCCTAACTTGTGATCCCCTCTGTCACACTGCATCAAATTTCTTCAATTTTCCCGATGTCGCACATCATATAAATGGGACTGCAAGCCCAAACCGCAAATATCATTAGCTAACCAAATTGCTTTCTATTTCGCCCGCCATTTTCTCGCATTTTTACTCCACCAATTGTCGCATTTTTCTACCGCTTTTTTCACACTCGCAATAAAAATTGGTGAGTTTCTTCATATTTCGCATATTAATTATTCCTTCGCATGAAAATCAAATAGAAAAATGGATTAAAAAATAGATGACTTTTTAAGCCCATAAACTCCCCAAACTTAAAGTTTTGTCATTCAAGCAAAGGAAAGAAAGAATTGTTTGTCCTCAAACAAAAGGACATTTTTCTATTCGTTTTCAAGAGTACTAATTTGATTGAAATACAAGGAATGCATTGTTTCGTACATCTAGCCTCAAGTCCAGCTTCAAGGTTAGTTTTTAATCTTTATGTGATACAAAACTAAACTCGTTGAAATTGGAATTTCACAAACAAATACAATCATTAGATCCCTATGAATAATAAATTATTTTCCTTTCTCATCTTCATAATGAGTCACTTAACCCTAAAGTCCCCGTAGTTTTGATTGCTTCATATTTTCCAAATTCCATAGGTTTGCGTTGTCTATATATACGATCTCCACTAATGTAGGTAATTCCAGCCTTCGAGATCAATCAATCTTTGGGCTTATATTGTTAGGCTTGCATGCAGGATGGAAGGAGTTTTTAGGTTAAGATTACCCCAACCTTCTACTACCTTTCTTTCTTGTAATTTCTTTAATAAACTCCCTAAACTTCATGTTCGGGGACACTTGATTGCTTCCAATCGAACCGTATGCCCCTTATTTCTCACTCTGTAATTCAACCGGGGAATGCCTCTTGTTTGTCACCATTCAGGATAGTGCAATGTTTTACCTTTAGGCTTTCTAAATACTTTAGCGAACTTTGGGTTAGTAGCTCCCATACCAGATGGCATTAGGGTACTAGTAATAAAACACCCCTAAGAACTTAATTGTTCAAGAGAGTTACACAAGATAAAACTTATCCCTATGTTTCTTTTCACGCATTTTCTACTTTGGCCTTTTTCTTTTCATTCCATTTTTTTTATATTTTTCTCCTTGAAGTTCCTCAAACATATACTCCCCCAAACTTCATTTCTTTCTTCCTCCTCAATTCCTCGGGTAATCATAAATTCTTATCAAGGATTGATTTTTTTAGATGGGTCGGGTTTCCATTGGCTTATTTTTTGAAAATAAGCTGTCGGTCAATTTGAACTAAGGTATATGCATCAAGATATGAATAGGATATTAGAATGGCTCAAACTATCCAAGAATGGCCTATATCATTCTCGCACTTGTATCACCTAGGATTTCGCCTCAATCAATAATCTAACAAGTTCTAGAATTTGGATTGAAATAGTCGTGGGATCAACCATAAGGATTTCCTTGAATTGTTTTTTGTTGATGAGTAGCAAAGTACCAATTGATAATTCAAATGTGTTCCTCGACTTACCGCTCGCACTACAAACCCAAAAATATGTTTTGCTCCTTCATTGTACATCTTCCTCTATTCGACTTATCAAGAATTCTTAAGTCACTTTGCACTTTGTGTTTCACCAAACTGTATTCATTTAATTGACCCGCATTTTGTCCGCATTTCAAATTTTTTATTCCTAATCTAACTCCGTCTTATCTAATTCAAATTTATTACATCTCAAAGAGTTTTTATTCTCGAACCACCTACTTTTATTTTCCAACTATGCAACCACAAAGCAACACAAAATTTAACAAAACCAAAGTAACACAACACCAATTCAAATTCTATCATTTTATTTCTGATTCAATTGCAAATGTCAGATACCACAAGTATGGGCTTTGGAGAATAAGGAAGGTCAGCTTGGGAAGAAGTCTATCTTTTTCTTTTGGAAGAGGCATCAAAGATATTAGGGGGATCCAGGTCTAGGGTATCCAAACGAGCTGTGAATGGAGGGAGTTTCATTTCCCTTCTTCCCTTTCTCTTCTTAGTTTCCTGCTCAACTTGCTCTTCAATGAAGATCTCATTGGAGAGATCAACCTTCTTGTTTAGCTCATCTTGTCTCTTCCCCAAGCCATTCATCAGGTTTCTTCCATTTCGGGCCATTACTTCCAAAATTTGGAAAGATTGTTGTTAATCAAATCCAAATTTTCTAAACATTCTCGCCTCGTAGATTCAAAGATCCTTGCTTTTTGTCTCTATCATCCAGCTTTATTCTCGTAAATCTTTAGACTTGCATAAAAATTTGAATCCCTTTGATCTGTTCTCCCAATTTTGCTTCCTGTTCTACCTCCTTTTTCTTCATGATGGTTAGGAGCTGAGAATCACGCTCAAGCTGATTGTTATAAAAAGATTCATGACTCAGCTTGAGTTTTTGTAGAAGATCGCGATCTCTTTCCTTCATTTCTTTCTTGAAGTCCTCTCTTTGCTGCTGAAGAACCTCTTTCATCCTGCTCTTCTACTTTTCATTCTTCTTTCTTCCCATTGCGATCTCTTCTTTTAACTCTTTCATAAATTCTTCCCGAATTCTTGTTGCAATTTCCACTCTTTTCCCTCTTCCATCTTCTTCCGATGGCATTGAGGACCTCCATTATTGAATTGTTCTCAGGTTCCTCAGCCTCCCCGCTCTCTCGAATGTTCTGCTGCATGGGGGAGAACTAGCTAAGGGATGGAGAGACCCTAAGGGGCTTTTTCATCCCGCCTTCATTGTCTCGCAAACGTGAAAGCATTATTTCAGGAGGAGCTTCGGGTTCTCTTTCTTCGCCAACAACCCTCAAAGCCTCCTCTTCAGCTCTCAAATGAGCTTCTTCTGTTTCAATCAACACCCCTTTTCTTTTTGGTTTCGGTCCCTTTGCTCACTCCCCGCCGCAGGAGGCAGGATGTCACGTGGACTTCTTCTTCTTCTTCCTGCATCCCTTCACCCCACCTTTAAACATAAAAAAACACTTATTGTCGCGAGGGATCAGCCCTTATTTCCCTTCATGGTACTCATATAGAATTTTCAATTACTATTCCTACATCGAGCTTCAGAATTCTTCAGAATAAAGATACAGCATAATTGCTTCCTCGCTCTCTCATCGTGCACACATGTCTGGGTTGGGACCAAAACAGGCCAAGAAATAGAACCATACCTTAGCCTCTCGCTGAGGCTTCCCGTTAAGGGTTCTTGGTCCTCTTCCTTATCCCGCTTGTGCTTCGTCGCTGAGCTTTTTGGAAATCTTCTGTAACCGGGTTTTCCAAGAGCTAACTCGACTCCATGCTTCGTGCCCCGCCATTCCATAGGCTTCGCTAACGGCCTCGCTCCATATGGTACCCACACTCGACGAACACAAGGTTGTCTTTCCTACCTACCGACGGAATAAATTCTTTCACCAATGCCGTAGCCCACTTTGATGTGCGCAAAGCTTCCCCAACCTCTTTGTTCAATCATCTCCTTGAAATGGGCAATGTGGCTTCAATCTTCTTCGATACGAACCCCTTTGTTGGCATAGTGCTTCTTCCAAATTGGAATAAGCTTCCTTCCGACACAAAATCTTCTACTTCTTCTTCTTGCTTTTCCTTTCCCTCGTCCGTTTCTAAACTGCGCTTCGTGCTTCGTGCATCTTTCCACGGTTCTTCCGCCGGATTTCTTCTTCCGTCGCATAATTTCTCCATGATCTCTTCCAGGTTAGGGACAAGGTTTGAGGTTTCAGCCATTTGAAACGGAAGGAAAGTTTTCTGAAGATTTTGAGAGCTAGGGTTTTCAGGAATTGAGAATCAGAAGGAAGGGAGGATGAACAGTTTCTGGAAATTGGAGCGGGAGTGGGAAGAAGTTCTCCAACAAAGCCTGTACTAAACTAAGCCAGGGGCTAATTATACTCCCATTAAATTCAGCTTACGCGACATCAATTTCGCCTCACTTTTATTTAAGAACACACCTTAGGCATTTAAGAGGGTGAGTAGCTGGCACAGATTCCTTTTATGCTCGCGGCATACCAAGCTTGTCGCGACATAAATAGGCTGTTGTGATACTGCGTTGTCCCATGCCCGTGACTTTCTACTTCAAGCCTTGCTCTCACGCGACCCATGTCCTTTAGTTTAATGATCTCTAAAACTTGAATTCCTTATTAACTATACTCCTTAGACATTTATTCAGCATTCTGCAGAAATTAACAAGCAATTCACTTATATTTCACAGCTGGCGAAGGAGAAAGCACCCCCTTGTTCATGTCGTGACATTTCGCAAGTCGCTGGAGGTGTCCCTGGAGCTGCTTTTCTCACTCATGTCTTTCACTCTTGCGCATCGCATACCGCATGATTCACACAGTGTACCCAGTGCACTAAACTACAATTAACTTCTCAAAATTAAATCTATCTTTATAAGAACTAATCAAAACAAAATTACAAACAAAAAAATTCAAAATCTAAAAGCAGAAACTAAAATTTTCACTTATCATTTCTCCATCACCGCGCTTCGCTCGAGTCCCACTGACTTTGCTGTTTTGGGTCTTCTTCTTCTAGATACCCTGTTGGAGCTCTTCCATTCCTTCCTCCCTGCTTAGATAGTGCTTCAGTGTTTGTCCATTGACTTTGAATTCTTCTCCAAGACGTCCCACGTCACGCTCCAAATGTATTGCTTGACACCACCGTAAAGGGCCCACCCATTTGATTTCAATCCTTCCCGAAACAATTTCGCTTCAGAATTGCACCGCAGAACTCCTGCCTGCTCCGAACTCTTTCCTCGTGGATCCTTTGATCATGCCATTTCTTTGTCTTATCCTCAGAGATTCTAGCATTAATACAGCTTCATTTCAATTCTTCCACCCGCATGCTTGGAACAATCTCTTCCCTTGCGCTTTAAAATCGGTTCAACTTCTCGATATCTAGCCATTGCTCAGACCCACTCCCGCAGGTTGACATGGTTTGCCAAAACAATTTGTATGGGGACATCCAATGGAGTTTTAGAAGGCAAACTCAGAAGCCCAAAGTGCATCATCAAGTTTGGAAGACCAACTCTTCCCGCTCGAGCCTGCGCTCTTTCAAGTATTCTTTAATATCCCTGGCTGAAATTTCTGTCCATTGGTCCGGGATGATAAGCTAGGACCTTACATGCTTGATCCCATACCTACTCATGAGTTTTGCAACATTTTATTTGCAATGGCTTCCCCATCACTAAATGATAGTTCGGGTGTTCCAAATCAAGCCAAAATATTTTTGCAAGAAGCTCAACCGTATTAGCATCATTCCTGACAAGCCATCAAGCTCACCCATTTGAACATAATCAACTCGCTAGCAAGATAAAAGGAAATTCCCAATGATGGCGTGAATGGTCCCATAAAAATTCATTCCCCATACATCAAAGATTTGCACCACCATTATAAATTCTTAGGGCATTTCATTTGGTCGATATTTCCAATCTGCATCTATCACAATAATTTAACTCCACTCAAAGACAATCTCCAAGATAGTGGGCCAACAAAATCCAGATTATATCTTATGAGTCGTTCTTTCTCCCGAAAATGCCCCCATATGGTGATGCATGGCATTCATTCGTAATATTGCCTCGTTTCATTTTCCGCACACATCTTCTATTATCATGTCGCACTCTTTAAATAATAGCGTATCATCCCAATATAATACTCAAGTCATCACCCTCGAAGCCTCTTCCGTTGGTAGCCGACTCTCAAGGAACTACCCACAAGCCAAATAGCTCACAGCCATCAAGATACCATGGAAGTTGGAAGGAAACTTTAAAAAGTTGCTCATCTGGGAAGTTCTCTGTTAATATTACTTTCTCTTCTTCACAGTTTTTTCTACTCTGACAAGTGATCAGCTATCACATTGTCACACCCTTTTATCCTTTGACTTCCAAGTCAAACTCTTGCAATAGCGAAGACCCACCTTATCAATCTTGGCTTAGCTTCCTTTTCGACATTAGGTACTTGATCGGGCCGCATGATCGCAGATGTTACAACACTCGATCCCAAAATGTATTGCCCGAATCTCACAAGCAAATACTATGGCAGCATCTCTTTTCGCTTGTGAGTAATTTTCAGGTTTCATTGAAGGTTCTACTAGCATAGCAGCATGGTCCCGAATATTTTCTCCCTTGCCCTAGACAGCCTCCCATTGCAAAATCACTGCATCACACATTATTTCAAATCCCCCGATCCCATTCCGTGCCGCCATTATAGGTGTGCTTCGAACCCAATTTGCAGATCTTGATTTCTTCAAAAGAAGCCTTGGTAGAGTCATCAAATTAAACCTGTATCCTCCAAGAACGCATAGTGGTATGGCTATTTTTTGAGAAGTTCGATGAATCTCCGGCAAATCCAAAGATGCCTCAAGAAGCTTCTTACCTTTATCAAAAGGGTAGGTGGTGCAAGAGTTTTGATAATGGATACCTTACGGCCTTACTTCCAAATTCAAAGAGCGTAAATTTTATGCCCAAGAACAATGCCTTCTGCTACCATAAAATGACATTTTTCCCAATTCTAGTTTGCTTGTCTTCGCATCTTTAAGCACCGCTTTCTGTGTTCTTTCAACACCGATCAAACTGATCCATACACAAAGGAAGTCATCCATAAAATTTCCATAACCTCTTCAACCAAGTCTGAGAATATTGATATCATACACCTTCGAATGTAGCAGAGTATTGGCTACGCCTCAAATGGAACTTTGAAGGCAAAGGTACCATAGGGGCGGAACGTGGTCTTATCTTCGTCCTCAGTGCAATAGCAATCTGATTGTATCCTCGAATACCCATCCTAAGAAACAAAATGAGGGTGTCCCGCTTAATCTGGCCCAACATCCGATCAATGAAGGGCAAGGAAATGATCTTTTCTCGTGGCCGTGTTCACTTCCCGTAATCAATGCATACCCTCCATCCTCGCCACCGTTCGCTGAATCAATTCATTTTCATCATGATCACAAGAAAACCCACCCTTCTTGGAACCATGATCGGGCTCACCCAAGGACTATCTCGAAATTTCATATAGATAAAACCATTCACACTTGAGTACCTCCTTCCCTCGACTACTTCCTTCATCAATGGATTCGGGCCTTGATGTTCTACGTGATGGCTTTGAAGTTTCTTCTAGCGTAATTTTCAGGCATGCAAATTCGATGGACTGATACTCCTTCAACTTTCAACGGACTGCCAGACTCTTATGCTTCATTAAGATTTTCGCATCCTCTATTCCTCAAAGATTACCTGAAGTCTAGCAGAGATAATTACCCCGGTTTTCTTTGATGATTCTAAATAAGCATACTACAAATGCATATAATATCGGGCAAACTCTTTCAACACTAGCTCCTCTTCACTGGTTTCTTGATGAATTTCCCCTTTTCATTATTTTCCTTTGTCATTTCTCTGCTTTGGTTCAGTTCAACACAGCTTATAGAATGAAACCGTTGTATGGACAATCGGGAGTAGTCATCTTCAATATATTGGGAATTTATCTATTTTTCATTGATAAAATTTGAGCATTACAATCATTGTGAACATCGTAATGTAGGTATTACATCATCAACTACATTGCAATTTTCTCCGTCTAGTCTATATTCTCGCATGCTTTTGATCAAGTTGAAAGCGCAGCTTCTCTCCAACCCTCAAGGTAAGAACTCCTTATGTCGATCAGGCACCCGCATAGAATGGTCTCCCCAATAGCAAGGGTACTTGTGAATCTTTCTTCCATGTCCAGAATGACAAGTCTACTGAAAACAAATTTCAACAAAGGACTACAAAGACATCTTCCAAGACTCCTTCAGTTTTACCATCGGACCGCCTTCCATTTGAAGAGTACAGTGGTGGAATAAACTCTCCAAACTTAATTGCTTGGCAATAGAAAGAGGCATCAAGTTTATACTAGCTCCTGAGTCACAGAGAGCTTTCTGGAATTCAACTCCTCCAATGATGCAAGGAATTGTAAAACTCCCTGGATCCTTCATCTTTTCTGGCAATTCTTTCTTTATCACAGCACTGCAAGTAGCAGTGAGATTCACAATCCCTTCTTTTACTATCTTTCTTTCTTCGCATGTCCTTCAGGAATTTTGCATAGAGTGGCATCTGAGTCACCACTTCTGTAAAGGGCATACTGATCTCTAGCTTCTGAAAGGTTTTCAAAAACCTTGCAACCAAGCCTCCTCTATCTTGATTTCTCGCAAATTCGTGGAAATGGGATCGGCGGGTCTAGAGCCTGGATATCCCTTCCCCGTCCACTTCTTCTTTCTTTTCTCCAATGCTTCTTCCTTTCCGGGCTTTCTTCTTCTTTGTCGCCATTTTTTCTTTCATCTTTCTAACTCCTTCCCACTTGCTGCACAACAATGCATTTTTTGGATTCTTCGTGTCACTCGGGAAGGCATCTTTCCTCTGCTTGCGTGGTTAGGGCCACATTCCTACTTGTGTTCTAGGTTCTTCAGTGGATGCACGGTGAGAAACAGCAATTTGAGAATTGGCAAAGAATGTTTCTAATTCTGCAAACTTTGTCTATGGAGGTTCACCAATTTCTTATTATCCCCATGAATGCAAAGATCCTGCTCTTTTCAAAAGATCGGGCCGACCCCGATATCTACTGGTGTTCATTTCTCGGTGCCGCCGCCGGAACCCGCGGCCGCTGATAACCCCGTCGAGGGTTCCCGTCCGCCTGGCTCCTGTGAAGCCCCTCCACCCATATGAGAAATTCTCATGGTTCCTCAAATACTGGTGATAATGTTCGGAAGCAGTTAGTATCAATTTGAAATGGTAGCTCTCTTCTCGCCACCCGCATACTTAACCTCTTCGAAGATCATAGAATTGTTCTTCGCATTCTCTCAAAGACTTCCCTTCAATAACTTTCAACCGGCTCCTATCTCACGGGCGCGGTGTGTCTTCCTTTCTTGCTTGTCCATCCTTGCGCATACGGCATCCAACTCGCCTCCATGGTCGCTATTTGCCTACCTCCATGATCCCTTCTCAAGAGCTTCTCTTGGAAAACCTCGTGAAGGAGTTTTCATATTGCATTTAGCCGTGTCTTCAATCGCCTCTTTCGGCTTCTTTCAAGACTTTTCGCTTGAATGTCTAATAACATGAAGCATCAATGATCCCCTTTGATATATCATTCAAGGCATGATATATGAATGTCCATTCGAGTCTTCACCTATCCCATGTATCGACATCTTCTCAAAGAACCGCTTGAATCTTTCCCAAGCTACATACAAAGCTTTCATCTTCCCCCAATAAACACAAATATTTCCCTCCTTCTCTCTCGCGAGGTGAGGGCCGGGGAAGAATCTTACCTATAGCTCTACTAATTCCCTCCCAAGTATCAATGTAACCATATGGTAAAGATTCATACCATGTACCGCCAGATTCTTAGAGAGAATGGGAATGATGCGCTTTGATGACTTCCCGGTCTCACCCCATTCAACTTCACCGGGGATGCTTCCATCCCGAGAAATCTTCCCTGTGTGCTCGCTTGGGTCCTCGCGGGATGACCAAAGAACCGATGTCGCATTTTAGGACCATTGTAATTAGTGTTGGTTTAAGTCTTCGTACTACTGCATCAATAGTCGGCCGCCTGACAAGTAGAGTACTCATCTTCAATAATAGAGCCTTAAGTCCTCCATATCTTGATCGGAGGCCTTCTAGCTGCTTCTCTATGCACTTCATTCTGATCCTGTCTTTCATCTTCCAGCGGGTTGAGTTTTCGCCTTTATCTTTCTGCTTCGAGTGTTCTCTCTAATTCAGGTTCGTCGGAATCGTATCACAGTTCTCGTTTCCTATGCATTAAAATTTTGTCCCTAAAATCAAAACACACTTACATTAATAGGATTAGTCTGGTCAACAAATATTTTCAATATGGTTTGTTAAAGGTTAGTGGCTAAAAATAACCACTGCTTGAAAAGCTATTTTTTGTTCTTTTTCTTCAAAATGTCCAAATTTGCATTTCCTTTTTTCGTCGAATATTGATTTACTAAATTCTTTCGATCCCCGGCAACGGCGCCATAAAACTTGTTGAGAGGCCAAAAGACATATACAAGGTTATGACACTATTACCAAAGGACTATTAACTAATCCCCGGCAACGGCGTCATAAAACTTGTTAAGAGGCCAAAAGACATATACAAGGTTATGACACTATTACCAAAGGACTATTAACTAATCCCCGGCAACGGCGCCATAAAACTTGTTGACTTTCTACTATATAGACCAAAAATCGCCTAGAGTAAATCATTTTCAATTTTGCTTTGGGCCTAATATCCCGCAAGTGCACAGTGTCGACAAGTAATAAATGGATATAAGTCCGCATATCGATCCTACGTAGATCTCAAGAATTCTAGATCAACTACCTCGACTACTCAAACCCATACTTCATTTGGACTATAACAACAGATATTGTGATCCAAATCTTTTAAGAAGTCAGAAATATACAAGTATAAGGAAAAAAGAATGAACAATCAAATAAACTGAATCTAAAGAATAAAGAATAATGAATAGTTAAGAAAAATAAATGGACATCAATAGTTATGTCTTTTAGAGGACACATCAAAAACACCAAGTATTGTGAAGTATCAATCTCTGTAGTTAACACCGATAAAATTGCTTATGTATTTCGTGGTTTTAAAATCACCCAAAGTGCGCAGAGTACAAACCGATCTCTCCACACTCCACGCTCATTATCTAATTTTCCCGATTCTTTCGAAGACAAAGGGAATTAGATGACTACTTTAATAGGGATTTCCTTAATCCGGTATTTTTCTTGCAATACTTCATACCCATTTTATGGATCAAACCTTAGCTCCCAAGTTATCTACCGCTAAAGGATACAACTTCCTGATCGCTTCCTTCTAAATTAGAATAGATCACCCTCTCCTGATTAGATCTCGCCTACCGGATTGGCTTCACTATTCGAATTCGAGGTAAACTCTCCGCTTGTTTAAATTGATAACACATTCAACTCTCTTCTTGATTTCCTCTGCTAGAAAAGGATTTATCTAAGTAAATCCCATAAAGCTCATTAGATTCCTATCAGCTATGTTAATATACCTTAAGGAAATGTTCATAACTTCTCGGGAATGCCTTCCTCTCAGGTCAATGCCAGAGGACCTCCTTGAAATCGTGAGCAATGAAACAAATCTAAACGGTATAAGAAACCGATATTCATCAAAACATTAAACCCATAACCAGAAGTAAATTACAAACCGAAATTCACAAGCTAATGAAACAACTACGTGGGAAGATACCCTGATCATAGCATTCACTTAATGGAAGTCGGGTTTCTCAACACTAATTACACACTACAAAGATTCCTCCGATCACAAGAATCGCACTTGAAACCTGAAAAAAGTCGACCGTAAATTTGTCTCGAACTTCCAAACATTCCGTAGTAATTTGAAAAAGAATGAATTCTCGTGATTCGCCTTCGCTTCAAACGAGCAACATCCGTATCCGTAAAATAAACAAAATAAAGAAAGATGAAAATAATCTAATCTATTACGACGGAAACAGAAAAAAAGAAAATAAAATAAAAGAAAAGAAAATAAAATGAAGCCTTCGGCTACCTGCATCTTTCGCTCTCGCCGCCCACGCCTCCTTTTTCTCCCCGGTAGCCGGCTATTTAGGGTTTCGCCCCATTGCATTCTTTTGTGGCTTTCTGCTGGATCGCCCATGTTAATGCTCTCGTGTCGCGACCAAATCCCTTGTCGCGACATTAGTTAGTTTGGCACTCTAAGGCAAAGATTTATCAATAAGTCATGACATTCCTTTGTTTTCCCCTCAGTATCTTATGTCGCGATAGAATCACGCTCGCGACATCATCTTATGTCTCTGGAGCTTTGAAATGGTGAATGCTTTTATGTCATGACATCAACTTTGTCGCGACATCAATTTATGCCTCCGCAGTTTCAATCAGCCATTCCCGATGTCGCAACATCAATCCCTGTCGCCACATCGTACCATTTCTTTGTTTTCAACTATGGAACTCCCGGCGTCGCTGACATCAATCTCTTTGCTCGCGACATCAACTTAAGGAACCGCAACCTTCAACTAGCACGCCTTATGTCGCGACATTAATCTCTCGCCTACGACATCAACTTATGCCTCTGTGCTCAATCGGTCGCTCCGATGTCGCTGATATCAATCTTTGTCGCGAAGACAAACATACCTTTGTATCTTTCAACTGATGAACCCGATGTCGCGACATCAATTCCTCATCGCGTATTATCAACTTCTACGGAACTGCAACCTTCAATCGAAAGCACGCCTTATGTCGCAACATTAATCTCTTGTCGCCAAGATCAACTTATGTCTCTGAGGCTTCAACCGCCGCCGTGTCGCGGACATCACCCTCTATCGCGATACGCCTTAAGTCACAAATGGGCCATCTTTTCAAACCCGCTGCGTCGCGCCTGGTCAATGCACTTCACGTCCCTTGTCGCCATTATCAATCTGTCGCGGCTATCGATTACGTCGCGCATGATCATTCCAAGTCCCGCCCCTACCGCCACCCTGCATCCCCCCCGCCGCGACCGCATTAAATTTTTCAATTTTCCCCGATGTCGCGACATCATAATCGGATCAGGTACCCAAATCGCAACATTAGCAACTGGGCTTGCTTTACGCCCCGCCATTTTATGCATTTTTACTCCACCACTGCTGCATTTTTCTACTGCTATTTCTTCTTTCTATCACACTCCCTGCTAATAAAATGGGTGAGTTTCTTCATATTTCTCGTGATATTAATTATTCTTCGCATGAAAATCAAATGTAAAATGGATTAAAATAGATAGACTTTTAAGCTCATCAATAGAAGATTTAATACAAGTGAAAAAATTCTACTATCCAAGATTTTGTTGGTATTTCGACATAGAAACCCAAAGAAGCAAAGAAATAAATTTCATTCTACCTATCATCTCGTATATCTCGCCACCTAAATGCAATTATCAATTACAAAAATGGTGTCATGCAACTCACCTTCTGAAACATGATCTAGGAGCTCAACATCTTCCACCCAAGTAAAAAGCACATGCAACTAATGGAAACAAACCCGTATGAAGGATGCATTATTGACACCATTCTCGAGGAACAAGCCGATCAATAGGGATGCATGAGCTAATAGCTGAATGAAGAGTTTGGTTTAAAGTGTGTAGAAGAGCAAGAGGGGGTTTCCACATGAAATTCCAGGCAGAACACTGGAGAAGAAAACATGAAATTTTGCATTGGTAATCAAAGAGGAAAACAGTGAACCTCAGAAAATGGAGCTCAAACCCTTGCCTGTGGAGTTTAAGTATGCTTATTTAAAAGAGCAGGAGCAATGTCCAAGGCTTGTTTATCCGCCAAAGATCAAGACAGGAGGGTAGCCTGCTACACATCCTCAGAGAGAACAAGCAAGCCCTGGGGTGGAATATTACCGATTTGAAGGGCATTAGCCCAAGAAAGGTGCACACACCACATCTACTTAGAAGAGGCAAAGTCGCGAGGCAGCCATAGAGAAGGCTGGAACCCACATATGCAAAGAAGTGGTTAGAGCAAGTCTTGAAAAAGCCGCCGTTAGCTTCTGGGCATCATATACCCATATCATATAGAACCCTGTGAGTCCGACCTGTGTAAAGGCCTAAAAATCGGGGTAACTACTTGCAAATTTAGCGCGAGCAGGATACCCACTCGCTCTACCACTCGGTCGAGGGTATGCATTAATTATCGAAGGTTAAATGAAGTAACACGGAAGGATCACTTCCCTCTACCATTCATGGATCAACTGCTTGAGAGGATTTCTGGCTACCCCTTCTATTGTTTCCTAGATGGCTATTCAGGATATTTCCAAATTGAGATTTGTTGTAGAGGACCAAGAAAAGACAACCTTCACATGCTCCATTCGCACGTGATGCATACAGAGGATGCCCTTTAGGCTTTTAATGCCCTCGCATACATTTGCTAATGATGTATGTCAAGATTTTCACGATTTGTAGAGCGCATTATGGAGGTTTACATGGACGATATTACGCCTATGGAGGGTGTTTCAGGAGGCCTAATCAACCTGAAACCGCCCTACACTGTGCATAGAGAAAAACTTAGTGTCGACCGGGAGAAATGGCATTTTATGGTCAACCATGGCATTGTATTGGGGCATATTATTTCAGAGAAAGGAATTGAAGTTGATAAAGCAAAATTTGATTTGATTTCCAAACTACCCCCACCCACGAATGTCAAGACTGTGAGGCAATTTTTGGGGCATGCAGGCTTCTATAGGAGGTTCATACAGGACTTCTCAAAAATTGCCAAACCACTTTATAAGCTTTTAGAAAAAGATGCCAAGTTTGAGTGGGATGCAGAATGCCAACAAAGGTTTGAAGAGCCTGGGGGTTTACTTAACCACCGCATTCACAGCAGGGCCCCGATCGGTAGCCGCTCGAGGTTATGTGCGATGCAAGTGACCTCGCTGTCGGAGCAGTTCTTGGACAAAGAGCAAAGGGAAAACTGTATGTGGTTTACTATGATAGCAAAACATTGAATGAAGCTCAGAGGAATTACACTACCACCGAGAAAGAATTGCTGGAAATAGTCTATGCCCTGGAAAAGTTTCGTGCATATTTGATAGGGGTAGATATAATTATATTCACAGATCATTCATGATTGAAATATCTGCTCACTAAGAAAAATGCTAAGGCTAGGCTTATCAGATGGGTCCTCTTACTACAAGAGTTCAACCTGCAGATTCGGGATAAGAAGGGTGTGGAAAATGTTGTTGCTGATCATCTTTCCAGACTAACCATAGCACACAACACCCATAACCCTCCAATCTATGACGACCCTGTGAGGAGTCTCTACCACTATGACGTTGCTCCTCGTCATTCACATTACCAACTTTAGTCAGGAGTTGCCAACATAATGGAAAGTATAGGACAAGAAGTTCTTCCATGCAAAAGTCCACTCCTACTATTGGGAAGAACCCTATTTGTTCAAATATTGTGCTAATCAAATAATCAGAAAGTGTGTGCCTGGTGAGTAACTGTGTGGATATCAACCACTCCGCCATGATAAAGGCTCTGGAGGTCATTTTGTTTCCCAGAAAACAACAATGAAGGTGCCGTAGACAGGTTTCTATTGGCCGTCTTTGTTTAAGGATGTCTATACCTTGTGCAAACAATGCGACAAATGCCAAAGGTTGGGAAAAATCTCTCGTCGTCATATGATGCCACTTAACCCCCTATTCTGGTTGTGGAGTTATTTGACATTTGGGGCATCAACTTAATGGGACCATTTCCTACTTCCATCGAATATAGTGTTGGAAGTGATGTTCATACTGGCCGACATGCTTCAGACACTGCCAAAGAAAGCCCATTTTCAGACATGTTAATGGCTTACTGTATACTTCATTTTGAAAAGCTAAAATTTTTGTGAAATGCACTGAAATATATATCATACAACTCCATTTTGCTACACTTTTGCAAATCAATTTTTGCCCCCATTTTTTTGTGGTTATGCCTTTCCAGTAAATTGAAAAGTTGAAGCACTGTATGATACCATCAATGCTAGAATAGTTCCATGCATGATTAAGTAGATGGTTAGCTGAAGTCCCTGAGTATTCAACCTTTTCATCCACCTTTATCTAACCACACACAAGGCACGCGCTTTTGTCAATAGGCCGAGAAGTCAGATATCCCCCCTTTTACTTTGCAAAACCGGCCTTAGCCTCGTTGACCACCTATAATAGGTTAAGGTTCCCTATGAGTGAAGGCCAATGAAGTCTTCCAAGAGAAAAAGAAAAGAAAAAAAAAAGGAAATTAGAAAGCCACGACGCTTTGCCTTGAAACCCGAGCACGGTCCGAGGGGTCTACGACAAAAGCCTTTAAAGCTTGGTGCCCTAAACCAACTGGTTGGGAGCCACCGACTTAATGCTCGCTACATGGGTGGATGGGTGGAGTTTAGCGAGTTGTAGGTGCTGGATTCTCAAAATCATTCAAAGTCCGGGGTGAAACCTATAGAGCAGTTGAAAGATCCTGATTTGATGCCCTAAACCTACTGTTAGGAGTCATCTGTGGATCCCCATTAAACGTACTTTGCGAAGTCAGTTCTCAAGACGCACCCTACAATACAATAGAAGAGTGAAATAAGAGTGGAACCAGACCGCTTAGGTTGGTCAGCGGCCCAAGGCATCGGGTAGTAGCTTGCCTGTGTGGGGCAGAGTACTTAGCATCTTATTGGTAAAAACTGATCACCTAAACACTTAGATTTTAGTGGAAGTTCAGGTTGATTTCCTTGGAAGGGACACTGCTCTGAAACTTGTCCATGTATGGCATTTATTCTCCTAAGCTGGTCTAATATACAGAGTCAAAAATTTTCATACTAAGAGTATGGCATTACTTATACACATACTTTTTGAACAGATAGTCCCTTTTTGCATACATATAGCCTGCATGATCTTCCTTCTTTTTATCATTATTAAGGGACTAACAATGTGTCGGTTGGGGGGAGTGATTAGTACCTAAATAGTGCTATTTTGAGCCCTGGTTATTGCAGGTTTTAAGCACTTTTTGTGTACTAATCAACTTAAATAACCCAATTGATACATTGAGGTCTCGACTTTGCTACTGATCACATTTTGTAGCTATTTTTAGTAGTTTTGCAAGCCAAATACCTCATTATCTTCAATCCGATTCAAACACGATGAACCCGAGCCGAATTCGAAGATGCATGATCGAATTAGAGGAGATTTGGAGCAAAAGAAAATGTAGAAGAGAAAGAAGACAATGGAAATTTAGCAGGATTGCGAAAATTCATAACCTGCAAATTTCGCAGGTTGAGAAATTTCGCAACCTTTCGCAACCTGCAAAAATTCGTAGGTTGTGAAAATTCGCAACCTGCGAAATTTATCAACATTGCTCCCCTGCACTCTTGTGTTGACTGCTTTTTGACCCGCTTTTTGTGGTTTTGTACCAATCTACCCTTGATGTAATTTTGGTTCCTTTGCACATATTTGCAATTTCCTTGTTACTGAGCACCTATATAAGCTCAGTCTTGCTTGTAACATCAATCAACACTCAGTCCATCAATCACTCAATAAAATTAGGCACGAAGCTTCCTCTCCTATGGCTGCTGTGATTTTCTCTCTCTTTCCTTCATTTTCAGATTTGCAGCCAAACACCCTCGATGATGACAAATGAAGTGGATGTTCGGCTAAACCCTCATCCTTGAAGGGGAAGGCCACTGCGCCGCTTGAGGTAGGCTGGTTATTCTCGCTTTCATGTAAGCATTTATGGGTATTTGCGTTCCTCGCTTCTCACCGTAGGTTAAAATCCCAGTATGCCCTCACTAATGTGTATTCGCAAGCTTTTTGGTTCAATGGATACTTATCACTGTGATCCACCGTACGTAGTTGAAGGTCTCCTATTTAGTTATTGAAGGTAGGGTTAGGGAAGTGTAAGTTCTCACCGTCTCGGGAGCCCATATACCTCAGAAAAGCCAGTTTTCAAAAAAGGAAAATTTTAGGTTTAGGTTTTAAAGTTAAACAAGACCCTGTCAGAAATGACTATAGGTCATCCTCCCTAACGCGAGGAAAAGACCCGAGGACATGTTGGATGCCCTAGAACCCTAACCCAGTGGCCGGAGACTTCAAGGAGTTCTCTTCCGAATTTTATTTACTTATTTCCGGGCTTCTAATTCACTCACACACCGCTTTACACAACCGAAAATCCAAAGAGTAAACACCATTTTCAATCCACTGTGACTTTTCTCTCAAGAAGAAACCCATCTCCGTGTTCGACCCCAGATCACTATACCCAGAGGAAGGTGCTACAGAGGTAGGAGGAATTTAGGGTTTATAAGTATTGTTGATTCCCATACACCTACTCGGGCTCAGCAATCACTGCCAGCGCATTTTGTTTCTTTGGTCTAATGTCACGATCCTTTGACATCGATCACATGATTTAGTAAACAAGTGGGAATCCTTGAATAGAGAGGGCAAATAAAATCCTGATTCTAGCACTTTTGTGGCTATTCTTTTCCCATTGAAGTGGCCTCCACACTCCAAAGAGGATGTTGTTTCAAAATACTCCCATTTCCTCACTTTTCTAAGACATATCACCAAATAATTGTCCGTTGATTGCTCAAAAGTGTTATTTCAACCCTATTTATTATAGGTTTTGAAAGTGCTTTTGTGCACTAATTCATTCTAATTAACCCGATTTACATTAAGGTCCTACTATTCTACTTATCGCATTTGTGGCAAATTTTGGTGGTTTTCATGAGCTAATCGTGGCCCACTGCTGAGTTGATCTCAAGCAAGAATTCGAGTCAAACTCAGCATTGCAGATCAGAGACTAGAAGGAAAGAAGAGCAGAAAATGTAAGAAAAGTGGAGCTGCAAGAAATTTTGCACGTTGAGAAATGGCTTCCTGCGCACACTGTTCATGCACCCTACTGACACTATTCATCAAACAACCACTGTTCACCTGCTTGTTGACGCTGAGATTTTTTGTTACAATTTTTCGTTTCTTCCCATTTTATCCCTTATATTAGCTTTTGGTTTTGGCTTCTTTGTATCACTCGAGTGTACATAAGCCTCGCCTCAAGCTCAGGATTACCAATCAATTCGTATTAAATTTTGGGAGAGGCTTTTAGCTCTCCCGTTTTTTTTCTCTGCTCCACTTTCTCTCATTTCTTTTTTCTCCCCTTTCTCTACATTGAAACACCTCCGAGGACAACTCAGAGAGGGTTGGCTAGGACTCTTTCTCCTCAAAAGAGGAGGGCTATCAGTTTGATTCGAGGTAACTGACGGTCCTCTATTTTTAGCGTAGGCATTTATTTTCATTTATGTTCCTATCCTTCACTCTAGGTTTAAATCTCTTAGATACATCTTGATCGACCAAAGATTCGGGCAATCTTTAGGTTCATTGGATGCTTATCACCAGATCAAGTGAGTTATTCATTAGGTCGCTCTATTCATATCGTAGCACGGGTCAAGGCGTAGGCTTTCACCGGCTGTGGGACCCCAAGTGAATGTTCGCAAATTCCATCTTTCAAAAGGAAAATTATTAGGTTCCTTTTATAGCTAAACAAAGATCCGTCTCGAAATGATCTATAGGTCATCCTCCCTGAACGCGAGGAAAGTGGACTCGAGGACCTCCCTAAGTACCTAGACCTTAAACCCAGTGGCCCAATGCTTAAAGGAGTTCTTTTTATATTTTATTTCACCTTATTTTCAATTTGCACACCATCAACCTCCACTGTTTTTCACCAAAATCCATTGTTTTTATCACCACCATAAAATCCAAATTTAATTCACCAATTGTAAGCTCACTATAAGTCATTTGTACGAAGAAAACCCATCCCTGAGTTCAATTTCAGAATCGCTTATACCGCAGCAGCCTTTGCCACGGCACTTGTAGAGAATCTGATACAAATATTGCTGATTCCGCACCCCACGTGGGCACGAATCATTCGCACCTTTTCTAAAGAGTAAGGGTTCATCCCAAAAATAATGCTTCACTTTTGCAAAGAACCTCTTCTTTTATTATAGGTTGAGCTCAAACGGAACAATACCGGCCCACAAGATAATTAGCAATGTCGGCAAACCATGGAGAAGGTTTAGCATGCGATAAGGCTAGTATTCGTTCAACAAGGAATGTATCATCAATATGAACTTTTTCATCATACACCTTTTCCAGAATTTCCAATCTCGACAAGTGATCGGCCACCCAGTTTTCAGAGCCCTTCTTATCTTTGATCTCCACATCAAATTCTTATAGTAGGAGCACCCACCTAATGAGTCTCGATTTAGCATCCTTCTTAGTCATCAAATATTTGATCACGGAGTGATCTGTGACAACTATAATTTTGTTCCCAATAAGATAAGTTCTGAATTATCAAATGCGAATACGATGGCCAATAGCTCCTTTTCTATGGTGGCATAGTTTAATTGTGCGTCATTTAATGTTCTACTGGCATAATATATGGCATGGAAAACCTTATTCTTTCTCTAACCCAGAATAGCACCAACTCCATAGTCGCTTGCGTTACACATGAGCTCAAACGGGAGCTCCTAATCCGGTGCCAAAATTATAGGTTTGAGGTTAACATTTTCTTTAATGACTCAAAGGCATTCATATAGGTGTCGTCAAACTCAACGAGTACTCCTTGCATGAGAAGAGCAGATAGAGGCTTTGATACTTTCGAGAATCTCTCATAATTCGCCTATAAAAGCCAGCATGGCCAAGAAAACTACCCATAGCCTTCACTGACGTAGGGGGTGGTAACTTTTTGATGACTTAAATCTTGGCCTTGTCCACTTCAATCCCCTTTCTAGAAATTCTATGCCCCAAAACTATGCCTTCTCGTACCGTGAAGTGACATTTCTCCTAACTAAGCACAATATTGGTATCCTTACATCTTTTGAGAACCAACCTTAATTTTTCGAGGCATTCATCAAAAGAAGAACCGATAACTGAGAAATCATCCATAAAGACTTCAATAGATTTTTCCACCATGTTGGAAAAAATAGCCATCATACATTTTTGGAATGTCCTAGGTGCATTGTAAAGGCTAAATGGCATCCTCCTAAAGGCGAAGGTGCCATATGGACAAGTGAAAGTGATATTTTCCTCATCTTCTAGAGCAATAACAATCTGATTATAACCTGAATACCCATCCAGAAAATAAAAGTACTCATTACCCGCCAGTCTATCCAGCATCTAATCAATGAATGGGAAAGGAAAATGATCTTTCCTGGTCACTTTGTTTAGCTTCCGGTGGTCAATAAAAATCCTCCACCCTGCGACTGTTCTTGTAGGAAGAAGCTCATTTTTTTCATTCTTTAGCACTGTTGTTCCTCCTTTCTTGGGGACTACTTTTACAGGACTCACCCATGAACTGTCAGATATAGGGTAAATAACCCCTACATCTAACCATTTTAGAACTTCTTTTACGAACAACCTCTTTCATAGTTGGAATTAAGTGTCGTTGGGCATCCACTAAAGGCTTGCTATCATCTTCAAGGAGTATTCTATGCATGCACATAGACGGTCGGATCCCTTTAATATCTACCAAGGTCCATCCGATTGCTTCCTTATGTTCTTTGAGCACTCTCAAGAGTCTCTCTTCCTCGATGTGAGAAAGGGCAGACGATATGATGATTGATAGTGTGGCTGCGTCCTAAAGGTAGCATATTTCAAGTGAGCGGGAAGTGGTTTCTCTTCAGACTAGGTTGTCTTTCAATAGATGGAGTCAAACGACTCAGGCTAGCTTTTAGGGATTCAAAGTATTTCCTTTTATTCAACCTGAAGGAATCCATCCAATTCACATATTCCCTAACTATGTCATCATCACAAGAAGTAGGGTCTTCATGTGTTAGGCTAGTCTCCAATGGTTCTACATGGCCCAATTGGCTAGACACTATAGCCTCTATAACATCTACTCTGAAACAATAGTCATTATCATGCAGATGTTTTATAGCATTGAAGACCCTAAATGTGACCTCTTCTTCTTGGACTCTTAGTCTAAGTTCTCCTTTTTGTACATCAATTAGAGCTCTCCCCGTGGCTAAGAATGGTCTTCCGAGAATGATAGGGACTTCTTTATTTTCCTCCATGTATATAAATCTACTGGAAAGATAAATTTATCCACTTTGACCAGAACATCTTCTATTATACTGTGCGAGTGATTTAAAGATCTATCTGCCAGCTAGAAGGTAACTGTGGTTGGACATGCCTTTCCCAAATTCAACTTTTTGAAGATTGACATTCATAAGGTTAATGCTGGCTCCTAAGCGCATAGGGCTTTCTCAAAAACTACATCCCCTATGGCGCAAGGAATTGTGAAGCTACCTGGATCCATAAGTTTCGGGGGTAGCTTCTTCTGCAATATAGCACTATACTCCTCAAATAAGGCAACTATTGCATAATCCCCTAGTCTCCTTTTCTTAGAAAGGATATCTTTCATAAATTTCACATATCCTACCATTTTTTCAAGTGCTTCAACAAATGGAATGTTTATATGAAGCTTTTTGAATATTTCCATAAACTTGTCGAATTGTTGATGTAACTACTTCTGTCTTAACCTTTGGGGGTAAGGTACATTGGGTTTTTCCTCAATGGGGGATTATTGCACCTTCATGGGAGTGTTCACAACTGAACTTTTTGATAACCTTCTAGTGTTCCCCACAGTTTCAACATTATTTTTCTCATTCTACACAAGAGTTTCATCATTTTTATCATTCTCCTACACTGCATTTCCTTTGTGAGCATGGATATCTGTTTCTACCATCTTCCCACTCTGACGAGTTATCTGTTTCTACCATCTTCCCACTCAGACGAGTTATCTGTTTCTACCATCATGTTTCTACACTGCATTAACCTCTTTTTGCTCTGCCATAGCTGCTTTCTCAACTTCTCTCACATTTTTCAAATTTCTTAATGTCTTCTCTATCTCATTGTCTAGTGGAAATAGTTCAACTTCTGATCTTCGATGCAATTATTAAGCACATACAATAAGCATACTGAAACCACAATAAGATCATTGGATATAACAAATCATAACTTCAACCTAAATGATATTTCAATTTCTCCAAAAACAATAAAACAAAAACAAATGTTCAAATTAGCAATCTCCTTTTTAGTTTAAATATTAATCTAAGAATTTTTCATGCCAGAATCCTCAGCAATGGCGCCAAAAAATTGTTGACACAAATTCTTGAACAGCAACCAAAGACTTTTTGTTAAGTCCCTAGCTACTGAGCCAAAAACTTGTAGCCAAGCCAGTTGATACTCTTTTTACCTTTATACTAATTAAACTTCAACTTGATCCTTTTTGCTACAAGTGCACATATCAACAAGTAGTAAAGTGGATTTTGAAGTCTAGATATCGTTCCCACATGGATCTGATGAAAGTTCATTAGATTAAGTACCCAAACTACTCAAGGACATCACTGTTTGAACTCTGATCTTGAAGATTGTGAACTATCTATTTAACATAATGAAAATAATTTTTTATGAGCTCTTTTCATTTCTTAAAAAGGTTGTCCAAATCTGAAACAACTAAAAATTTCTCTTATATTGAGTAAAGCACTAGGAATGCAATTAGTAATGTGACTATTAGTTTGCCTTGTCTCCGAAAACGAATTGGTTCTAGGTTGAATCCTGGCCTTGTCCAAGGGTATTGTAGTACAGTCATGAAAAACCTTCAACCACCATATATTTCACAATTTAGACCACCATGTTCCTAAACCAGGACAACATGTGTCTAAAAATCTACTTTTAGGATCTGATTCCCTTTAAGCCTTGGATGACTTCCTAAACCAGGACTCTTCAACCAATTCTTAGGACTGAAGTTAGCTTTTCCCCATAAACAGGGCAACATAAGCTTTCTCCAACATAATTAGTTCATTACTCTGCAGATTAACCAATATACCATGTTTCCATTGACATAAACAAAATGTTTTGATTAAAATGAGATAGGTTCTCAACATATCAATTTTATATACCAATAAATCATTATCCTAACTCTTAGAACACACCTCAGTTGTCACTTGAGGGGATCCTTGAAGCAGAGGTTAGAACTGTTCCCTTGGTTTATAGAATTAATAGATCTAGCATACGAAAACAAACATCTAAACTAATTATGAAAATCCAAAGTTCAAACCCACAACCTACATTAAATCCTTGCAAACATAATAAGCACAATATCTTTTCCTTCCCAAAAGGTGTTTAGCCTTCCATCACTGGATTATACATAACAAGAACAAGTTGTATAAACAAGTTCAATATGATCATAATCAAGAAAACGAGGAAAAGGAATTTAAACAATGATTTATGCTTTTCTTCAAGTTCATACAGTAATGGAACTTGATTTTCAATGTTCTCTCCACAAAAACTCAACTCAGATAAACTATTCTAAAGAATAATTATGAAAACTCTATTCTAAAAAAAACTGCAAAATAAAAACTGCAAAAACTTTATTCCCCACTCTATCTTTGCTGCCTCTATTTTTGTTCCGCTCTTCTTTCTTTATGCACCCTATTGCTTACTATTTACAGTCCAATCATTGTTGGGCCACAATTCAAGGTAGATTTTGTGAACTTTTTTGCAAGCACATGAGATGATGTGTCGCGACATTCTAGTCATGGTCATGACATCACTGCCTTTCTTCTCAGGTCTCGAGGCAATGTTAGATGTTGTCGTGACACTCAATTAAAGATTTTGCCTCTGAAATTGAATTTAGACTGTCACGACATTAGTTTGAGTGTTGTGACACTCCCTTCCAGCCTTGTGTCGCCAAGGCCTGTCGTGATATCGTCCTTATGATGTTCAGTTGGCGTCCTCTAAAATGAGTGTCGCGACACTTGTTGCAATGTCGCGACACTGTAAGTTGCTTCTTGGTCTTCATGAGTATCGTGGTGATGTCATGACATTCTTGCATAATACTTCTTTTAAGTGAATGTCGTGACACATTTGTGAATGTTGCAACACTATTCGGTTGATTTTTTCAATGACTTTTCACTTTGGGTTAGTGACACTATTTTCAATGTCGCGACACACTTCTACTATCATGTCTTTTCTACAGCATTGATTTTGATGTCACGACCTTCCTTACTTCATGCCTTAGTCAATTAGGCATCTTTTCTTGCTCTTTTTGCTTCTTTTGAAAGTAATTCATGCAAAACAATAATTTTGGTGAAGATTCCATAATTTTGCATGAAATTAAGCATGAAGGCCTCAAATTTGCATGCAAAAAATTGACTTAAAGCTATATGAGTTTCATAATCATCAAAAACTCATATTCTTTTCAAATCTTATTTCAATAATTTATTTATTTATGTACTCTTAATATGAACTAAATCTTTTACTAGAAAGAAATACTATTAATAATATTTTATAAATTATATTATTATAATCATCTCAATCTTTTTACCTAACAATTATCATACTTGACAACAAGTATTATTAACATATCTTATATCCTATTGTTGTTCAATAATTATTCTAATCATATTGTTTATCTAAATAAAGTCTCACATCTTAATAAAATATTTATTTGCCAAAATACATATACCTTCAAATACTTATCAAATACATATATTTAAAAACTTAAGCTTTTTAAAGCGTATCATATTTGCTTATAATTCTTTTATTTTAAATATTTGTTTTTTTTTTCTAAAACAAATCTTGAATAACTAACATTTTTCTTTTTTTTTTTTCAAGTATCTATCATGACTAGAATTTCTTAGGCATCTTATACCTAGGTTTTCAAGACCTACTTTATGAAGGTTTTTAGGCCTAATAATATATATATTTTTAAATTTAATGATATTATTCATAACAATAACCTTTTGGCTTTTTACTACATTCCCCTTTTGCCTTTTCAAGTACACCAATTAAAATCATGCTAATATTCACTTTTCACTTTTTAACCTACTTTCCACACACCTATAGTTCATCTCTAAAATTCCCACTTGTATCATTTTTATTTTTTTTGTATTTCTTAATGTGGTCTCCTACTCTTCTTTTTTTTTTGGTACAATGGTCCCCTACTTCTTTATCTTTTTTTTTTTTTTTTTGGCAATGGTCCCTACTTATTTTTTTTATTTTCTTTTATTCACAAACTCAATGCCTACTACAGTTACTACCTTTCTTTCTTTTCTTTTTTTCATTTATTTTCATTCAAAATCTCATAGCTTATTGTGGTTTCTTACTCTCTTTTTTTAACTTTTTAATTCTCATACTCAAAACAATTATATACAACACCACCAACCATTATTTTATTTTATTTTTAAAGAAAGTGAGTGTAATCTAAATCTAACATCTTCAAGGTTGATCTAAACCTACAGAAAATTAAAGAATCTATTCCAAATAAATCTAGAAAATAAAGAAGGAGAAAAAGCTTACCTTTGGTATTACTTATTCAACCTTAGATCTTACATCCTAGGTTGTTCGAGTTTCTATGAACAAGAAAAAAACTCAGGGAAGAACGAAAATAATATCTCTTTTTTTTCTTTTTTTTAATTCATTGTAATAAGATTTAGGGAAAAAGGTCTGACGACTTAGATTGTGATGCCCCAAAACCAAAGGGTCCGTTGACCAATCGTCAACCCGCGGAATACTCGTGTGTATCGGGTAACCCGAACCACCTTGCCTTCTCCCCTTTACCAGGACCTATAGATTCAGTCACTAACTAGCCCCACCGGGTCCATTTATCCATTTAGGTTCTTCAAAAATATACACAAATTGATTTAAAACAGTCCGTAAGAGTTTAAAGTACAACCCTCTTACATAAGCAGACAAGTTAAAACTAGATTGTTCTAAAACATTTTACAAAAAGGTAATTAAAAACCACATGTCAGCTTTCTTCACAATTACGACCTTGAATGAGCACCGTCCACCTATGTCTGTTCCGCACCTGAAATATTTTCCCATATAGGGTGAGCCACGCCCAGTAAAGATAACTCCTACAGAGGCTACTCCCCACCTAAGTTCACATGCAATGCTAACACTTGAATTCACGTCTACCATTCCAATTAGAACATGCAATTCTATCATGGAATCCTACATACCATGCCATGAATGAGATGTGACTCAACCATGTACCATGCTCCAAGTCATTACCGACTCCATTACTCAGTGTGATACCAACGAGTAATAAATTTTGAGTCAATCACCTACTCCTACCACACACCACAATGCTCATGCGTGATAAAACCTTCATTGATGAATCGCATCCAATGATCATTTTCAAACAAAATTTCATATTGTTTATAAACCAAAATCTTTTGGATGTCATATTCTAATGACCACTTCTTTTACAAAATCATGTGTCTTTTGTGGGTAGCAAATTTTCGGGGTCTCATCGCAAGCTTTGCACGCCTTCTTACACTTTCACGGGCTTTCGCCGTTGGACACATATGTATAACCAAAAATACTGGGGCTTTCACCCGAGAGGGTATCTATCCCTGCTTGCTATTACCCAACACATATTTTCACTTTCCATGTATGCAACTATGAGACTCTGTTAGACATCGTCCAATAGTGTCGAGCCTACCATCAAACACCAAACGCAATGTTAATCCATACCATGCACTCACACCCATGTCATGCGATTTTCGTGCATAAATGCAATGCGATGCGCCATTGCATGTCTATACTGTGTCACATATATGATGCATGCTATATGGACAATTTAATCCATGCATAAACAATGCATCTTGGATAATTATAACACATACTTATAATTTCCAAACATCATTCATTCAATGTCAATATAATAGCACACATATATTAACATTTATATAACATAACAGCATGATCAGCCCATACGCAGGCTACACAAAACGATCACAAAAGACCACAAACAGGCCATACAACCGGCCACAAACCTGACCACTACTCTGCCTCAAACATGACTCTAAAAGGCCATAGAATCAATCCAAATCACAATTGACACACAGGCCATAGTCAGGCCACAAAACCATCCATGGAACGGTCTTAAATCAATTCCGAAATCAAGACGAATCAGACCAAAACTACCCTAAAACTGACACAACCTCCAGAAATGTATTGCTTCGCGTAGTCCCCGAAATTGACCATAATGTGGGTCAGAGGCTCCAATAGAGATTCAAAAGCCTAACATCAAGTTCACAAATGCAGCTACAACTTCTATGAAGGATCCGAGTCCAGATTTCCTCTGTTTCTCAACTAAAAATCGATGCTAAAATCCGACTAATACATAGGATCAAAACAGGGTAGCATTCCCATATTTCAAAATTCGGCCAAACAACCCCTTTGAGCAAAAACACAATCACCCGACCCTTAGGTGGAAAAGAAACCAAAGTATGAAGAATCCTTACCTCTTAGAGCGTAGCCCTCGTCAAGTAAACGGACTTTAACTCTTCGACCATCAGAACACTGGTAGACCAGAGGATGAACATGCCGTTTTCCTTCTCTCCCTCTTTGTCTCTCCATTTCTTCTCCTTCTCTCTCTCTTTTCTTTCTTCTCTTTCTCCCTTTCTTTTTTGTCCTCTCTTTGTTTCTCCTTTTTTTCCTTTCACCAAATTCCCCCCTACTAGAACTTATACCTCCCATTCATGTGTCACCCACATGGCTTAGATCAAGCCATGTGTCACCCACATGGCTTGCATCATGCCATGTGTCACCTTGACACCCATTGTCTCGAAAAACGTGAAATTCTAACTATCTCAGAATTCAACAAAATTCACCCAGATAACTAGATTTCGCGAGATGAATTCAATGATGTCTTTTGTTTCATCATCTAAGATCTAGAATATTTCTAGGTTTTCAACCTATACTGTTGATGAGTGTAAAACTCATCTATGTTTTGAGTTCATTTCACATGCTATTTTGAGTATTTTATATCCATATTCATGTAAAACTCATAAAATTTCCTCTAAACTTGATTTTGAAAGATTTTTGATGGAAAGCAAGTGATTTAGTAAGAAAAGATGCAATATAATTCCAAAAGAAGAGTCAATCGGGTGTCTCACAACGTGTCATTTGGAAGATGAACTTTTCTATATCATCTAGAGCATCAAAAGGATGAAATCCACTTCTTGTTACATTCTACATTCAAAGAGATTTCCAATCACACCTCACACACCCAAATCAAAGTTCAAATGATTATGGCCCTAACAAGTTGGAGAAGAAAAATAAGCAACTGAGCAAAAATTATGTCGCGACAGAGTTCACTTTGTCACAACAAAGTCACAGTGCAGACTTTGTTGCGAAATTTTTTTGTATGTCTCAATAGACTTCACTTTGTTGCAACAAAGTCACAAAGGCAAACTTGGCTTCATGAAAATTTTGTTATGTTACATGTGACTCACTTGTCGCAACAAAGTCACAGCAGTGTACTTGTCGCGACAGGTTCGTTATGTCACAACAGACTTCACTTTGTCGC
This sequence comes from Tetrastigma voinierianum, assembly GCA_016808115.1. Lineage (NCBI taxonomy): Eukaryota > Viridiplantae > Streptophyta > Magnoliopsida > Vitales > Vitaceae > Tetrastigma > Tetrastigma voinierianum. The sequence continues at coordinate 1,002,338 of JAEQBH010000384.1, forward strand.
AACAAAGTCACAGTGCAAACTTTGTCACAACAAATTTTTACTATATCGCAACAAAGATTATGAAAAAGACAGAAACTTTGTAGCAACATAGTTCTACTCTGTCGCAACATAACCAAGTGCAACTTTGTCGTGACAATGTTTTACTATGTCACGACAAAGATTAGTATGTCGCAACAAATCATCAGTATGTCGCGACATTGACACTGGAAATATCAGAAAAGCCCAAAAATTGTTATGTTTGATTGTTTTCAAGCTCATTTCACCCTAAGACTATAAATACTTGTTTTTTAGGTTTTTAGGGCAACGGGAAGGTGGGAGAACACCTCTCATGGGATTTCTCTCTCTAAACTACCAATTTTCTTAGTTTTGCTGCAAATTTTGATTTTTATTAGATCTTAGAGTAGTTTTAGAGTAAATTTTTATTTCTAATGAAGAGATTTCTGCTGTATACGTAGATTCGTATTTCATCGTTCTACAAAGATTGAAACTAAAATCTGGATTTTTCTCTCACTCCTTGTCTCTTGATTTCTTTCTTCATTTTCTTATTTTTTGTTTGATTAGTGATGATTGGAATCTAGTAATGGAACATTAAACACCCTCTAAGGGTGGGAATTAATTGTTAAACATTTAGATTAGCAGATTCTCAATTTTTTTGTGGGTTTGAATACTGAATTTCTATAATTGGTACTATTCATTTAATTAACTATTCAGAATATTAGTAGCTTATACCCAGAAAATAGTTGTATCTTTGCTCCGATTTCTAGGAGGCCCTCTAAGTGACATAGAGATGGAAATTCCTAAGAGTAAAGAGTTGTAACTTGGGGGTATGTTAGACTAATATTATGGAAACCAATGAATCTAAAAAGACACTGATAGATCACATTCTACTCATGGTGTTAGGATAATTAGATGATGTATCAGTTTAATGTTTAGAGGTTTAACCTCAAATTGATAGAATGACCTCGATCTTGTGTTAGCATAGATCTAATCAAGGAGAGAGAGAACTTTATTAGAATTGATGGATGAGGTCAATTACATTGGAGAAGGCTTGCATTACCTTGTCTACAAGGGCAAAAATTCTTCAGTCCTAAGACTTGGGTGTGAAGTACTAAAAGGAAAAATATCTAGATCTTAGAAAGATGATTATTTTCTACAAGTAACTGATTAGACTCATGAATCTAAAAGGAACATGGATATCTAATTAGTGAAATGTATGGTATATGGAGAAATCCAAGCTATACTACATTGCTCTTGGACAAATCCAGCATTCAACTCACAAATGTTGCGCTTTCAAGGAAATGCAAACTGTTTTGTAAGTAATTATCCCTATCCCTAGTGCCTCTCTTCATACCTTTTAGAATTAAGTAGTTGTTTATTTGGTAGATTTTATGATTAGTTTTAAATCAATTTTTATTTCAATTAAATTGATTTTACTCCACCTCCTATTTGGTCGCCAACAGCAAAAGAGACTTTGTAATCGAGGTGATCAAATTCCAATTAGAGAGAACTCTAATCGTAAGTACTTCACATCCCACTTTAGTCCACTTTATTACTCATATAATGCGTAAAGGCCGAGCAAGCAATACTTTTCATTTCAATTCTTGGAAAGACACTTACTTTTGTTTCAAATAAGTTTTTGAGTATTTACCATTCACTCCTTGGCCATATTTTCATATATACATCATTTGGTTTCAACAAGCTATTGTTGCTAGGACTTTAGTTAGCCTTTTTGGTAGCTTGTCGGAAAATTATTATACTATAAAGGACAAGAAAATTCGATTTTCCTTGGGTTTTACATAGATTTTCCGTGATTCTACGATCAAGAGAGGGAGGCTATGCAAAGAACAAACAAAAAGTTTTATTAAAAATAAATTTTCTTTTCTATTTATACTTACAGTTCCTTAGAAGAATTGCCCTCATACCCTTATTTTAATTTTAAAAAACTATATTTTATTTTTCTATCCTTAAAAAAAATTACGGGGTATCATAGATTTTACATAAGTTCAAACTATTGTTTAAACAAGAGTGGGACCAAGTGAAAAAGTGCTGAATTTTGAAAAGTGAGAAACTAGTCGAAAAATACATAAAAGGTTGAAAATGGATATTACTTATATTTTATTCTCAGCTAACAAAAAAAAAAAAAAGTAATTTTAGCATTCGAAATTTCAAAAGTGAAATTTAGTTTTGTGAATATTCACAAAACCTCTTTTTCAAAGAGTGGAGACATAATTAAGGTAAACACATTAAAGGTTGTGTTTGTCTCTTTAGATTTATTTAAATAAAACCTAATAGGGCTTATTAATTCATCAATTTTACCCATCCAGAGACTTTATGCATTTATCATTATTGAAAACAACCTTATACATAGAAGTGAACCTAGAGGCAATCTCACTTTGATAACCTATGCTAAATGTGTATGAGACCTAGAGTGAGGATATCGTTTGGCCCCATAGGAGTATTTGCTCCCTCAAAATTCTGTTATGAAATGAATTGATCAACATCCCACTACAAAGAATCAATTGAACTCTAATGTCCTTTGTAAATAACAATGACACACCATGTTCTCGAATCCATGACCTACTATCTATTATTGTGTTTAATTTCTCTATGAATTGTGGATCATAAGCTAACAAGGTGAAAACTATCAAATTTTCAAGACTACCTCTTTCACCCTTGAGTTACGTATCCTCTTGTTAAGTGTTTAAGTGACATCTTTTATCTCTTAAAAAGCCTATGTTAAATTCTACTTAAGGAATTACTATGGTCATAGTTTCTATAAACACACCTTGGGATCACCCAAGGGGATACACTATTTCAATTTAAGAGATATCATGATGCATCTATTAAGAATATCCATTGTTGATATATTTAATCAGTAGTAACCAAATACGAAGGTAATATATGATTAGCTTACTATCTCACTGGTAGGCCAAAGCCACTCTTAATTTTAGCACAAACTCAATATTATCTAAAACTTGAGAGATAACTTAATCAAGTAGCTTGAGAATCCATTATCACCTATGAACCTTAATCAATACTATATGTCCAATCCAATTGTAACCATACACACTTTTGCAAACACCGTGAGAAAGCCATCTTGATCACTAAGACGAGTCATTCTTCCAATAAGGCGGTGGTTATAAGATGATTGTGTTGGTCTTTTAGACTTAAGTCTTAATCTTATTATTCTCAATGTTATAGTAGGTGTGAGGAGGGATTGTAATCAAGAAAATAAATTTATAAACTTGACAATTCCTACCTATGTTATTTGCATTCGATCAAAAAGAAGTTTGTAATACAAATCACTAGTATGGTGGTTATCAAGGTCATCCATTGACACTGTGGGAAATCAATTTAAGAGCAAGAATAGTGAGAGTGGTTAAATTGATTTTTATAAAATATAACTAATAAATTAAAAAGATGAAATTAGGGTTTGTAAGGTGCAAATAAAAATTAAATGTATATTCAGATGCAAAAAAGCTCCTCGAGTCGGGATTTCAGGATCAAATCTTGGTGTCCATTATGGATCTTTATTATCTATTAAAGTTAGAAGAGTAATGTATAGTCCTTTGCTGAATTGATATTAGATTTGGCTTTTAATTATGGATATGAATGGTTTCTGATGATAAGTATTCAAATTCATTAACCAACTTCCCTTAGTTAAAGCACACACACCTTAAGCACTCTTCCTATAGGACCATGTCCAATGATTCTACCTTGTGCATTGTCTTCGAAGGTCACATCTCCTCCTTTTTTCTTATTGTGAATAGGAAAACTTGGTCTCATCTCTAGTCATGTGTCTCGAACATTGATTACTGCTCAGAAAGGAAATTTATTAATGCTTAACTCACACGCTTTAAGTCCTTGTGAGTGATTATTATTCATATTTAACCAACTTTACAAGTTGCAAGTCCCTAAACCTCTCTACTAATGTTTTTCTTTGAGTGCTAGTTTTTGCAAGGATTTTAGGAAACTTCTTTGGTTCTTTGGATGCATGAGGACAAGTAATGAGTCATCTTTTGGGACCCTAGGCCATGTTTTAGAGCTTTGGAAGTAACTTTGGAAGGCTAGAAACATGATTGGATGAAGCGAGAAGTTGAAAAGAGTAACATGTGCCAAATTTCACATAGGTCCCTCCTACTTGTGCCAAATTTTGCATAGGTGAAGTGACCTATATGAAATTTGATAGCTTCGAGCCTTTGATGTTTTCTTCAATTTATTTCCTTTTTTAGCCCTTTTTTTTAGTTGTAAAGAGCGTGGGACTCTTGTAACATGACATAAGTGCCCCCAAGATGTAAATTAACCTCTATAAATAGGCATAGGGCAAATCAAACCGAATTATGCAGCTTAAACTAGAGATTTTTACTTTTTACAATTTTTTCAGTAAAAGCTTTCATCTTTTCTACATTTTCTTACTTTTTTTGTATGATTTCAGTTTCCACACATCCAATGGAGTAGTTCATCTAGAGAAGGCATGGTCAAACCCCTTGTTCTTGGGGTGTGGGTATAATTTAGCGTATACTTTAAGGTAACAAAAAGGAACTTACACTTCACATCAAAAGGTAATACTTTAACTACTTGATCTCCTTTAGGTCGGGGTTAATTATGTTTAGAAACTTGCCTTAGGGCATTATTAGGTGTTGGTAAGGCCTTCTAAACATATTCTTGTAGGATTTTCTCATTCCGGAATACTTGGTTCAATTGGAACTTAACAATCTAGTTAGATACATCGGATTGCTAATGTTACATCTCTTGTGATCGAAGTTGTTCATTTTCATTTTTCAAAAAGGGGCCTGGGTGAGAACTAGGGTTGGATCCTTATGATTGACGTGTTTACCTAATTTTAATCATTGAGTATAATGAAATCCTTAGAAAGTACTCTAGGCTTGGTTTGGTAATGTTGACTGGACCATTTGATGTACACAAATTTATGACGTTATCACCAAAGGACTATTATCTAATCCCTAGCAATGGCGCCAATAAACTGGCTTTAATTTGACGAGTATGTTCACAAGTTCATAACACAATTACCCAAGGACTATTATCTAATCTTTGAAAACTGCGCCATAAAACTTGTTGACCACTTTATGAATTGATATGGATCAAAAACACCTTATTCAAATTTATGACTTATTACCCAAGGATTATTATCTAGTCCTCGCAATAAAACCATTAAACTTCGAGGAGTTTTTTAGCTATAGTGTTGATTAAAAGATATTTCAGAAAGAGTAAACCATTTCTTTGTGTTTTGATCCAAAGATAATGCAAGTGCAATAGATCAAACAAGTAGTAAAATTGATTTAAGTCCAGATATCGGTCCACAGATTCCAAGAATCTTTCAATCAACTACTCTAACTACTGCTTCATACTATTTCGACGATGAATATTATTGGGATTTTGCCTTTAAAAGCCCGAAAATAATGAAGTGAACGAAAAATGAATGAATAACAAAATGAATTCATTTATTGAAATATTAAATGAAAAATTGAGATTGAACAAATATCTCTTAAAGAAAACATTGAATAATCAACATTGTGGAAGAATCAATCTCTACAAATCGCATCAGAACTTTGCTTCTCGAACTCGGGTGATTTTTAAAACTAGTCCAAGGAATAAGATAGTGACTGATCTCTCCCAAAACCCACCGTTCATCATCTCACCTTAACTATTTCTCTCGAACACAGTAGGTAAGATAACTACTTTTAAATCTGGTAGCCTTGTTCTGGGCATTTTTCTTTCTCAATACTTCATACCCACAAATACGGACTGCATACCCGAGCTCCTTAAATAACAATGCAGAGGTTTGCACCGTACTGGTTCTCAACCTCAAAATTAGAACAACTTTACTCTTTCCTTGATTAGATCCTTGTTAAACACTCGGATCGACCACTATTCGAATTGAGGTGAACTCTAAGATACTTAAATTAATAACTCACTGTAACTCATTCCCTACATAGCTTAAAAGAGGATGATTGACTAAGTGTACAACAGCACATTAGATCAGAATAATATCAGTTCCATACTCCGAAATTGTTCTTTCTTACTCCTCGAATGCCTTCTCTCAGGTCACCTCGTAGGGCCCCCGAAATCGTAGATGGAAAACTGTTATGGGTATAGGAGACTGATTGGGATTCAATTCCAGAAACAAACAAAAACCAAGAAGTCTATTTAATATCCGTTCACCATAATGTATAAAATATCGCAGAGCGTAATTTCTAAATAATAACGCTAATTCAATGGAAGCCGGGTTTCTAAATTATCGACATACCATACATTGGCTTGCCTGATCAAGAAAACCACTCCAGAATCTGAAACTGTGTTCGAATCCCAAAATTGTCCTGAATTCAAACAACTTCGCATGCAATTTTAAGAAATATAGATCTCGCTGTCACTAAATCCTTACACCTAACGCTCGAATCCAAATTAGAATGAAAATACAAACTAATCTAATCTAAAATAAATGGAAAGAAGAAACCAAAGAAAATATAAAGAAAAGAAAGAAAAATAAAACACAGAGCCTTCAACAACCCAGATCTCTTTCTAAGTCGCCCTGGGCCTGCTCTCACCGTTGCTTCTTCTTTTTGCACTCAGATATTTATAGGGTTTTGAAGTTGGGCCCTAATTTCGATGCATTTCTCTTTTGGACTTTAGTTAACTGGCCAGTAGACTGATATTGTCGAGACATCGAGCCCTCGTCGCGACCTCTGTTCTTGTTGCAGTCCTTGTCGCATGAGCCTCTATGTGGTTGCGACATGTCTTAAGTGAGCCGGTGTCGACAGCCTTGATCTTGCTGCGACTCTTCCTTTATTGAAACTCACGCCGCGACAGCCTTAACGGGGTTGCGACCTTCCTCTCGTCCTTGCGTACCGATGTCGCGATGTACCGGGTGTTGTCGCGAATTCCATTCATCACATTGCTGTCATGACAACCTTATGTTGTCGCGACTTCAAGTCTTCAGGGTATTGTTGTCGCTGATAACTTTCTCCTTGCAACCGATGCCGCGGATCGCTTCGATGTAAGAGTTGATGTCGCGATCGCACATCCGCATCGCCGCGACATCAGGTCTTCTTCTTCTTCACTCCCGGTTGTTTAACTTGAGTTTCTTCTCGTTCTACCACTTTGTTTTCACTGCTTCACGGCGATTGAGTTTCACTGATGTGTAACCCGAATACGCATTTTGATTGGGTGCACAAAGCTTGGCGAAGATCCGGGTCCTTCATCTTAATGCTTCGCTCTTGCCGCCACCGCTTCATCCCATTATATCGCTCTCGCTCTACCACATTCTCGCTTCCCTTTTATCGGCACTGCTTCAATTCCTCGCCGCATAGAAATTTGGTGAATTTTATTCCGCATTCCCATATAAATCAGCCTTTATATAAAAATCAATCAGAAAATGGACTGAAAATAGATGACTTTTAAGCTCATCAAACTCCCCAACTTAAAATTTTGTCATTCCTACAAAGAAAAGAAAGATTTGTTTGTCCTCAAACAAAAAGGACATTTTTCTGGTCTGTTTTGCAGTTGCAACCAATTTAATTGAAATACTAGAAATTGCATTTTTTTATGTGTATTCAGCTTCAAGTCCAGATCAAGATTAATTTCTACTCAATCAGGTGCACATAACGAAATTGTTGAATTTGTTTTATAAACAAAGAAGGTCAATCGATCCCGCTATAAAGTTTGGTTTCTTTCTCATTTCTTAATGTGAGTCAATTAATCCTTAGAGGATGTTCACCGCTTTTATCTTTCCCGATTTTCAAATTCCATAGGCTTGTTGTTCATATTGATTCCACGAATATAGGTTATTAGCAACCTTCAGATCAATCGTGTCTGGCTTGTAATGTTAGGGTCGGGTAAGGGTGTGGATGGATGTGATTTTAAGGTTAAGATTACTAATACTCCTTTCCTTTCACTCACATACGCCTCTTTCTCCTCGTAGTTTCTTGAATAAACTTCCCAAACTTCATGTTCGGGGATACCACATTGATTTTCTTCTATTCGTAACCGTATGTTCCTCGTGACCCCACCCTTCGTGACCACCTCACGGGTGTACCCTTCAGTGAAAGCTCACCATAGGATATCCTCATTCCCACTGAGTTTCTTTCGCCTCCCCAGAGATTCGAACCCATGACCTAGGGTCTTTAGTCCAATGGGAAGCATCTCTGGTACTAACTGAGCTAGAGCTCACTGTTCGTAGATGCTTCCATCACCCAAAGACCCTAGGGTCCCGGGTCCCAAACTTCCTGTAGTTTTTAAAGGAAACTCGCTGGGAATGAGATCTCATGAGCTTCCACTCGAGCAGGTTTCCGAGGGAACACATGGGGGTCTCACAACAAAAGGCGCCTTAGTTCAGGAGACCCCCACCCCTTCTCGTGACCACCCCATAAGTACCCTCAGGTGGAAGCTCACCATGATATCACGCCTCCTAGGCATTTTCTTTCGCCTCCGTAGAGACTCGAACCCATGACCAGGGGCTTAAGGTCCAATGGGGAGCATCTCTACTACCAACTGAGCTACATGAAGGATCCCGACCCGGATTAACCTCATGAACCCGAGGGGACCTCCCGGCACTCCAATGGATATAGAAACTTTTCCTTAAAACAGTCAAATAAAATCCATGGAGCGAACCCTTTACAATCCTTAACATATCTAGAAAATAATATGAAGCCGAAGTGATAAATTTTTTCTTTTCTTTTCTTTTGTTTTTCAAACACTGGATTTTTTCAAAAATTACGTAGTTTCCTCTGCTTTTTCTGACTTTCCCAAATTTACAAAACCTATAAAACATTTAAAAAACACTTCTAATCTTTCCATCCTCAACTTCCCAACTTCCGCTTTAGGACTCCTCGTCCACAACCAAATCAAACACAATATATACATATATACATTTATTTACTAATCATCAAACATTTGAAACTTCTTCAAATCCATGCATTTATTTTTATCAAAAGATTGGGCTTGGAGCCGACTTAAGCCGACCGCCACGCACTTCGTCCTCCATCGAGGATCAAAGCCCACGTAGTTCCTTTTCAACTTTATACATATACATATATCCATAACAAAATATTCAACATATACAAGAGGTAAATTATATATACAATGAAATCACAGTGTCGCCTCCTTGATGGCTCGAATTTCACCGTGACCGGGACGCTCTACCTCAGGCACCTATTCTGGTCCCGAAAATGTTTTCGAAACATAGTGGAAAAGAATGAGCTAAAGGAGCCTAAAGGAGTGTACATTTTCATTAAATAACATTTTCAAGATATACCAAAATAATATTATACTTATACAATTAAAATCCATTTATACCTTAAACATTTATGCCTTAAACTTTCTTTCAATAAATACTTATGCATTTAAAAATCCATTTATGCTTTAAACATTTGTACCGTAAACTTTTTTTCTTTATTTCTTTCTTTCTTTCTTTCTTTCTGATGGAACCCAGGGAAATAAACACACCAAATAGCCTGCACGACTGAGACGTCATTATCCCAATATAACCACTACTATGATAAACTCACTTGCATGTGGTTCCAGTCATAGCACTTATCACGTGTAAGGATACACTTGCACACCTATTTCCCTCGCTAGCAGAATCTATAACTTTACTCCTCTAAATCCTTACACGCTTTAAAGTACTCTCGGCCGATATCAATATAACAAATTATATGTGTTTAGGCACCACTAAAGAAAACATTTCTTCAAAATACATTTATAAATACATTTAAATCCTTTACTTTATCATTAAAACACATATGTACTTTTTTAAACATTTTAAACTTTCATAATACCTCAACATATATATTATTATTTAATACACATATAACATAGGCATTGATGCAAGATAAAACATTTCCATATGCCTTAACATTTACATAAAATTTACATTAAACTTTCAGCTTTAACATTAAAACCATTCACTTTAAAAACTCAATTCTCAAATATCATTTCACTCGCTCACCGCTTCAATCCCGCTTTGCTTCCCGCTGAGTTCCCGCTCCCGTCCGATAGTCCTTCACCATTTCCAAGAAAATCACAATTACACATTAACCATAATTTCCATTTAATCCAATTATAAACACTCATTCCTATATTCTTATTCCTCTAGGAATCTATTTTACTTAGGAATTGAATCAATCCAATCGGATCATCCAAACTAAAGTTATGGCATTTTCATGCCAACTAGTCATTTTACCGATTTTCTAGTGACAGTTTGTATTACTCATTTTCCGAGGTCTTGACTTCATATTTTAATACTCATGTTCCATAATTATTTAAAGCTAAGGTTCTATGGTTCTATTCCAATTGAATCACCCAATTCGAGCAATCGAAACTCACTTTACGCTCCAAATAAACTGCTAATCTATGTTCCAAAACTTAAACCAGAATTGGCTTGCACATGGTCCTACTTGAGTGAATATTTCTAGGCAACTTAGGATCAGAATTTGGGGAGGATTCCTTCTTACCTTGTTCTCCTTCAAGTCTATTGGTAATGTGAAATAATGAAATCACTCAACGGATCAAAATTGAGCAAGTTATGGCCAAATAATAAACTGGTCAAAACAGAAAACAGGACATTTCCTGTACTGAGACTGCTGCCCAAAATTGACCATTAAAATGTGTGTTTCTCTTCCATTTTTCTTCACTCTTAAACACTTAAATCTGATGCATTATACCCATTTCAACATAACACACACAATTCACTATCAAACCCTAACCCTTACTCACTTGATTTTGTCAAAACCCTAACCTAAACCATGGCTTTCTCAATTGATATTAAATTCAGCACCATTAAACCTTAAATACCATCAATTTAACATCCATACCAGAATTTAAGACATTAAACATGGAAAACATCAAACCCTAACTTTCCAATTACATGAAACCCTTACTTGTTTCTTGAGTTTCTTGGTCTTCCTGATTACCACTTGAAGATCACTTGAGTTTGAATGAGGAGAAAAATCACATCTCATACCTTTGTCTCTTCACTTTTTCTTTCTTCTTGCTTCTCCTTTCTCCTTTCTTTTCTCTCTTTCTTCCCTCTCCTTTCTCTCCTCATTACGGGTTCCCTCCTTTTTGAGCCAACTTAATCTCTTAAATTTAGATTCTTTGCTTCACACTTGGACAAAATTGCTCTTCACTTGCCAAAATTTCCTTGAACCAAAGAAGCTCATTGGTCCATTCTAATGACTCACAACCATTAACCTATTATTCTATTCATAACTCAGTCATTAAGAAAGGTTTTAATTGGCTCTCACAAGAAAAATATATCCCTTATAGCAGATTTTATCTCAGTTTCACCTTATACTGCTTTTATACCGATTAGGTTGTCAAGATTTAAGAGCGGCACCCACTCACCTGGCCCAACACAGATTCGCCCGCTGGCTGGCGCGTCGCGCCCGGAATCGGCGCGGTCATCGGCGACGCCGACACTGAACCCACGATCGGTTCGATTTACGCTGGCGATCGATATATTCATCAGATGCGGTCGATTGGTGGCAACAAACCCATCAAACGGAACATCCGACCAATTCTGATCGGCCACAAACAAAACAGGAACGAAACGACCCAAATCACGGCATAAAATTATTATCTAGCATCGCGGCTGAAAATTCCACTTCATGTCCAAAATGACGTCCTGAGCATCTCTAAATTCTAATCTACCCTCGTTTCTATCATTGGACCTCTAACGCTTTAAAACTACTATTATAACATTCAATCAAGTTCGGGTTTTTACGCTTTTATCAGGAGATTCTCACCTGTGTTCATAAGCCTTCAAGGGAAGTCACTCATAGGACAGTCCATTCACGGGCTGGCTTTCCCGTAGATCAACCAGACCTGTGGCGAGTCCATCGAAGCATTCTGCACCAACCGAGCCACTAGCTCGGCTTGGTACCCGTAGATGCTCCCATCGACTAAAGACCCAGGTCTCGGTTCGACCCGGGAGGCGAAAGGAACTCAGTGGGAATGAGGATATCCTATGAGTGAGCTTCCACCTGAAGGGTACCCATGAGGTGGTCACGAAGGGTGGGGGTCTCACAGTTCCCATTTCTCATTCATAATTCAAATTGGGGAATTTTTCTTTTTCCATCGCCATTCAAAAATAGTGCATTGTTTTGTCTTCTTAGGCTTTCTAACACTCTTAGCGAACTTTGGGTTAGTAACTCCCATACCATATGGCATTAGGGTACTAGGTGTTGAAACACCCCTAAGAACTTAATTGTTCAAGAGAGTCAGGCCACAAGACAAAACCTATTCCTTTAAGCTTTCTTTTCTGATGTAGATCTTTTTCTCTTCTTTCCCTTTTTCTGTATTTTTTTTTTCTTTGAGTTCCTAAAAAAAAATATTTACACTCCCCCAAACTTTATTCCTTCTCTTCTTGAGTTCTTTGGTAATCATAGGTTATTTGGAAGATTGATTCTTTGAATGGGTTGGTGTTCCATCGCTTTATTTTTGGAAAATAAGGGCCTGTTTTTTGGCTCAATTTCTCGAACTAAAGTTTGCATTCAAGATATAAGCAGGGGATGGCTAGAATGGCTCAAACTTTTCAAGGATGGCCTGCAGACCATTTCTGGTTGTATTACCTAGATTTCGCCTTGATCAATAATCTAACAAGTTATAGAATTTCGTGGATTAACCGACTAACCTGAGGATTTTCCGACGATATCGCTGATGAGAATTTACGATGTTATTTCCATGTGTTCTTGACTCATCGTTAATACTACAAACTCAAAAATTTGTTTTGTTCCTTCAATTGTATAACCTTCCTTATCCTCGACTTATCAAGAAAATTCAAACTAAATCGCACTTATGTTTCAATTAAATCGTCATTATTCGCTCTTATTTTCAGACCGAATTAATTATTAAATTGATTTCCAAATCAGAAACTAAAATGAAACATAAATAAAATTCAGATATCATGAACAACCAATTTACAAATCAGAAGGAAATCTATTCAAATATCAAACATTTCGATTTACAATCTGTTTTCTTACAGCTACTAATCGTATCTAAGTTCGAGAAAACCTCATTTCGACCCAAATCTCCTATATCTTCTTCGTAGTTGCGCCCCGCTTCAAAATTCGCTCACGCACATCGAGTCTTTCAAGAGTGATTCGTCGTTAACAAGGTCAACAAATTGGGGCTGCCTCTCCCTTTTCTTGAGCTTTCGTTGATGGATTCTAACGAATCCATATTCTTCCATCAACCATTCTTTTATTACACGCTTTATGGAATAAAGAATGAATTTATTTCTTTCCGACTCATTCATTCCATGTAAAACTTCTCAGTGGTTCAAACCCTTTGGAGCTCTTTCTTTTTCTCATTCTCCCTTTCTCTCCATTTTCTTGTTCGTTTTCTTCCAAATGCTCTCCCATCTTTTATAGTGAATTTCGTTTTAGGAAGAACAACCATTTATTCTTTCTTTTATTTTCTATGAATGGATTAATGGGATTCCTCGAACTCCGCTTCTTCCGTGTTTCCAACAATGTTCATTGTTTTTAATATAGAATTTTGAACGTTTTCCTCAAACTCATTAATTTTCCCTCTGATTATTCCCCTCGAAACTGAGTGTATTAAACACATTGGTTCAATCGGAATTTGAATTTCTGTTTCTGCACTAATCACTATTTATTACTCTATTTATTTGCGCTCGTCTTGTTTTAACTCGTGTCGAGACTGGTGTGTTGTCACTATTTTGGGCAAAATTAGGATCGCCTGGGGCTCGGCAAATTTCCCCCTCTTTTGTCTCGATCACCATCGCTTGTCATACGCTAGCAGAACTCGTTGGAGGAAAATTAACTTCCTGTCTCGCGACCCAAGGTGTTTCATTTAAGATGTCACGACTAATCACTCTTTTGAAGGAGTCTCTCTTGTCGCGACATGTTTTGTCGCGACATTCGACCCTAATTCTTCTTCCTTCAATTTTTACTAAGTCACGCATATCAACTTCGCGACATCATTGTCGCGATTAAGTTTTGCCACACATAGTCTCGCCAATAAAATTTAAATGAAAGGTAGAGCTTTTCATTCTTTATTAATTCTCAAATTCTCGCATCAACTAAATCAACTCCACAATAAAGAATTCAAACATATATTCTATTCACTTTTCACAATTTGTATAGGGAAAAGAATGCTCCCTTTCCAAAAGCTCCTTCCCCGTGAATTGTCGAGTTTGCCTGAATTGTCTCCTTCTCTCCTTCTTCCTTGCATTTCGCCACGTATTCTTACAACATTTACAGAAAGGATTTAATTAAACAAAAATTAACTTCCATATTACTAACTAATCACTATAAAAAACTAGAGAAAACAAAATCTAGGTGAATTCTAAAAATTTCAAAGTCTAAAAACATAAATTAAAAGTCTTTACGGGTCAGCTCCCATCACCGCTCGCTTTTGAGTCCCAAATTGACTCATTGCTTTGATTCTTTCTCTCTCATCAACCAGCTGTATCCTCTCTGCTCTTCCCCGCCTTGATAATGCTTCGCCTTTGTCCACGACTTTAAATTCTTCCCCCCCAAAGACGCCTTTAATGTTACTGTTCCAAATGTAGTGCTTGACATCACTGTATATGGTCCACTCCACCTTGATTTCAACTTTCCTGGGAACAGTCTTATTCTGGAGTTAAATAGCAGAACTTGATCCCCTTCGTTGAACTCTTTCCTCAGAATCCTTTGATCATGCCATTTCTTTGTCTTGTCTTTGTATATCCTAGCATTATCATAGGCTTCATTTCTCGCTCTTCAGCTTCATTCACAAGCAATCTTTCTTCCTTGCAATTTGAAATCAAATTCAAATTTCTTCGATGGCCCACATAGCTTTGTATTCCAATTCAAGAGGTAGATGACATGGTTTTCCAAAGACAACTCGTATTTGGGACATTCTAATGGGAGTTTTAAATGCAATTCGTAGTCGCATCATCAAGTTTGGAAGACCAACTTTCCCCGCCAACTTACATTTTTCCAAGATTCTTTTGATCTCCCTGTTGGAAATCTCTGCATGTCCATTTGTCTGGGGATGATAAGCTAGACTCTTTATATGCTTGATCCCATATCTGCTCATGAGTTTTGAGAATATTTTGTTTGCGTCGGCTTCCCCATCACTAATGATAGTTCGGTGTTCAAATCACCAAAATTTTCAGAAGAAACTCACAACTCGTATTAGTATCATTCTCGACAAGCCATCGAAGCCCACCCATTTGGAAACATAATCCACTCACAGCATAAAATACAGTTTCCAAATGATTGTGGAAAGGGTCTAATAAAATCTATCCCCCATACATCGAAAATTTGCACCACCATTATGCCTCGTAGGGGCATTTCATTTCTCCTGCTGATATCAATATTTGGTGGTCTATCACATAATTGACTCCATTCAAGCATGCCCCCGAAAATAGTTGGCCAATAAAATCCTGATTGGAGTATCTTGTGAGCTGTTCTTTCTCCAGAAAAATGCCCCCCATATGGTGATGCATGGCATTCATTCATAATTCTGCTTTGTTCACCCTCTGGCACACATCTTCTTATAATCATATCAGCACCCCTCTTAAACAATAGTGGGTCATCCCATATAATACACCCGCTATCGCCCCGAGCTTTCTTTTCTACAGGCTGAATTCAGAAGGACCATTCACAAGCTGGCAATTCACAATATCAAGATACCATGGAATTCCGGAATGGCACTCAAACAACACTGCTCATCCGGGGAAGTTCTCTTACCCCGTCTCTTTTTCTCGTTTATCTGTTTACTCCCGACAAGTGATCAGCTATCACATTGTCACAATCTTTTTTATCCTTAATTTCCATATCAAACTCTTGCAGTAGTAGCACCCATCTTATCAGTCTTGGCTTAGCCTTTTTGACATCGATACTGATGGTCAAGATGGTCAAGATGAACTATAAATAATGGATCCTGCATCGTATGGCTCTAATTTCGCAAGCAAACACTATGGCTAGCATCTCTTTTTCAGTTGTGGAATAGTTTTCTGTGCTTCATTGAAGGTCTCTCGTTTAGCATAATATATGGCTCAATATTTTCTTCTTTCTTGCCCCAATACGCTCTTATCATAAGTCACTGCATCACACATTACTAATCCTCGATCCCATTTTCGTGCAGCTTTCATGATAAATTGAACCAATCCGATCTTGATTTCAAAGGCAGCCTTGCAGGAATCATCAAAATTAATCCTTGTGTCCTTCCGCAGTCCGCATAGTGGTCCGCTAATTTTGAGAAGTTCGATGAATCTCCTATAAAATCCAAGATGTCCCAAGAAACTCCTATACCTTTCACGTTCTTTCAGGGGAGGTGCCAAGGTTTTGATAATGGAAAACTTGGATTGGTCCACTTCTAGCCCTGTAGCAGAAATTTTATGACCAAGAACAATACCTTCAAGGTTTACTGAAATGGAATTTTTCCCACTTACATAGCTGCTTGTCTCAAGATCTTTTGAAGTAATCGGCTCGCATTGTTCGTGACATTGTTCAAAACTGACCCATATCCACCGGTGAAGTCATCCATAAAAATCTCCATAACTTCTTCTACCATGTTTGAGAACATCGACATCACATCTCGAAAGTGCAGTGAGACACGCCCCAAATGGCATCCTTTCCGTAAAGCAAAGGTACCATAGGCATGTAAACGTAGTCTTTTCGTCCTCAGCAATTGCAATCACAGAAATCAATATCCATCCGTAAATAAAATGATGATGTCCTACTAACCTGTCTAACATCTGATCAATGAAAGGTAATGGAAAATGATCTTTCCCCGTTGTCGTGGTTCAAATTTCCCGTATCACGCATATTCTCCATCCCGTCATCGTTCGCTGAATCAATTCATTTCGCTATCGCAGATTACAAAGAAACTTAATCTTCTTGGAACCACATGGACCTGGCTAAATCCCAAGGACTATCTCAAATTGCATAGATAAACCAAGATTTAACCATTTGAATACCTCCTTCCCGACTACCTCCTTCATGACTCCGGATTCACCTTCTTTGATGTTCAACAAATGGTCTTGCACTTTCTGTAAATATTTTCAGGCATGCAATATTGGATGCGGATCGATACCTTTTAAATCTTCAACAGACCATGCTATAGACTCTTTATGCTTCCTTAAAATTTCCAGCAAACTTTGTTCCTCAGCATCACTAAGTCTGGCCGAAATTATTACCGGTTTGTTCTTTGGCAACTCCAGGTAAGCATACTTTAAAATGACTTGAAACTCTTTTTAAAACTAGCCCTTCTTCACTGGTTTCTTGATGAACTTCCTTTTCTTCATTTTTGTCTCTTGTTTTATCCCATTTTGTTCAAGACTCATCACCTTTCGTAGAATGTAAATTGATGTGCGTAGTAAATCAATCAAACCTTCTCGTGATACTCGAAATTCATCTCTTTTCATCGATTGAAAGTCGGGTCATTACAATCATAGTAAAATCTGCAGTTGCTGACATACATCTTCTATCGACTTACATCTTCCCTCTCTATGCTCCAACTCCTCAAACTTTGATTAAACAAGTCGCCATCTCTCTCCAACTCGAGCGTGAGAATTCCTTCGCATATCGATTAAAGCCGCCTCCAGCTTGCTAGGAATGGCCTTCCCAAAGAATGCAGGGACTTGTGAATCTTCTTCCATATCTAGTACGATTGTGTCTATCGAAAAATAAGGTTCCTCACCTTTACATCTTTATGATGCCTTCGTGCTTTGGCTGTGGTTCTATCTTCCATTTGGAGGGCGGCAAGAAGTGGGAGTAATCTCCCAAACTTAACTTCGCAATGTATCAGCGCATAAATTTGAGCATCGCACCTGAGTCACAAAGAGCTTTCTGGAACTCAAACTCTCCGGTGGTGCATGGGATGGTAAATCTCCCTAGATCCTTCATCTTTTATGGTAAGCCTCTTCGATCACAAAGACTTAAGTTGCAAATAAATTCATAATTCTTCTTCAAGAATCTTCCTCTTTTGCTCAAGATGTCTTTCAAAATTTTTCATAAAGGGCATCCTGATCCACTCGTGAAAGGCATACGATCTCCACTAAAGGTCTTTAAGAACCTTGCAAACTGTTCCTCTATCTTTTGATTTCAGCCTTCGGGTGGGAAATGGGATCACAGCTGATTGTTCTCGGGGTCTTCCTCTTGCTTCCTTCTTCTCCTGACAACTGTTCCTTCTTTCTTTCTTTCTCCAGTGTTTCTGCATTGTCTGGGCCTTCATCTCCCTTGTTGCCTTCATCTTTTTCTTTCTTTTCCTCCAAGTCTTTCCCACTTCTGAGTTGCACAACCATACAGTCTTTTGGATTCTTCTTCGTGTCACTGGGAAAGGCATCTTTCATCTGGTTTTGCAGGTTTAGAGCCAGTTGCCTGATTAGTGCCCAAAAAGTACAATTTTGAACCCTATATTAGATAGGTTTTGAGTGCTTTTTGTGCACTAATCATGTCATTAATGCCAATTGAAGTGTTCAAATCTTCTAGTATCACTTATGCCGTTTAGAGGTTATTTTCGGTCAGCTACAGGTTTTTACAAGACTTTGGGAGTTCAATATCGAGATGTATGACGAATCATGCATGAACTCAAGTGCTTCCATCAACTCAAATTCTTAAGAATCAATGAAAACCGAAGGCAAAGCCGAAGAAAATCGATGCAATGAAGACAAGATGAAATGCAAGTGAGATCAACAAAGCCTGAATTTTCGCTAGAAGTTGCGAAATTTTCGCTAGGATTGCGAAATTTCGCAACCTTAGCGAGTACTCTTGAACCCAGCTTAAATTACTCAATTTTCTCGCTAGACCAACCAGCTTTCGCCAGGCAATCGTTCCAATGAATTTTGTATTTTCGCTACTCACGAAAATCACAGTTAGCGAAATTCTCGCTTAGCTAGCGAAAATTACCAAAAGTTTTAATGAATTTTCCTGTTCGCTATGCCCGGTGATTTCGCCACTCGAAATTCCCAAATTTACGAAATTCACGCCACATGTTTTTGTATTTAATGTTAACCGACTAAATTTGGTGTATTACTCTCTTGTCCTATAACTTAGCCAAATTTGTAGGTTTTTTGGTATTTTCATGTATTGAGGTGGCCTATATAAACCCCTCTCTTTTTGTAATAAAGATAGACAGGATTTTGGAGAAACAATTTGGGAGGAGGAGAGAAGAATTTGTAAGTTTTCATTTTTGTAAATAAAGTCTCGTATTTTAGTTAGGGTTTTATTTTCCTCTCTTCTCTCTCCTCTTTCCCTTACTTTCTGTGTTTCCAACACCCCCTCTTGGAGGATGACAACTCAAGAGATACAGCCAAGGTTTCCTTTCTCAAGAGGAAGGAAGCTAGCTTAAGGTGGGGGGCATATGCAAGGTCCTTGTACCCGAAAGTCAAAGGTATCAGATTATGGCCCCAATCTTTCAAATTGTCAATAGCTTTGAATGTTATTGATTTGGCCAATACTCATGCTTTAGGATACAAAGGTGATACTTATTGCTAGATGCACTGTGGTTCATTAGATGGTCTTTACGAGTCTTCAGATGATATTTAATGCTGTGGTTTCAAACTAAAAAGGGGCCATAGCCGCATGCTACCTGTGGTCGACTGGGGCCAGGAGTTGTTGTTAGGTGAGGTTTGCTAGTTAAACATAGGACTGCCATGCTGTGGACTATAGGTTGCTTGTCGTGAACGCGAGGATAAACCCGAGACACTTGTTCGCCCTAACTTACCAAGTTAGTGACCTAAATCTTCAAAGTTAACTTTTTCACACTTTACTTTCAGTTTTTACAATTTCTCAGTTTTCAACCTACTTCCACTGTTTTTGAAGCAAATCCAAAAAGTCCAAATAGAAAGCCTTACCTTCTTGCACTTATGCAAATCATTTCTAGGATGAAAACCCATCCTCGTGTTCGACCCTAGACCACTATACCGCAAAGAGTTTGACTACTTCGCAAAGAGTAGGAACGTGTATATAAATTTTGTTGATTTTAGCTCAGCCTACTGTGGCACGAATCATTGCCCTATTTGTGTTTCCAGGTTCTTGAGGGAGGCATTAGTGGTCTTCTGAAAAATTTGAGAATTGGCATTTGAGGCTTCTAATTCTGCAAACTTTGTTCAAGCAGGTTTAAGAATCTTCGTTGCCCCCTCATGAATTGGCGCATTTGCTCTTCAAATGGTTGGGCTCTCCTAACCCCGGTAATCGCTTTATTTTCACCTCGGCTGGCCGCAGGGAACCCAGTGGCGTCGATATCCTTGTCGAGGATTCGCCCATGCCTCAGCCTTGTGGAGGCCCTCTCCACCATATGAAAATTTTCATGGTTCCTCGCTGTCGGGATGACAGTGTGTCGGCAGATTAGATTTGGTTTGAAGTGATAACTGCTCTCCCAAGTACTTAACCTCCAAGATCATAAAACAAGCTTCTTCGTACCTCAAAGACTTCCTCTTAATAGTTCCCTCTCAACCCGCTCCTATTTCATGAACAAAGTGGTGCATCTTCCTCTCGCATCCATTCTACGCATGATGGCATTCAGCTTTGCCTCCATGGCTGTCATCTGCCCGCCCCATGACTCCTCTTCCTCCGCCAATTACTCTTGAAAACTCGATGGAGGTTTCATATTGCATTTTGCCGTGTCCTCGATCGTGATCTCTCGCTTCTCTTCAAAGATTCCTTTTACGTCAATGCTCCACGCTGATGAAGCATCAATAATACTCTTAGATGTATCATTCGCAGCATGATACACTATGTCCATCCGGGTCTTCGATCTATTCCATGCATCGACACCTCAACAACCTTGAATCTTTCCCCAGTTACGTAAAGGCTTCATCTTCCCCTTGTTGAAACACAATTATCTCCCTCCTTTTCTCAGAGGTGAGTGAAGGTGGAAAGAATCTACCCAGGTAGGCTTCTACAAGCTCCTCCCAAGTATCAACAGAGCCATATGGCAGAGATTCATACCATGTGGTTGCTGTATCTCTTAGAGAAAATGGGAATAAATGCAATTTTATGACCTCTGGTCTCACCCCATTCAATTTCACCGTGTTTGCCATTCTGAGAAACCTTCCCAGATGCTCATTTGGGTCTTCAGTGGGATGACCAAGAACCGTTGTTGCCTTAACCATTGTAATCAAGTATCAGGCTTTAGTTCAAAATTATTTGAACAACCGCAGTTGTCCGATTGCAGTACTCATCATGAATAATGTGCCTCCAAAAGTCCTCCATCAGACGTTGATCGAGGTCTTATGGTCAGCCGCTCGTTGTCCTTCACCGTCCGCCTTTCATCCGCCATAGCCGAAGTTTTCCGACCTTTCGCCTTCTCAAGCTTCTCGAAAGTGTTCTTCTAGTTCAAGATCTCCGGAATCGTGACGTTGTTCTCGCTTTCCTATGCATTAAAGTTTTCCTGAAATCAAACACACTTACATTAATGTGGATTAGTTAGCCAACAAATATTTTCAATATGGCTGTTAAAAATTAGTCGCTAAAATAAACTACGCCTTTAAAAAAAACTATTTTTGTTCTTTTTCTTTTAAATGTCCAAATTAGCATTTCCTTCTTTCGTCGAATAAGATCTACTAAAACTTTCGATCCCTGCAGAATCTGGGCTACCATAAAACTTGTCGGGATCGGACTATTTGATGTACACAAATTTATGACGTTATCACCAAAGGACTATTATCTAATCCCTAGCAATGGCGCCAATAAACTTGTTGACCGGATTCGAGTATGTTTACAAGTTCATAACACAATTACCCAAGGACTATTATCTAATCTTGAAAACTGGCGCCATAAAACTTGTCAATTCTCAATTTCTATGAATCGATAGCGATCAAACACCTATTCAAATTTATGACTTATTACCCAAGGATTATCTAGTCCTCAAGAATAAACCATTAAACTTGAGGTGAGTTTTTAGCTATAGTGTTGATTAAAAGATATTTCGTAAAGAGTAAACCATTTTCTTTGTGGTTTTGATCCAGTATACTGCAAGTGCACAGATCGAACAAGTAGTAAATTGGATTTAAGTCCAGATATCGATCCCACAGAGATCTCAAGAATTTTTCAATCAACTACCCCAACTACTTAAGCTTCATATTATTTGGACGATAATATGATATTGGGATTTTGCCTTAAAAGCCTGAAAATAATGAAGTGAACGAAAAATGAATGAATAACAAATGAATTTAATATTGAAATATTAAAATAGCAAATTTAGATTGAACAGTTATCTCTAAATAAAACATTGAATAATCAGCTATTGTGAAGAATCAATTCCTACAACCTCAGATCAACTTTTGCTTTCCTCGAACTCGCATTTTAAAACTAGTCCAAGGAATAAGATAGTGTGATCGAACTCTCCAAACTCCACCGTCATCATCTCACCTTAACTGCTTTCTCGAACACAAAGGTTAGATAACTACTTTTAAATCTAGTACTTGTTCCTGGGTATTTTTTCTTCTCAATACTTCATACCCACAACATGGACCGCATACCCGAGTTCCTTAAATTGAAGGTCATCAAGAGAGGTCAGACTCAGATCGGTTCCTCAACCTCAAAATTAGAACAACTTACCATTTCCTTGATTAGATCCTTGCTAACACGGGATCGACCACTATTCGAATTGAGGTGAACTCTCAAGATACTTAAATTAATAACTCAATTAACTCATTCCTACTAGCGAGAAGAGATGTATTGATTTAAGTGTATATAGCACATTAGATCAGCAATATCAGGTTCATATACCTTCCAAATTGTCTTTACCTCAAGAATGCCTTCTATGTCACCGAAATTCCCCGAAATCGAGCCGAAAATCTCGTTATGGTATAGGAGACTCACAGATCAATTCCAGAAACAAGCAAAACCAAAGAAGTCAGATGACATTCAAGTTCGCCATATAAATATAAAATATCATAGAAAGATAATTTCGACAATAACTAATTCAATGTTTGGTTTAAATTACTGGATATACTTCATACATTGGCTTGTCGATCAAGAAACCATCAAATCGGAAACTGGGTGTTCGAAATCCCAAAATTTGTTTGGAATTCAAACAACCAAACAGTAATTTTAAGAAATAAAGATTCGCGTCTCACGAACTTTACGCCTAACGCTCAACTAAATTAGAATGAAAATACAAACTAATCTAATCTAAAATAAATGGAAAGAAGAAAACGAAGAAAATAAAAGAAAAGAAAAGAAAAATAAAATTACAGATTTCAAGAACCTGCATCTCTCTTTCAAGTCACCCCACCAAGGCTCCCAAACAAGTGCTTCTTTTCAGAAATGCATATTTATAGGGTTCTGGAAGGGCCCTAATTTCGATGCATTTCTTTGGACTTTAGTTAATCCACCCAAGAGATCGACACTGCCGCGATGATCTGAGGCTCCTCGTCGCGACTCTATTCTCACGCAGCCCCGTCAAGCAGAGCCTCAGTGTGGTCAGCGACATGTCTTATGAAATGGTGTCGCGATGCCTTTGATCTTGTCGCCGAATTCTTCTCATTGAAAACTCACACGCATCGAATATTGTACCCATCGACGCCGCGACCTTCCGGTCCTGTACCGATGTCGCGATGTACCGCGTTGTCGCTAATTTCCATTCATCACATCATTCGCCGCTACAACCTTATGTTGCCGCTTACCTCAAGTCTTCTCGGAATTGTCGTCGCGACAACTTTCTCCTTGCGGTAAATCGATGTCGCGATCGCTCGATGTATATTGATGTCGCGATCGCGATCCGCATCGCCGCGACATTGTGTCTTCTTCTTCTTCAATTCCTGGTTGTTTAACTTTGAGTTTCTTTCACCCCCAGCTCACTTTGTTTTCAATTAAGCTTCATTTGCGATCGAGCTCACTGATAACCCGAATACGCATTTTGATTGCGCCAAAAGCTTCGCGACATCCGGTCCTTTCATCTTTATGCTTCGCTCTGTCGCCACCCCGCTTCATCCCATTATATCGCCCATTCTACCACATTCTCGCTCCTTTACCGCACTCGCTTTTCACCCCGCCGCACGTAAATTGGGTGAAGTTTATTCAGCATTCTCGCATATAAATCCTCACTCTTTTATATAAAAATTAATCAGAAAAATGGACTGAAAATAGATGACTTTTAAGCTCATCAGGTAATAAACTATATGTTGAATTCTTATTTGCATGACCAAAAAACCCTAGAAATTCCCTTGGTTACCAGAGGTGAGTGTTACCTTAGTGAAACAAAGCCCCAAGGTATTTTTATTCATAAATTTCTCACATTTTTTAATCTTGATATAAGTTTCGATTACTTTTCCATTATTATTGAATTGGTTAGTTTAGGCATAACACTAGGAATTGTCATTAGCATTCAAAATACCCATCTCATAAACAACTATAGAACTACTATCACCATAGTAACTTAGGTTACTTTAGTTGGTGTACTAGGAGTATAATGTTTTTTTAATTTCATTGATACACCAATCTAGAGACGAATCAAGCATCTTTTATCCAAGAACCATTTGTTCTTCCTTGACCCCCTACAAAAAACAATCAAGGAGATTTAAGTACCTAAATCTTTTTTGGTCCTTGATGGTTAGTAACCTTTGATTTTTCAACCCAAACCTTCCTTGTCTTAGAAGTTGATGCCTTTTAGGATCCATTTCTAAGGGGACAAGTGCTACTAATAGGCCCTTCCCTACCACAAAAGTTGCAAACGATTGATGGGCTTTGACTTGTGGACTCTTTTACAAAACAATTTTTAAAATATTTTTTCCTAATGGAAGATTTGTACCCTAGCCCCTTCTTATCAAATACAATTTTTTTACTTGTTGGGATCGTATCAAAAGCCTTTTGTCCATAAGAGAAGTAGAAGGAGAAGAGGCCAACCATTCATTCCTTTTGAGTATATTTTCATTTTCCTTCTAAAAGAATTTTTTATGCTTCAACTTTTGAAAAGTTTTCTTCAATTTCACCAAGTTCTTTTTGAAGCTCAAGAACCATCTTCTTAAGTAAGGTGTTCATCTCATTAGGCTTGTTGATGTCTTTAAGCAATTTTCATATTCAATCATAAACTTATCATAATTGGAATTAGAGTTTACCTCATCTAGATCATCAAAATCCATGAAGCATATGTTAGCGACCTCTTTTTCCCTTACATCATTGGATGACTCTTCACTTTGACTCCAAGTAGACATCATAGCCTTCCTCTTTCTCTCTTGGCTTTGAATAGTCTGCAATTATATTTCATATCCCCTAGCTTATTGTACTTGTAGCAAATTACATCCTTAGCTCCTTCTCTATTTTTCTCTTTCTTTTCTTGAGGGACCTTAGTTCACGAATTTTGTTTCTTCTATTGTAGGTTTTTCAACTGAATTTGTCCATCATCATTAGTTTGTGAGCTCTCTTTTTTATGGGATCAATATCTTCATCAAGGTCCTTCATTTTGGCCTCATTAGTCATTCTTTCCTCTTGTGCCTTGAGTGCATTAATGCTCATCCTCTTACCCTCTTTCTCTTGTCTTTCCTTTTCTGCCTTTGCTAGCTTCATCTCATAGGTCATCAGAGATCCAATGAGCTCTTTAAGAGTTAGCTCTTCAAATTTTTTGCTTTTTCAATGGTATTAGTCTTGGAGTTCCATTTGGTAGGTAGTGATCTTATGATTTTATCCACTCTTTCCGCTTCATGGAAGAATGGTGATAACCACTCAAAAAGTGCATTTTGAAGCACTTAAATTTCATAAATTAAAACTTTGTGAGTGGAAAAAACTCATACTTAACCAACTTTACACGTTGTTAGCCCCAAAACACATTGCTGCGACGCAACACCCAAGCCGAGGTCCGTTGACCGTCGACCTGCCTTCTATTGTCTCATATCATGAGACCCATACTTGAGTAAAATGACCCAATAGGGTCCATCATCCATACTAGTCCATACGGTTACAAGACCATACATTTCTATAGGTCCAAGAGTTATTACATCACTCTTAATACAAAACATATATTAAAACTAGTTCGTTCTAATATATACATAAAACAAGAATCAAGGCCCTGATCCGGCCAACTATAATCGGCCTCTAAGGAGCGCGAATGCCTGCGAAAGGGGATGACGAGGTGAGCTAACACTGGTAGAAGATAAAATCCCAAGGGGCTGTTCCCACCTGGTGCGTGCAGAAATGATCATTTCATAGTCAAACGAGCAACTTGATCCGTGCGTACATGTTGTCTATCCTTGGAAAAAAATCTACATGCATGTATGAGGCGACACTCTACATACCCCAAGTCTGGGTCAACCTCAGGCCCACCACCTAATGCAAGTGCCAATGGGAAATCAATGCCGAGTCAGTCCCGACTCCCATCACAACCCGTAGTCTATGTGATATTTATTGTCGTTTCGTGTCTTTTTGAGCCTTGAGAACTTTTGGGAGTCTCACAGCGAGGTCTGCCCTCCGACATTTTCGGACTTTCATAGGGTGGATGCGCTATCTAACCAGGCTTTTAGGCTTTTCACCTGAGGGGGGTATCTATCTCCTACTTACTTTCACATCCCGACACATTTCATTTCATTTTTGGTTGCTGCTTGTGGAACTGATTGGACTTCATCCCATTCAAAGCCTGATTCAGCACCAAACGTAGTGCCAAATCAGTACCATGTACACACTCTCATGTAATGTGGTGTTACTGCACACCAATGCAATGCAATTTGTGCCATTGCACTCAAACCCATGACCAATGTATGAAGACCTCTACATGGACATTCTACACCGTACACCTTGTGTGCTATGAACACTCATGTCTAATGCACCTGTTTCATATATTTAACATACATGCAGTCATGTTAATATTCCTCATATTAATCGATTACATCACATAGCATACTGCACTACATCTTTTCTATCGTTAGTTCATTCATGTCAACATCATTCAAGCATGTATTAAAATAATTCCAGCCATTGCCAAGCTGAGTAATGTCATAATTCATATTCTGTTCAAGACATAGTATGTTAGTCATACAACCCAATGCATATAATTATTTCCATCTTTATCACACATATATCACATAATTTCACATGTTCAGCATGTTATTCAATTTATGGAAATAACTCGCATTAGCCATTCCCGACCATAAATCCGGCCATGCTTGGCCTCGGAAATAATTTGAACTTAGTTCAGAAAGTCCAGTTTTTTTGTAAATACCACACGAAACATCCAACATGTGATTCCCTACTCAGGCCACATGCAGTCTAAGCATTTCGATTACAAACCGGTTCCGAAAACAGAAGTTCCAGAAACTAGAACGGACCATTCCTCAACTATCCGTGACCCATCCCAATTTTCAGCCTACATTTTGGATGAGAACTTTATCTTATTAAATTCTAGACTCAACGAGCTTTCCGTAGAGTCCAAGAACACACAAATCAGAGTTCGGACGAGAAAGTTATGGCCGTCCAAAGTTGACACGGCCGATTCACAAGGGTGTGCGGAAATTTGGGCACACCCCCATTTGCCATTCTGCTCAGGATTTTGCTATCCCGAAACACAATGTTCTATTTTAGACAGTCCCGAAGCCTATGAAGCAGTGCAAGTATCCACGAAAACCTGAGCAAACCACCTGACATACAAATTCGCCCGAAAACCGAATGAAACCCGTAGGCCATTACGGTCCCTAAGTAAAATAGCAGTGAGAGGAAACCTACCTCTTGCAGCGCGATTCGGGTTCTTCATTTAATGCAGGTCTACTCCCTCTGTGACCTCCCTCCTTTTCCTCTTTCCTTTCCCTCTCTTCCTTTTCTTTTTTTCCTCTCTTTTCTTCTTTCCTTTTCTTTTCTTTTCCTCCCTTTCTCCTTTCCTTTTCTTTTCTTTTCCTTCCTTTCTCCTTTCCTTTCCTCCCTTTCTCTTTTTCCTTCCTCCTCCTTCTCCTTGCTGCTCCCACGGACTGAATTTGAGCTCTGCCACAAACTGGATTTGAACCCCCTATTTTTAGGATTCAAAAGAGCCATGCATGATGACACATGGATTGCCATGTGTCACTCACATGGCTTGCCATGTGTCATCCACATGGCTCGCCATGTGTCATCCACATGGCTCGCCATGTGTCGCCCGACACCCGTCTTCTCGAAATACGTGAAATTTCGACTATCTCGGAATTCAACAAAATTCGACTAGGGAGCTAGATTTCATGAGACGATTCCAATGGTGCAATTTGTTTCACCATTCGAGATCTAGAAAAATCTCAACTTTTCTCTGGACTATTCCGATAAACTATAGTTTTGCCCCCTTTTTTATCTGAAAAATTCAAATTTAAAATTTTCACGGGTTTTACATTACTAATGTTTTTATTGAGTATAGGTACGCTTATAAGCTTTTTTAGATACTTTTACGGCTCTTTGGAATCATGGGTGGAGGAATGAGGACATCTCGGGATCTCTTATGTGAGCTTTGAAGGTCTTGACAGCAATTCAACGAGTTGGGACCTTGATAACATGATTGCACGAAAAATGGAGGCTAGGAACATGTACTGGAGCATTTCTCACCCTATAGTATGAAATTTCACACCAAAGGCCCAGTTTTGAATGCTCATTTCCCGATTTCACACCCACTTAAGGAAGGGTGTGAAATTTTCATACCCTTCCTCAGGCTGTGTGAAAATTATGAGAAACACAAAAAGGAAAGTTCTAAAGAGTCCAAAGATGAGAGGAAGTTCTAAATTAGTTATGTAATCAGTCTAGGATTCTTTTTACTTTCAAATTAGCCCCTAAGATGTAATTCTATCCCTATAAATTAGCATTGGGAAGATCAAATGAACATGCTTAACTTTTGTTCTCCTTTTCTTATACACTTTGTGTTTTAGGGGGATACTTTTTCCTCTGTTTGGAAATAAAGCTTTCAACATGATTTTCTTCAGTTTTATTGTTTTCTTTTACACCCATGGAGAGTTCAACACCCTCTATGAGTGAATAATCTGCTTTCTTAGGGTGAGGTGGATACATTCTACCCCATCATGGCAGATAGTGAGGACAATAGCACTTTATAACAAAAGGTAAACCTTTTCTATTATTTTAGAGGCTTGAAAGTCGGGCATACATTAGTTAGGGGCATCCTGTAGGGATGATAGCAGTCTTGGTTCCTCTAACAATCTATATAGGAGTCTCTTACTTTTCACTTAGATTTTTAGGTACTTAGCAAGGTTTGAGATGTTGGGTGCTTAGGTAGTGCACCTTTAACCCAGCATGCCCAGGGATTGTTTCTTTCCAAGAAACACGAAAGAGTCGGGTTGAGAACCTGTCAAACACCTAGAATATGATCTTAATCTATATCTAGTAAGAGGAAACTAAGCGGGGTTCAGGGGATAGCTAGATGTTGATCTTTCGAGAAGAAGATTGGGACTAATAAAAAAAACCCAATTTGATCCCCCATGGTGAAATTGAATTTGGTGAAACTAAAGCCCGAGATTCTTTTGAATATTGTTTTCAAACAAATCAATCAATTATTGTCTACAACAACGAACTTTTAAAATCTCTTTTAAATTTTTTGTTTTAATTAATCTAACCAAATCGAGCACTTGACTTAAAATTACACCAAAATGGGGAAAACCCATCCTAGAGGACAACCCTAGAACCACTATACATGTAGTAGCTTCGAGCTACCCAGGATTGGAACTAGGTATTATAAATTTTTGCGTTTTACTAGACTCTTAAATCTATACCACCTAACATAGAATGATCCATATGAGTGAGGACCTAAGGGTCATAAATGAGTAATGTAAGTGCCAAAGTATAAATGAAATGAAGTGGAAATGAAATTGAAATGAAGCTTTAAAGTGAGAAAAATGGGAATTAGTTTGTAGCCAAACAAGGCTTAGTGAAGGATTTTGAATAAAAGACCAAATATTGGTCTTTAAGAGACATTTCTCTTATTCCCTCATTCTCTCAATATGCTCATCTCTCTCTTTCTCACACAAATTTCTCTCTCTCAAACTCTCACCGATCGCACCTTCCACTTTGAGAAACCGAAAATCACTTGGATTTCCTTATTCTTCAAGCCATTTTGTCTCCAGTCTAAACCCTAGACCGATCTCGCCTAAGTTGAGAAATCGAAGGACAATCCGTGGTGAGGAATTGCGGCTAAGTCAAGAAGAAAACTAGGGTTTTCGCTCCTTCTTGTAAGGTAATTGTAAATCCAGCCTAGATCTATGGAACCCTAGAATGACTGACTGATTTTCTCGTTTTTTTCTTCCTACGTCTCTTCTTAGTTAAGTTTTGTGTTTGATTTGTCAAAAACGAAATGTTGAGATGAAATATGTTTGTGTTTTTGTTTTGAACCTCAAACGAACTGATTTGAGTGTTTGGTAACTATTTTCAAGTGGATTAAACATGAAAAAGAGGAAAAAAAATTATGAAAACAATGAATGCAGGAAATTTTGGCAAACCTGCGAAAATTTTCCCAGGGGTTGCAAAACTTCACAACCCTTATAAAAAATTTCTCAAAGCCTTGCTTTCAAATTTGATACCAAACTTCAATCGGCCATAACTTTTTCATCTGAACTCTGATTTACGTGTTCTTAGACTCTACGAAAAGCTCTTTGAGTATAGAATCTAACCATATTCCATTAAATGGTAATTGGTTCTCAAATGCATGATAAAAATTTTATTGTAGCACCAAATGTACTAATTGCTTGCTTGTGTTGGTGTTTAAGTTGAGTTTTCCTTTCCCGAATCCCCCTAAGTGTAAGTGAACCGTGTGGGCATCCCATAACCCACAAATAGGATTAAAAATGAGGCACAACAATGCCTAAAATAAATGTTAAGGATTTTCTAAGGAGGAGGAATTAGGGAAAAAAAACCCGAAGAATGTATGGAAAAGGGGAATCGGGTAGAAAGTAAACCAAAATAGAACTCCTAGGATACCCTACTAATAATATGATTGTTAATTTTATTGGAATAGGGGCTGAAAAGGAGGAAAGCTCGAATTGATCGAGATTCCGAGGATTGGAATCAAATGTAACAAGCTTTTTGGTTTGTTCTTCGACTCTCTCTTTTGTTTCCATGTTGGAGTTTGTTCTCCATTCAATCTCTTCTCATTTCAAGTTTTATGATCATTGTTCTATTATTGAAATGATTTTCAACAAACTGCATATTGAAGTGTTTTAATTGATTTGAGGCAATTAATTGTGAAATAGTTGCATATGAAAAAATAGCATAGTATTGAAAAATGGGTATTTGTATATAGATCTTATATAATATATTGTATTTTGCTATGAATGATTTGAATGCCCTTGATAGAATGCTAGTTAAATTCGAGTTAAGGATAGTTAGTATACCAATAAGGAGTCAAATTAAGCGATGTGAGAACAAGCGTAATGATGTGTCACTCGATCCGTATCCAGCGGGGCGGTATCGATAGTGTTCCGCAATTGATGTTTAATAACCGAGTGGAAACGGCCAATGGGGGCCGTCTTGTGTTAAAAAAATGTTTTATCTTGGCTTTATGACCCTAGTGGGACCGTGTTGGTGATTCCGTTATCCTGTGCATCGAAAGCATAGGTTAAATTCGTTTAAGGGCAAAATGATAAAAATACTTGTGAAATGCGTGATTTGTGTTTTAAATGATTTATTGCATATGAAAGTTCATATTTGGAATGATCAATGAGCGAAGTAAATGAATGTATATGAAATGAATATATCTGTTAATAATTTGCATTGATCATTCAAAAAGATTCAAAGGCATGGTTTAGAAAAATTGCATGATTTGACTTAAACTAAAATGGAAGGGAAGTACTATATGAACCACTAAGCATGAATATGTAAGCGCATTGCTTTTATCATCGTGAGTGCTTGAGTGAGCAGTACAAAGACATGAAACACCAATGAATCGATCAGGAGTCAAAGTCACACGGAGGATAAGTAAAGCTCCGTCACATGCATACATGAAATTATTCGACTCATTTTGTACAAACACTATTATGAAAATTGAACTTTGATTATGTTTTGTAAATATTTGGATATTGAAAACGGCTAATAATGTTGCATTGTATAAAGGTGGGAAATAGACCAAATGGGCACGAAATGCCACATCGAATGAAAAAAGATTTTTGTGATCAAATGATGGGCCCCCTTTATGTCAAAGTGGTATTTATGTATATATATTTTCATTGAGTATTTTAAATGTGTGTGGACAAGTAATTGTATTTGGATTATTAGAAATGATTCCAAAAAAAAAGTGAGGATTGCGTCCTTGAGTTCGGCCTCCAGGTTAGGTCCGGTATGGCGGCGTGGGCCGTCACATTTGAGTGGTATCAGAGCCTAGGTTTAGGAAATTTTACAAAATGATTTTTGAAATTGTTTATGATATGTATTACATTTTCATATAAAGGATGATGTGACTCTGATGCGGATTTTTTCGGTCTTAATAGGTAAGCATGGATGGTTCAGGACCTCATAAGGTCAGTGGTGACTTGGGAACTTGCCCATTTAAATATACTAGTGTGGAAGGTGGGCAAGCGTCCCATGCTCCATCGATTCATGAGCAAGGTCAAGTAGCAGGAAGTGCTATTGATATCCTCCAGTAGAAAGCTCATGAACTGCAAGGAGCAGCACAACCAACTACAGTTACTCCTCAATGGTCAGCCATAGAGAGCATGGCAAAATATCGACCCATGGATTTCCTTGGGAAGAAGAATGATGAGCCTTCCATGGCGGAAAATTGGCTCGAAAGAACTAAAGAATGTTGCGGAAAATGCATTGCACACTAGAGGAGAATTTAGAGTGTGCGACCTCACTTCTATAGGATGAAGCTTATCAGTGGTGGGTTTCCGTGACTAGGACCGCACCACCGGAGAGTGTTACATGGGAGTTATTCCTAGCGGAATTCAAGAAACAATATGTGGGTCGTATCTATCTTAGCAATACGAGAAGAGAGTTTCATAATTTGAAACAAAGAGAGATGAGTGTGACTGAGTATCAGAGAGAATTCACCCTGTTGAGCAAGTATGCTCCCGAGATGTTAGTGACTGAGGAAGAGAGAAATGTATGAGTTTGAAGAAGGTACCAATTTTATATTTGGGCCCATGTCATATGATTTTGCCATGATGACTTTTCTAAAATTGTGATATGTGCTCTAAATGTTGAAAGAGTAAAGAAAGAAGAGTATGAAAGAAAAGGCAGAGATAGTGAAAAAACCACAGATAGTTAAGTTCTTATCAATACGGAGTAAATTGAGAGGACCACATGGTTCCTGTAAGCCTACGACTCGAGGGGATCGGCTAAGGCTTAGGTAGTAAGACTATTCTCTAGGCACCATCGGTGCTAGTGCACTAAGAGATTCTTCAGAGGACCATCTCCTCCCTTATTACACACATTGTGGGAGGAAGCACAAAAGAGAGTATTGAGAGATTAACGAGGTCTTGCTTTTGGTATGTGGATCCGATGAGCCTGTGAAAGATTACAAATTCTAGAGCTCATTGGTTCTGGCACTGGACTAGAGTGCAGTTTTAGCAATACAAAAGAGTAACAAGGACAACAAGAGTGTTGCATCACCAAGTGCAACAAGACAAGCGACACATACTATGGGTAGACAGGATGCTCGTGCTCTAAGCATGGCATATGCAATGAAGGCAATGGAAGAGAAAGATGCACCGGATGTGATAGTTAGTAATTTCTATATCTTTGAGACTATTGTACATGCATTGATAGATCCAGGTTCAACCCTCTCTTATATTTGTACTACCATTCCGAGTTTGGGTAGTTTACCGAAGAGTAAAACCGAGTATGACATTTTGGTGACAAATCCACTTGGGCATAGTGTCATTGTGAATAGAGTTTATAGAGATTGCCCAATCAGAATAAGTGAGTATGAGTTTCTGGGAGATTTGATCGAGTTGTCATTTATAGAGTTTTATGTGATATTAAGGATGGATTGGTTGTCCCGACACCAAGTGGTAGTTTATTATAGAATGAAGATAGTGACCTTAAGGACACCAAGTGGAAAGTAAGTGACTTTTATCGCGAGAAGGTTAGGCAGCCTCTCATTTAGTCTCGCATCACTAGAAACGATGGTTTGAAAGAGGTGTGAAGCCTACTTTGGCGTATGTGATAGATACGAAAAAGGAGGAGCCTAGTTTATTAGACATCCCTACTGTTTGTGACTATCTGGATGTGTTTCAGGAGGAATTGTCGGGGTTGCCTCCACAGAGAGAGATTGAGTTCGCAATTGACGTTGTTTCGGGTGGCACACCGACATCCATTACACCGTATAGAATGATTCTAATGGAGTTAAAAGAATTGAAGCTTCAATTGCAAGAGTTGTTAGAGAAGGGATTTATTCATCTGAGTGTATCACCATGGGGAGCTCCAATGCTCTTTGTTAGGAAGAAAGACGGTACACTTAGGTTATGTGTTGACTATAGGCAACTGAATAAGATGACAATGAAGAATGAATATCCGTTACCCAGGATAGATGACTTGATGATGATCTTAAACTCATTTATTTTTAATCCATTTTTCTAGCTTATTTTAGTACAATCAGATATGTTTTAATGCCAAATTATGGAATATTCACATACTTTGTGTTTTGCAGGTTTTAATTCAAAAAGGAGAAAATTCCAGCAAGAAAGAAGAGAAAAAAATAGCAATTTCAATAGTCTATGTCACGACAGAATTTTTTGTGTCGTGAAAAATGCCGAAGAAAATAGAAAAGGAACTCTATCGCTACAAAAGACAGTGTGTCACGATAGAAAATGGGAAGAATCTAACAATTCAGCAGAGACAAAGAAAGTTTATGTTGCGATAAGGTTTTTCAACAAGATGTCAACACCATGAAGAATCTGTTGAGACAAAGAAGGTCATGTCATGACAAATGAAACAAATATAAAGCAGAAACTATGTCACAACAAGGGATCGTCTGTCACGACACTAATTATTGCAACATGGAAAATCTTGTTGAGATAGAAGAAGAGCTTCAGAGAAAGACCTTTGTCGCGACAAGGTAATGTTTTTCACGACACTGAAAGAAGAAGTATCTGCTTCGACAAGGTGATGTATGTTGCAATGCTGAAGGAAAAAGAGACACTGGTTGCGACAGATAAACAAGGTCGTGACATATGATGTTTTCTTAATGAACTGATCTAGTCGCAATAAAAGAATCCAATGTTGTGACATACTTCAAGTTGAAGAGATGTTTCTATGTCACAAAAAGGATCTTAAGGTCGTGACACAGAGATAAGCTGAACATTGATAAACAAGGTCACAATAGGCT
Source organism: Tetrastigma voinierianum (assembly GCA_016808115.1). NCBI lineage: Eukaryota > Viridiplantae > Streptophyta > Magnoliopsida > Vitales > Vitaceae > Tetrastigma > Tetrastigma voinierianum. Next base: position 1,037,522 of record JAEQBH010000384.1, read on the forward strand.
TTTCCATGTATTGACAAAGATTCCAACACAAGGAAGAGAGGTCTTGTTGCGACATAACAGAATTGGATCACAACACAAAGATGAGCTGAAATAAAAAAGTCTTGTCATGACATAAAAACTTAGTCACGATAGAAAACATCGAAAACACCAATAGACTATGTCGTAAGATCAAAATGAAGTTGCAACTAGAAATCAAGTTAAGTCTTGTGAGATACGTAGCGACAAACTTTCTGAATTACTTAACAAAAATGCGACAATACAGAAACATTATTCCTGACAAGAACCAACAGGAAAGATGTCATGACATAAAAACTAAGTCACAACACCAATTTGAAGAAGGTATACGAAAATCTTGTCTTAACCACCGATTTAATCGATAGCCATGACATAACTATTCCAGTAACCGCACATGAGATTGTCACGACATATAATGGATAGAACGACAGGCCTTGCAAGACAGATTGTTAAAGAGCCAAATAAGATCTGTCGCGACATAATGAATATCTTTACGAAGAAAGAATGTTGTCGTAGTGAATCTAAAGCATAAGGAAGCGGTCGCGACAAAACTTCTTCATCTGTATTAGAGACCTCTTGATAAAGAATTAAAACTCTTCCACAACAACACTTTCAGGTCGAGACAGAGAGTGCAATTTGGGCCAAAATTTTGGGGATCCACAATGTAGCCTCGAATTTAGGGCCCAAACTTATGGGGCTCTATAAATAGAAACAATTTGAGGAAAGTGAGGCATTCAGTCGGCGGAAAAACTAGAGCATCTGGGGAGCTGAGGACTCTTAAGTATTATATTTTTCTTTTATTTTATTTTATTTTTCTTTTCTTCGTAGATTAGATTTAGCGTAGACTTTCAATTTGTTTACTGGACCTGAAACAGTGAATTGTTCAGAAGTTTAGAAATTGAGCTAAATTGTTGAAGATAAATTTTGATTACTGTTTGAATATAATGAAATCTAGATAAAAGTTGGAATTCATTTCTTTCAGTTGATTACAGATACATTAGAAATTTCCTGATCAGTATTTCAGTGTTCACTGTTATTTAGTTTTTGAGAAACACAACTTACCTTTGAGAAAGATCTGATGTTAGTTATGGTCTTTCCTGCATAATTAGAAAGAGATCTATTGGATTGAGGAATTTTGAGTTTATTTGGATAGTGTTGTTCCATGAAGTGGTGTTCCCAATATTAGTAACTTAAACCCATTTAAGGACCGTTGTTTAGCTTTGATTACCAGGAGGCCCTCTGAGTGACATAGAGATGGAGATTCTTGAGAGCATGGATGCATTACTTAGGGGTATGCTAGACTAATATTGAAGAACTAATAAGCTTTGAAAGATTACTTAGATAAATCATAAATTTACTCATGGTTTGAGAATTAATTTAATGATCTATCAATTTAATCAATTAGAGACTTCTCCTTGGTCTTGAGGAATGATCTTAATCTTGTATTAGATTGGATATAATCAAGGAAAGTGAGAACTCTTTAAGATTTTATGGATGAGACATCACTCATCTTGTAGAAATCTGGAAAATGGCCTTGTCTTGGGAAACAAGAAATCTATAGTCATAAGAAATGGGTATGAAGTATTGGAAAAGAAAAATACATAGATCTTATAAAGAAAATCTGATTACAAGTAATTGGTTAGACACATGTTTCAGAAATGAACATGACTCTCTAATCAGTAAAATGTATGGTTAAGGGATAAATCAAAACTATACTACCTTGCCTCTTCGAAAATTTCAGATTCCAATTCATGATAGCATATAATGAGATTATGTTATAGGAATTGATAATTTCACAGAAGTGAAATCCCAGTGTCTACTTCCAACAATAATCTGGTTCAGTCCAATTTAGGTCTAGGATTTTAAAATTTCCTTTTAATATAGATGTAGAAATTCAGGTAGAGGAATTCTTAATTAGGTTACTGAAAATTTTATGAAACGAAAGTTCAAATAGTGTGGAACTTGAGAAGTTGGGGTAGTTGAACTTTAAATTATTTCCAATCTCTGTGGGAACGATATCCAAATTTATAGGTCCACTTTTATTACTTGTACGACCTGTGCACTTGCAGCATTATGACCAAACTAAATCTTCAATAAATTCATTGACAAATCATTTTGTTTTGAGCATACAAGTCTATTTTGTCTAAACAAGTTTTTGGTGCCTTTACTCGGGATTTGTTAATAGTCCTTTGATGTTGGCAACTGAATAAGATGACAGTGAAGAACGAATATCAGATTGCAAGATAGATGACTTGTTCGACTAGTTGAAAGGTGAAAGTGTCTTTTCAGAGATTGACTTGTGATATGGGTATCATCAATCAAGGATTAAGGATGCGGATGTTCATAATACGGAGTTTAGAACGCTGTATGGACATTATGAGTTCCTTATAATGCTGTTTGGGTTGACAAATGTGCCGACGACTTTCATGGACTTAATGAATCGTGTTTTCCGACCGTATGTTGATCAGTTTATCATGGTGTTTATAGATGACATCCTTGTGTACTCAAAGGATCGGGAAGATCATGATACACACCTTTAGGTAGTGCTAGAAACCTTGAGAAAGGAATAGTTATATGCAAAACTGAGCAAATGTGAATTTTGGTTGAGATAAGTGTCTTTCCTTGGACACGTTATATTAGAAGAAGGAATTTGAGTGGATCCAAAGAAGATAGAGGTGATCATTGAATGGAAACCACCGAGAAATGTCACGAAAGTGGCAGAGTTTCCTGGGATTGGTCAGTTACTACAGAAGGTTCGTTAAGGGGTTTTCGATGACTGCGACCCCGATGACAAGAATGCTCCAAAAGAATGTGAGATTTGAGTGGAGTGAAAAGTGTCAAGCTAGTTTTGAAAAGTTGAAAGCATTCTTAACCGAGCCATCGGTTCTTACTTAGCTGACCTACGGTAAAGAATATTTGAATTTTAGTGATGCTTCATTAAATGGACTTGGATGTTTTCTTATGCAAGAGGGTAAAGTGGTAGCTTATGCTTCAAGGCAGTTGAATCCGCATGAAAAAAACTACCCTACGCATGATTTGGAATTGGCCACCATTGTGTTCGCATTGAAAAAATGGAGACACTATCTTTATGGAGAAAAGTGTTTCATCTACACCGATCACAAAAGTCTTAAGTATTTACCCTTGCAATGAGAGCTTAACTTGAGACAACATAGATGGATGGAATTAATCAAGGATTATGATTGTGTGATCGTTTATCATCCCAGGAAGGCCAATGTAGTATGAATGCTGCAGTATAAAGTTAGTCCTGAGAAGCGGTTCAGTGTTGAATGCTCATTTGTCATTATCAGGAGCGATGGTGCAATAGTGCGAATTGATAACAAAACGGTTGTTCATCAGTACTAGAGGCACAAAATAATGATGAGAAAATTGCTGCAATTGTAAATCATAACAAAGTGGGGAAAGAAATTGAGTTTACAGCGAAAGAGGATGGATTCTTATACTATAGAGATTAGGTTTGTGTCCCCAATGACGATGAATTGAAGAAATCCATATTGAAAGAGGCACACAGTGGATCTTTTTCTATGCATTTGATTAGTGCCCAAAAAGTGCTATTTTGAACCCTATTTATTATAGGTTTTGAGTGCTTTTTGTGTACTAATCATTCTAATTAACCCGATTTACACTTTAAGGTCCCTACTATTCCTCTGCCACATTCGCATTTGTGGCTAATTTATAGTTTTTTAGAATGGTAAGCCAAATTATCGAGTCAATTCAAACACGAAGAACCCGAGTTGAACTCATCATTGCATATCAAATCCCAGAAGGAAAGAATAGCAAAATACAAAGAAAATGGAGCGTAGCACAAATTGGGTGTGAGAAATTGTCTGCAGCATACTTGTTCACCCCTCAGTCCACTATTTAGCTTTTGGCAGTTTTTGTTACAATTTCTTGTTTCTTCCCATTTTATCCTTGTAATAGCTTTTGGTTTTGGTTTTTTTGGTAATTTCCTATACACTGAGCACCTATATAAGTCTCAATCTGTGAAAACTTTGAATCACTTCACTTCGACAATAAAGTTTTGACGGGAAGCTTTCAGCACTCCCGTCTTTTTCTCTTATGCTCCATTTTCTTCCCTTTTCTTTCATTTTATCGAGTACTTAAACACCCCTTGAGGATGACAACTCAAGGGATGGTTGGTTAAACCCCCTCATCCTTGAAGAGGAGGGCTACTAGGCTTTGGATTTGAGGTAAACTGACGGTCCTTTGTTTTTAACGTAGGCATTTATTTTCAGTTATGTTCCTATCCTTTACTCTAGGTTTAAATCTCCTAGATACATCTTGATTGACCAGTATTTGGCAATCTTTTAGGGTTCATTGGATGCTTATTGCTAGATTCAGTGATATTCATTAGTTGCCTTCTATTTATTCTTTGTAAGATGGAGTGGGAGGTAGGTTTTCCTTTGTCACAGGACCATGAATGTTAGTTAATTTATCTTTCAAAAGGAAAATTATTAGGGTTTGGTTTTTTTATAATAAGCAAATATCAGGTTCGGGGAAATGACTAGCAGGTCATCCTCCCAATGCGAGGAGAAAGGGACGAGGACCTCTCGATTCCTAACTGAGATCTTAAAAAGCAGTGTGATGCTTCAAGGAGTTCTTTTATATTTATTTCACCTTATTTTTCGGTTTGCAAACCCAGCCAAACTCCCACTATTTTCAAAACACGAAAATCAAATTGAATTCACCATTTTGAGCCTCTTGTAAATCATTTGGTACGAAAATATCCCCATGTTTGATCCTAGGCGTATCTTTGCGGTAGTTCTGTTTACGGTAGTAGATAATTTAGGTTATAAATTTTGTTGATTCATAACACCTATTGTGGCACGAATCAAATGGCGTCGTTGCCGGGGATGGTGCCTTAATCTGAGATGATGAGTTGTTGTGATGCTTGTAATCCTCGTACAAGTAGTGGTGACCTTACAAACCTTTTTTGAATTCCATTGTTTAAATTCAGTTTTTTTTTTTCGTTGATCCTTCTTTGTTTCATTTTTATGAATAACAGTCATTTTATTTCTTAGCTAACACGATCTTTTGGCGAATACATTTGTTTGTTCTTTGCTTTGTCTCTTTTTGTTTCACAGGTATTTATGTACCACTGGGATGAATATATCGGGTAGATTGCAAAGAGTTAGTACACCAATTGAACAAGGTTGTGAAGTCAGCGTACACAGTGAGAAAATGGATCCTCTACACGAGAAGAACAACAAAGTCGGCATAGATACAAATAAATCACACCAACATAACCGTGTTGAGGACCCACATACACCCTCCACAGAGTTAGTGCACCTTCTGCGTCATACCCTAAGCGTGAAGTGGTAGTAAGACTCTGTTGATGCCTCTACTTCCACTTTTCATGGGACTGGAGATGAAAATCATATACGCATATCGGGAGTTCGAGAAGTGCGCCTTGACTTTTAAAGAAGGTGTGTCTGACATGGACTTGCTTAAGTTGAAAGAATTTCCATTGCAAACCTTTAAAAGAGCGAGGCCAGATTTGGCTCAATTCCATTGAGGCCGAGAACAATTAGAAATTGGGCAGACTAAAGTGAATTTTGAAGAAATTGCAAATACAACTAAGACCAATAGTTTGAAGAGGCAAATCTACACTTACTTAGCCTACGATAATGAGAAGTTTTATCAGTGTTGGGAGAGGTTCATGGAGACCATCAGTGCATGTCCACACCATGGGTTCGATACATGGATGCTTGTGAATCACTTCTATGATGGTATGTCTCAGAGCCGTAGACGACAAGCTGGAAACCGTGTGGAGGGGACTACTGACGAAGCACCCGGATGAGCCATGGACTTTTGAATATGTGGCTGGAAACCTCCAAGGAATGGGACGGGCAGATCAAGAATTTGAAAAAATGAGGCCTTCAACCCACCAAACAGGGAGGCATTTATGCACTCAGAAGACACGGGGATGAAAGAAAAGCGACCACTTTGACTGAAGGTTCGGAAGGCTTGAATGTAAATCGGCATAGAGGATTGCAGCGGTGATTGAATTGCACGCATCTCACTGACTGTTTTAATTGTGGTCAAGTAGCCAGCAGAGGAGACATTGTCCGATGGTTCAGCCGATTGAGGACTTGATGCAAGAGCATGCCCATGTATTAGGTCAAAATAAGCCACCGAAAAATGCTCCGTATGGCAACACCTATAACCTTAATTGGAGGAATCATCCGAACCTATCATGGAAGCCAAAACCCCCTGCAAATGCTCCCGAAGAAGCATAAAAGCAACGATTTAGCTCCGCTCGGCTACTTGTGTGACCTCCACACTTTCTCTGTGAGCAAGCAATTGAATTCAAGCAAGAGTGGTAAGTACCTTTGTGGAGGAACAAAAGTGTTGAATGTTCAGAGCTAATCAGAAAATGGAACAGTAGAGAGCTCGCTCAACAAGAAAATAGATAATATACGATACGAGATCTCCAACAAATATGACAACTTGCAAAGTTCCATTTCCAGGTTGTCTAACTAGCAGCAGGGTCCTGAAAAGGGGAAATTCCCTTCCCAGACACAACAAAACCCGAGGGGAATGCATGAGATAAGCTCCACCAGTGATCCCAATGCAAGAATTTATGAAGTCAAAGTAGTAGTAACGTTCAGTGGTACGAGAGTGAGACCGGTAGTCGGACTTGACGAAAGCAGCAGTGGATTTGAACCCTTTAGAGGAAGAACAAGCAGGGGAAGGGTGAAACATAGTGTACCTCTCCTTTCCTACAAATGCAGAAAGTAAAGTCAATTATTCAAACTGAAATTTTAAATTACTACGGTGAAAGGTTAACATCCCTCTTCGATATGATCAAGCAAGTCCCCACGTATGCAAAGTTTTTGAAGGACCTATGCACAGTAAAAAGAGGCCTTAATGTGAATAAAAAGGCCTTTTTGACTGAGCAAGTGAGTGCCATCATTGAGTGTAAGACTCCTGTGAAGTATAAAGATTCGGGGTATTCTACAATCTCCGTTAACATAGGCGGCACTTACATTGGAAAAGGCATTCTTTGGATTTGGGCAGTGTTAATCTACTACGCTTTCCATGTATCATGACTTAGGCTGGGAACACAGCCAACCACTATCACTTTGTCTCTAGCCGATAGGTCCATCAAAATACCAAAGGGGAAAGTTGAGGATGTTTTGATTAAAGTGGACAAATTCTACTATCCAGTAGATTTTGTAGTGCAAATCTTAGAGTAGGTCGCGATGGGGCTAACACATGTCTTTAATCATCCTCGGAAGGCATTCTTGGCCACTTCGATGCGATCATTAATTGTCGAATAGGGTGATGCGGCTAACCTTTGGAAATATGACCTTAGGTTCAATATCTTCCATCTGAGCAAAAGCACATGCATAACAAGAGGATGTAGTGAAAGAGGTTTGTGCGGATGAGGCCATTCTTGAAGAATAAGCAAATGAGCTGCTTGTCGCGAGATTTATAACAGGGAGTTGGTTGAGCAATAATGAGAACCCTGACGAGGCTTGGAAGGTGAGCATCTTTGCTTGGGCAATGGGAAGAAGGTTGAAGTTTACCTCTACTTATTGGAAGTGAGGAACATGGTCCTCAATAGTTAGATCTTAAGCCCCTACCTATTGAATTGAAATATGCATTTTTGGGAGGAAAAATGCATTGTCCAGTAGTGATTTCTTCACTATTAAGCAATCCACAGGAGGTTAGTTTTCTTCAAATCCTCCACAGGAATAAGAAAGAAATCTGATGGAAGATTTCCGATTAGAAAAACATCGGCTAAGCCAAGTATCACCCCCATCATATCTACTTAGAAGAGGAATCGAAGCGGTTTATTAGCCTGGAAGAGAAGACTAAATCGGCATATGTAAGAGGGAGTGGTAGGAGTGGAAGTGTTGAAATTACTCTAGTAGGCATCATATACCCCATATCAGGTAAGCTCTTGGGTAAAGTCAGCCCAAGTAGTACTAAGAAATCAGGGGGTTTACGGTGCTCAATGAGATGGGGAGAATGCCCACTGGAGCTTACTCTGGGTTGGAGGGGTATGTATCGACTCTGAAGGGAATAAGGTGGCCTTGAAAGGATCGCTCCTTTGCCTTCATGGACTAGCTCCTAGAGAGGTATCGAGGTCATCCTTCTATTACTTTTAAATGGGTATTGGCTATTTCGGATCGAGATCGCTCTGGAGTGATCAAGAAAGAAGACTACTTTAAGCTTGTCCTTTTGGTACATATGCCTATAGGAGGATGCCCTTACAGTCTATGTATTTTGAAGCCACTTTTCGGTTCTGTCTGCTCAGTGTACCGTTGATATGGTGGAGCGTATTATGTGGAGGGATTTATATGAATGACATAAGTTCTGCAGGGGAAAGCAGGTGATCTCGTCATTTTGGAAGCTGTCTCGCGGATGCATCGAAGAAAGAACCTAATCTTAAATGGAAAAATGCCATTTTATGGTATATCAGGGCATAGTGTTGGGGCACATCATTTCCGAGAGGGGAATTGAAGTGGATAAAGCCAAGGTAGAATTGATCTCAAAATTTCCACCTCCTACTAATGTGAAGACAGTGCGTCAATTCTTGGGACATGCAGGTTTCTATCGCAGGTTCATCCGAGACTTCTCAAAAATAGCTATGTCGCTCTACAAACTCCTTGAAAAAGATGCAAAGTTTGAATGGGATGCAGAATGCCAACAAAGGTTCGAGGAGCTTAAGGCATGTTGACTACGACACCCATTGTGAGCCACGGTAGCACTTGCCTTTTGGTATATACGATGCTAGTGACCTTCTTTGTCGGGCGGTTCTCAAACAAAGTAGAGGAAAATGTAGTGTGATATCACGAGCAAGATTAAATGAAGCTAGGAGAAACTACAACTACGGTTAAGGAGTATATGATGGTCTATGCTTTAGATAGTTCAGATCTTATTTGGTGAGGTTGAATCTAGTGCCAATCTTCACGGATCATTCGACATTGAAATACTCACAAAATAGAATTCCAAGGCTCGGGTTATTAGATGGGTTCTATTGCTGCAAGAGTTCAACATCGGTTAGAGATAAGAAGAAGGGTGTGGAGAGCGTTGTTACGATCATCTCTCGGATTAACCATAGCGCACAATACCCCTGGCCCTCCCGTATTATGGGTCCCTAAGAGGTCTCTCTTGACGGTGGTATAGCACCATGGTATGGGTCACATTGCAATTTTGGTAATAGGAGTTGCAGTGGGTTAGACTGACCGCAAGGACAAGAAGTTCTTCCATGCAAGGGTTCATTCGTACTATTGGGAGAAGCCGTATTTGTTCAAGTATTGTGCAGATCAGATAATAAGGAAATGTGTGCCGGAAGAAGAACAAGAAGGGATTCTCAGCCATTGCCATGATAGTGCGTGTGGAGGGCATTTTGCTTCACATAAAGCGGTATGAAAGTCTTTGCATTCGGGCTTTATTGGCGTCATTGTTTAAGAATGCCTACCATGTGCAAGCGTGTGATAAAGTGCGAAGAATGGGAAAAGATTTCCCGTCGTCACATGATGCCACCCAAACCCCATTTTAGTAGTTGAATTGTGTGATGTATGGGGCATCGACTTCGTGGGACCATTTCCTACTTCAGCCATTTGTGCCCCATCCTTGTGAGGTGGACTATGTCCAAGTGGGTTGAAGACGATTGCCATGCGGGGCGGTGACCACGGAAGCGGTGCTAAATTCCCGAGGAGAGCATTTCTCTAGATTCGGAGTTCCCAAAGCAATTATCGGTGATGGAGTTCTCACTTCCTTAACACTTCCCTTTGAGAACCTCTTATCAAATATGGTGTTAAGCCTGAGTAGCCACCAGTATCATCCTCAAACCGGTGGTCAAGTGGGCTACCAACAGAGAAATAAAGACCATCTGATGAAAGTTGTTAATTCTAAGCGGAAGGGAGGTCTTTAAGGCTTCTAGGCTTCCATTGTGGGCATAAGAGACAACATACAAGACCATCTCGGCATGTCCCGTATCACTTAGTTTATGTGCAAGGCTTGCCATTTACCGATAGAAATCGAATACAAAAGCAGTTGTGGGCAATGAAAGTTTAGACATGGATATATGAGCAGAAATTTGGCCTAAAGAATGCTTGAGATTGATGAATTAGAAGAAGGCGAAAGCGACGCCTACTTCAATTCCAAAATTGCAAAGGATAAGCAGAAGAAGTGGCATGATCAGCTCATAACCTGGAAAACTTTCAATCAGGGGGATCAAGTCCTCCTGTATGATTCGAAGCTCCATCTATTTTCGGGCAAACTCAAATTGCGATGAACGGGCCCATTGTCATCTCTCAGCATATCGGAATGGTTTAGTTTGACCTTATCGGCCCGAGAGGACAAAAGAGTATTAAGTTAGCAGACAAGAGTGAAGCCCTATGTTGTTTGCCGCTCTACAGAAGAGGAGGAGATATGCCTCCTTGATCCTCCATAACTGACATTCTAGCCAGTTGGTCGGTCTCCGATGAGACAGCTTCTTGACTCAAAATTTTGTTTCTTTATTGGCCCAATTTTAATTTATTTTATTTTTAGTATTTTTTATTTTTTTATTTTATCTTAGTTTTTGTTTAAATCTTCTGGTATCTTGCAACCTCATTTTTTTTTAGCTTTTTATTTATTTATTTTGTTTTTTCTTTTGCGGAAGAATTGCTAGTGCGGGAACAAAATTGCCACACTAGCTATAGTCTGAAAATTCGCCTGTGTAAATTTTATAAATGGTCGTTTAGAACCAAGGAGGGTTCCTTCGACTTCATAAGCACCATAAAGGTCCCCATTCTCTTTTAGCTACTGTGAACACCTCCCGTGCTGAGCCTGCCTCCACTTTGACCGCGGCGCCTGCTTGCTCCCCCGATACACGCCTTGCATCTACTTAAGCCTCCTCCATGGTTGCACACGTGGAGGACATCGATATAGGCTCGGGGTTGGATGGTTCCTTCCCGGAGATGCAGCGAGCACTTCAAAGTATCGTGAGCCATCTCATTTCGGGGTGTCGGGCGCCTCTGCTTTGTCTCTGTTATATCCATGATCGAGTCCGGCCTCTGCGTATCCCGAAGGAGCCTTAGGGTCTTGAGCCCCATCGGGCGTCTGATACCCGGGTGAGGCCTCGCCCCCTATCCTTTTGTGCATCCTACGGCCTCCACGGAGGGTAGGCCGGCCGGGGGGAGTCTTCGCGTTCTAGGCTGAGACCTTCGCGGTCTCGGTTGCCTAGAGTCTTGCCGGTCATCGCCTCGATTATCCCACAGCCGAGAGGATTAGGCGTCACTATTTCCTTGTGACCGTGCAGAGAATGTGGATATCGTGCAAGGACTTTCCGCGGAGAGTCTGATAAGATATACCGGCGACGTGGACCCACGGTTCCGAGATTCTATGCGGTTGGTCCACAGGTATTCGCTGCTGCCGTTTATGACTCCGAGGCAATTTTTCTATCCCCGGGTGGTTCTTGAGTTTTACCATATGACATCCCAGGGAGTGTCAATTCAAGCGCGGCTTCATTGATATAGATTCGGCGGAGTCTGGGAGTGCGAGGCCAAATATCACGGCCCCGCTCTAAGGCTGCCGGTAGTTACGACTAACTCGGATTATCGGCAGTGGCCTCAGCCATCGCCTAGAGAGATGGTTTGCTCGCTCTCTCGAGATACAACAGCCGAGACTATCCTTGTGCGGAGGCACCTTTCTCCGCATATGCTCCTCATAGATCACGTACTGAGGGCTAATCTGTTCCCGCTTCAGCACTATTTGTAACATAGGGAAGCTATTTTAGAGGCTCTATATTAGATATCTGAGGGTTCACGGTTCAATCAGCGAGCTTATCATGATCGCCGCCATGAAGAAAGGTCCGCAAGGGCGACTGACGAGTCTATTCCGCACGATGCAAGATTTTTATGCCATGTGTTAGAGAACCTCGGGTTCCCAGAGGAACCACGTATTGAGCGTCGGCAGAGTTGTGCTATGATTGCATCCCATGAGCGGACCCTATCTATGCAGCGCTCTTTTCTGTTTTGCCAGCAAAAGGATATCGTGGATGATTATGCAAAGGACCTGCCTAGGGATGAGCAACATGTCCCAGTGGTGGAGATAGAAGGGACCTCAGTTTCGGATTCATCCCCTCCAGTTCTGCCTCCTCCTGAGACTGAAGGCCCGTCCTCCACATCACAACAGCCATCCGAGCACATCCTTGTCACTTCTAGGGATTTCTTGGTTGTTATGGATGTCGTCCGCACATTTGCTACCACTTCTGCATCTTTAGCGGCTTCACAGACGGCGTGGCGGCGGATGGCCCGTTCATTGCTCTCATGCGAGAATCGGGCTATTCTTCTTTGAATATAGAGCCACCTTGGCCTCCCACCAGTTACCGTGACAGCACCTATACAGCCCACCACTCATGGACAGTCCGTCGTATCGGCTTCAGCAGCTTCTTTGGATGTGCTTGCACGGCCGTGGCAGTAGCTTCTGATCCGCCAGCTTCTACACCACCAGCACAGTGAGGAGGTCGCACTTCCTTCTCTAACTTTCCGATCCCTACCTAGTGAGGACACAGTGATGCTTTGGTTGGGGGGGAGAGTTAGCGTCGGAAGTGGCATTTATCATACTTATGTTTTGTTTTTTTTTATACTTGTGTTGTTTTAGTTTTATCAACTGCCTACTTGTCTTGTATGGGACTGTTTTGTTAGTATGTATTAGCCAATAGTAGGCAGTGATAAAATGAAAATGTGCCAAAAGATTGCTTAGGGTTACAATTTTGGGGGCTTATATAGACCACCCAATGTATGAAAATACAAGAAAGCCTAACATTTTGGCTAAAACAAGGGACAAGGAGGTAATACACCAAAATGAAGTCGATTGGCATTAATTCTGAAGTATGTGAGAATGAAAGATTTCGCTAGAGGCGAACAATTTAAGCTGGGTAAGCGAAAATTTCGCTAATATGAATTAAAGCCTAGTGTAGTACGAGAGATAGCGAAATCAGAGAATTTAAGCTAGGCAACAATTCGCTAGCTAACTAAAATTTAACTAACTAGCGAAATTTTAAGAGTGGAAAGTGTGAACTTCGCTAGGAAACGATGCATAGCAAAATTTTGAAGCCTAGCGAAATTTCGATTTCATAGGATTGCGAAAATTTTATTATGATTGCGAGAATTTTCGCAATCAGCAACCCACCGCAATCTTAAGCGAAATTTCCTAAATTGCTGCTCTTAATTTACTCACTATTTCCATACTGCATCGTTTTCCAGCTGCCTTCATTCCTTCATTGAATCTTGGTATGTTTGAAGGGCGATAAAATGGGTTCAATCTTCATGGTTAAGCATATATCTACGATATTGAACTCTCAAAGATGCATGAAAACACGCAAAACAACCAAAATAACCTCCTAAGCGGCATAAGTGATACTAAGAAGACACGAACACTTTAATTGGCATTATTGACATGATTAGTGCGCAAAAGCACTCAAAACCTGCTCGATATAGGGCTCAAAATAGCACTTTTGGTGCTAATCACACGAGGTGCTCATTATTTGGTTGGGAGCCTGCTGGAAACTTAGTGTTAAACTGCAGTTGGATGGAGTGGATTTTAAGCGAGTTTTATGTCTTTGGAGTATTTCAAATGAATTCAAAGTCCGGGGTGAAACCTATAGAGTTTGTGGTCAAAATATCCTCATGGCTTGATGCCCTAAACCTTCACTGGTTAGGAGTAGTTAGTTAATCCCCATTACATGAACTTTGGTGAAGTCGAACCCTCAGCATTGCACCCTAAAACGCAAAAAGAATTGTGTAATAAGGGGACAGGTCCTAATCTATTTAGGTTGGTTAACATACAAGGTTATGGCATTAGCTCGATTTGGGGGGGGGGAGAGCGTACAGTTTCGTAGTTTATGATTGAGACCTGATCAAACAAACCCGTAGCTTTTTGTAGAAGAGCCTGGTTCAAGCCCCGAGGAGGGAGCTTGTTGGTCAGTCAACGCGGTATAGTTTTCATTCCATCGAGATGGTTATTATCTTAGGTTTTCGTGATTCTCATCGTAGGCTATGCATTACTTGTACAAACCTTTTTGACCTCCCATGTTTTTGTTCTCTACTTGTTGATTACTTATGGCATTGCTACAGGACTAGCAATATGTAGGTTAGGTGTGATGGGTGTAGTGCTATTTGAACCCTATTTTATTATAGGGTTTTGAGTGCTTTTTGTGTCTTAATCATTAATTAACAGATTTGCACATTAAGGTCCCTACTATTCTACTGATCGCATTTTGTGGTTAATTTTATAGTTTTTGCAAGATAATCAGGCCAAAATTATCGAGTCAATTTAAACACGACGAACCCAAGTTGAACTCATCGTTGCGGTCAGGATCGGAAAAGGAAAGAAAGAGCAAAAATACAAAGAAAATGGAGCGTAGCACGGGGTGGGTGCGAAATTGTCTCTACAGCGCCTTGTTCACCCTCCGATCCTTTGTTCGGCACGCAGTTTTTGTTACAATTTCTTGTTTTCTTCCCATTTTATCCTTTTAAGCTTTTGGTTTGGTTTTTGGTAATTTCCTATACACTGAGCACTTATATAAGTCTCAGTCTGTGCAAACTTTGAATCACTTCACTTCGGCAATAAAGTTTTGACAGGAAGCTTTCAACGCTCCCGTCTTTTTCTCTTATGCTCCATTTTCTTCCCTTTTCTTTCATTTTATCGGCTGCCAAACACCCCTTGAGGATGACAACTCAAGGGATGGTTGGTTAAACCCCTTCATCCTTGAAGAGGAGGGCTACTGGGCTTTGGATTTGAGGTAAGCCAGCAGTCCTACGTTTTTAACGTAGGCATTTATTTTTCGATTATGTTCCTATCCTTTACTCTAGGTTTAAATCTCCTAGATACATCTTGATTAACCCGGTGTTGGCAATCTTTTAGGGTTCATTGGATTCTTATTTTTGGATGCTTCTCCATTGAGACTCATTAGTTACCCTTTACGAATCATTGTAGGATGAGTCAAGATAGATTTTCAGCATGGGGAACCATAAATGTTAAATAAGTAACATCAAAAGGAAAATTATTAGGGTTTAGGTTTTGTAATGCCAAATGAAGATTCGGTTAGGGAGATGACTATAAATCCTCCAGCGAAGAGAAATTAACGGGGACCTCTCGGTTAGCCTAGGATCTCTTAAGCTGGAAGTGGCCCAATGCTTCATGAGAGTTCTATTTACATTTTATTTTATTTCTTTTTCGGTTTGCAAACCACCGACCTTTGTTTTTTATCACCACCTTAAAATCAAGGCGAATTCTAAGTTTTGTTTTCCTCAGATCATTTGTCTGAAGAAAACCCCATCCACGTGTTCGGCCTAGACCACTCCTGGGGTAGAAACGACTCTACGCGTAGGAGGAACTCACGGGCCCCACAAATGACTGTTGATTCAGATCACCCTACCGTGTACGAATCAAATGGGCGCGTTCGCGGGGATGGTGCCTAAGTGCGAATGATGACTTGTTGGTGCATGATCCTCATCACAAGTTTGGTGAATTTCTTTTTATATTTCATAGTCATTTTTTATTTTATTTTTATTTCATAAAAAGAAAAAAAAAACGGACATTCTGAGAATTTGTTTTTGTGTGCCATGTTATCTTCTTGAGTTACATTTAAGATGGGTTTGAATTGTGACCCATGATGGAAGAGGAAGCCAATCTGGTGAATGTTGAGTGGAGTAATAGGCGTAACCATGACAATAATGAGGGACATAGAGACCAATGGATGAGTGCACCTGTCTATAATGTTCCCTTAACTTATATACCTCCTGCTCCTCCATTTTACCTCGACTTCCCGGTAACAACTTCTACCCACCCTTATCCACATTGAACAAGCCATCTGAATTTGAGCAAACAAGTGGACAATTCTCATAGAGAGGATAATAGAGGTGAGTCATTCATTCAATAGAAATTAAGGCGTTAGAGCTCACCCGGGACAGGTGGGATGAGGATGAGACAGAGGTGATCTGAAGTGGGATCTGGAATCCATATCTGAAGCCAGCAGTGGTTGTTGAAGGAAGAGAGAATCGGGAGATGGGGGCTGGATTACAGTTTTGAAGTGAAGCATTAGTTGACCTGGAGGAAAGAGTGAAGATGATTGAGTGAAATCTTTGGACTGGATCTTACGAATCAAGTGTTAATTTTGGCGCTGGACAAGAAAAACCAGGCCAGTGTGATGACTAAGGAGACGGTGGTATAGAAGCGGTTGAGGAAAAGCCACAAAAACTGCCTTCAGCCAATTCCTTGGCCGGAACCCCTTTGCCCTTTGCCTTTGGCTCCACGGAAATGCCGCTGCCCATTTTCCCCTCGATTGACGAGTGTACATCACCTTTGCGCAACCTGACCAATCCTAAAGCACCCTTAAAAAGTCAACCCATCACTTTGCCTATATTTGCAAAACTTTAGAAAACTAGTAGCGTATTCAGTTGCCAGCTACTATCGAAAATGGCGGTACTTTCGTATATTGTAGCCGATGGTTGTGATGCAGTGCGGGTTCGGGTTTGGAGCACCCGAACCTAGGCATTTCCAGTCTCCCCCACTTTTTGTTTTAATTTTTCTTGTTTTATTTTAATTTATAGTATTTTATTTTGATTTCTTTAATTTTTCTTCTTAGGTTTATCTAATTTTTAGTTAATTTTATGTTTTAAATTAATTTTCTTTTCTGTAATTTTTCCTAATTTTTCTTGTGTTAATTTTTCTGATTTTTGTGCAAATTTTGGAAGCTGGGTGAAAATCAAATGGCAGAGCGAGAATGCGGGGAAGTTTTTCGCAGCTATAGCGAAAATTTCGCAATTCTAGCGAAATGCGAAAATTTCGCTATAGATGGAAATTTTAGCCGGCTAGCGAGGAATTTAGCTAGCCTAAGCGAGAATTTTTGTTAGGCAGTGAAATGAAAATTTCGCTAGGAACCAGTGCATTTAAGCTGGCTTAGCGGGAAATGCCTGACCCTAACGAAATCCATGATAATATATCCGCTAAAAGCCAAAATAGTGTACAGTGATGTTATTTTATTTTATATATTAAAAAAAAAAAAAACGTTTGTTTTTCTTTACATATTAAAAAAAACAAAATTATTTTTATTTTTATTTTTAATTTTTTTATTATATATATTAAAGAAAAATAATATCTCTAAATATATATATATATATATATATATATATATATATATATATATATATATATATATATATATATATATATATATATATATATATATATATATATATAAATAAAAAAAGATCAAAAGAAGTTTTTATTTTATTATTATTATTATTATTTATTTATTTATTAATTATTTTATTTAGATTTTTCAAAAAAAAAAATAAATAAATCCATCAAAAATTTCAAAAATTTTCGCTATTAGACATAGCGAAAATTTATATTATAGCGGTACCTATTTATGCCTAATTTGCTAAGCGCGAAATTTAAGCTAGCCTAGTGAAAATTTTACAGGTTTTGACCTCCAATTTTGTTTTATTTCATGCTTTTCATCTCCAAGAACTCCGTTTGCCTGGCGTTCTTGATACCGTTGGAAAACGAGTCTAGAATCTCAAGCATATGATAAGGAAAGAACATTTTTGACACTTTTATGAAGGTGTAATTTTTAAAATGGTCAATGGTCACAACTTTTATACTCTTTTTCTTCCCTAACTTGTTCATTTGAAACCCAAGCGAGGTAGACCAGAGTATGATCGATGGAAAGCTTTGTGAAGTGTCACCTAATATCAGAAATGGTCACATCTCATCAAAGGTAACACTTCCTTCTCTAATTTTCGAGATAAGCCCCCATTTGGACCTGCAAGATATTTTTAGATTGAGGAGAAGTTAGCGAAGGAAGTGGCTTTGTATTTATTCTTTTTGTATTATTATTTTGTGAAAGCCCATTTTTTGTGATGTTTGAGTGACTTCTTTGGGTCCCCCTTTCTATAAAATTTGTTACCACTTTAGGCTACTTTCAAATTTTAGACGTTTTTACAACCAAAATTTTGTGGTTTTAACTTTTTAAAGCAGTTTGAAAAGTGAAGCTTTGTGATTCTATTGATGTTAGATTGGTTTCATGTTGGTTGAGTGAATGATTAGTTAATTCTTATTGATCTCGACCTTTTTCTTCACAACAACCACACGGGCATTAGATTTCAATGATGAGGTACGAGAAAAGCTGTAACCCTCTTTTACTTTTGCATAACTTTACCCTAGTTTCATTGACCGCCTTTAATAGGTTAAGGACCCTGTAGAAAAAGAAAAGAAAGAAAAAGCTTGAAAGAAAAAGAAAAAGGAAAAGAAAAGAAAAAGAAAGAATAAAAAGTGCAGCTTGCCCTTATGAAACAGAAACGGTCAGGGGTATATGGCGAAAACCTTTAAACTAGGTGCCCTAAACCTTCAGCCAGTTTGGGAAGTCTGTTTTAGTATTGAATTACATGGGTGGATGGGGAGTTTAGCAAGATTGGCAGGTGGAGTCTAGATATCATTGAGTCGGGGTGAAACGCAGTAGAGTTTATTAATTCGAAGATCCTTATGACTTGGTGCCCTAAGCCTTAATTGGTTGAGAGTCTTGATGATCCATTACATGGACTTTGGTGAATCCGATTCCTATTGTTACCCTACAACAAAAGGTAATGGAATAAGAATTCAGGTCTGATCTATTTAGGTTGATTAGCATTTGGTAAGTGGTTGCTTAGCTAGTTGGGAGAGTGCGGTTTGACAGTTTGTGTTGAGGGATGATCAAACAAAACACTTGGGTGGTGGAAGTTACGGTTGATTCTTAAGAAGGAGGCTCTTTTAATACTCAATTTTGTATGGCCTTCATTCTCTCATGATAGTTATTGGACACGGCATTGATTATTCTTACTTAGAGATTTGGAAAGTACTCATTCACAACCTTTTGAGCTGCAACCTTTACATAACGTAATTTTATTTATTATCCGTTTGTATGCTCTTTCTTTTCAACCTTACATTGCTAAAGGGACCATGATATGTGTAGGTTAAGTGTGATTAGTGCCCAAAGTGCTATTTTGAACCCTGGCTTATTATAGGTTTTGAGTGCTTTTTGTGTACTAATCATGTGCTAAAATTAACCCGATTTGCACATTAAGGTCCTATTGATCTTGATCGCATTTGTATTGAATTTTGTAGTTTTTGCGGAGGCTAATCCATGCCAACATTGTTTGAGAATTCATATCGATCAGAAGCTCGAAATTCGAGTCAAACTCAACATCATAGATCGGAGACTAAGAGGAAAGGAAAAGAAGGGAGTGAAGCGAGGGGCAAAATGCGAGTGCGGGAAGTAGTTGGAGCATTGGCCGGGGCAGAAAGCAGGTGTGTTTCGCTATGTATAGCGAAGAGATTTCCAGACCCATTGGGATTGCGAGGTGGGATTTCGCTAGGCTAATGGGACCAACATGCCCTGCAGCGAGGAGTGCTTTGTGCCTAGCGAGGCCTCCCGGTGCGCCATCTCCGCGATATTTTTAAGCTGAGAGCTAGCGAAATTTCCCTAGCTAATGAAATTCTAACATTGATAGCAAAATTTCTCAATTTCGCTATCACAATGTAGAATTCGCTAGCTTATGACCAAGCTAGCTGGCGAAGTTCCACTAATATGCTAGCGAAAATTCACTGCATAATGGACTGTTGCTGTGTTTTTATTTTTGGTTCCAAACGACCCACGTTTGTACTAATTACCACTTTGTCCCTATTGTAATCATGTATTTTAGGATATTTTGTGTAAAATTTCACACATTTGGGTTGGCTATAAAAGCCACATTATAAGTTTATAGGCTTCAACTTCCAATCTTTCAAAACACTTATGAAATGTATTTTTATTCGAGGGTTCCTCCTCTTCTCTCTCCACCTCTTTCTCACCACTTTCTTGGTTTCAGGACACCTCAGGATGATGACATGAAAACGGGAGGATGAGTGAACTAAAACCACTTCAACTGTCTTGATGAAGACTCTTTTGGGGAAGGATAACGGAGTTCTTGGTGGTTTTCCCTATTTTCCATGACAGGTTTTATTTTTTGGTTCCAAATTTCTAACTCTAAGGGTTTTGAGAAAACACGATGTACTTTCTTTGGCTAATACTTGGTAAGCTTTGAAAGTTTGATGTATTCTTGGCTTTTAGATACTTCGCATATCCATTGTGGTTGCTGTGTTCTGGACTCAACGAGGTAGGATTAAGGGCTGGGTTTTCCTTTGCAAGTGCGCATCACTTGATCAATACTCATTGCGTAATCTTTTAGGGTTCATTGGATTCTTATTTTAGATCCATTGAGACTCATTAGTTACCCTTCACAGATCATTGTATGGGACTGAGTCAAGATAGATTTTCTTGGCAGGGAACCATAAATGTTAAATAAATGCTTTCTATCAAAGGAAAATTATTAGGGTTTAGGTTTTTATTCTGCAGTAAAAGATCCGGTTCGGGGAGATGACTGTATGCTCCTCCAGCGCGAAAGAGGAAATTAACACAGGGACCTCTACGATTAGCTGGGATCTTCGGCTTCGGTATTTGATAAGCTAAGGGAGTTCTATTTTATTTTATTTTGTTTTCTTTTGGGTTTTGACCACCAACATGTTTTCTCACCACCTTTAAATCCAAGCGAGTGCAGTTTGTTTTCACCTCAATCATTTGTCTCGAAGAAAACCCATCTTTGTGTTCGACCACGAACCTTTATCTGCGGTAGCTTGACTACGCGATAGGAGAGCTTAGGACTACAAATATTGTTGATTCGAATCACCCTACCGTGTACGAATCAGCCTCCCGAGGAGAAATAAGTTGATGTCGCGACGAGTTTATCATCGCGACATGAGTATATCTCGATTGAAAGTTGCGGTTCCATAAAGGCTGATGCAACCAGCGTGAAGATTGATCGTGCGATGCCAGGAACCCTGAGTTAAGCGCAAGGAGATGAGCTGATGTCGCGACAAGAGGTGAGGATTTGACATCGAAGCGACCGGTTAGAGCACATAATAACCTGCATAAGTTGATGTCCCGCCAACGCGATTGATGTCAGCGACGCCGGGATCACATCGTTTACGAAACTTTCGCGAGCGCCAGTGATGTCGCGACAAAGAAGAATTTGTGGTCGACGCCGAGAGACGAACAATTCAAAGCTGCAAAGGCATAGTAATGCGACAAGGGATTGATGTGCGACATAAGGCGTCATTAAGTTTGAAGTTGCGATTCCATAAAGCGATGCTCGCAGCGACAAAAGAGATTGATATCGCGACGCCGAAATTCGATTGAAAGTTGCAAGGATATGACTGATGTGACAAAGTGAGTTGTGACATCGAGGCGACGATTGAAACTGCGAAGGCGCCGAGTGATGTAGCGACAAGAGGAATTTGATAGCCGGCACGACCTTCGAGAACGAACAATTCAAGGTACGCAAAGGCGCCAAAGTGATGTCGCGACAAAAGTTGATGTCAGCGACATAAAGAAATGTTGGGTTGAAGTTGTGGTTCCTCAAGATGATGTCGCGACGAGAGATTGATATTTGCGGCGTGAAGACACCTAGTTAGCTGGAAACTTAAGTTGATGTCGCGTGAGAGATCGATGTGGCGACATGGATGAGTCGCGACATGGGATTTAGTCGCGACTTGAGCGATAACATGGGCGGATCACTTGAGATCCTGTAAAGAATGCATTGATTAAAGATTAGTGAGAAACCACATCAAATAAGCGCATTACCGGGGAAAGAAAGGTAGGTAGGCGAGGCAGAAGATCTGGGTGCGAGAGGAAACTCATTTTTATTTTCTTTCTTTTATTTTTCTCTCTTCATTTTTCATATTTTATTTTCTGTTTCTGTCGTAATAGATTAGACTAGTTTCATTTTCCTTATTTTTATTTTTTTTTTTGGATCTGGAAGTTATCGTTTTGAGCAAAAGCTGAATGCAGAATTATATTCTTTTCAAATTACTACCTGGAATGCTCGAAGTTCAGACAAATTTCAAATTAAACTTTCCAGTACATTCAAGATGCGATTGTTCTTATGATCAAAGAATCTCTTGTAGTGTGTAATTGATGGTGAGAAATGATTTCCATTAGGAGAATACTATTGTCGAATTTATCTTCTTTGTAGTAGTTCGAAGCGGCATGCGATTTAGTTTAGAATTTATACGGACATGGTTTAATGTTTTTGATCGGAATATCAGTTTCTTATACCCATTTTGGAATTGTTTCCATTACTCATTTCAAAGGAAGTCCCTCTGCGTGACACGAGAGAAGAGGCATTCTGAGTTATGGGCTGGATTTTCTTGAAGGTATATTAACTGGCATTAGAGATCATAATAAACTTTAATAAGTTCACTTTGATACATCCTCTTCTCCCTCGCGGGAAATCCACTATGAAAGGAAAGTTGGAAAGGAGTTATCGGAATTAAACAAGCGAGGATTCACATAATTCAGATAGTGAAGCCAATCCGTGTTCTGTATTTGAGATCTATGGCTCCAAGGAGAAAGTAGTCTATTCTAATTTGGGAAAGCAACCGAGGAGATTGTATATCCTTCTTGCCAAATAACAGGAGCTAAAGTTCAGTCCATAAATTGGGTATGATGTATTGCAAAAGAAAAATACCCTGATTAAATCCCTAATGTCTTAAAAGTAGTTATCTAATTCCACGTTTTTCGAAAAAATCGGGAAAATTAAATATTGAATGTGTGAGTGTGGAGATCCGGTATCTTTACTTAAATGCCTTGGGCAGATTATAAAGCACAGAAATACATAAGCAATTCTATCGGTGTTAACCACAAGGTTGATACTTCACAATGTGGCGATTTTGATGTGTCCTCTCAAAGATAACTTTAGTGTCAATTATTTTTACTTCTTAACTATTCATTATTCTTTTATTCTTTATATTCCGTTTAAATTGAATGTTCATTCTTTTTCCTTATACTTGTATATTTCACGACATGGTGTGGATCATGATGTCATGTTATATAATGATCCCAATAGTATGGAGGCAGGTAGTCGGGGTAGTTGATGTAGAAATTCTGAGATCTGCGTAGGGATCGATATGCGGACTTAAATCCATTTTATTACTTGTTGACACATTGCACTTGCGAGTATATTAGGGCGAAAACGAAATAAAAAAAAATGATTTACTCTGGGAGATTTTTAGTCTATATGAGCAGGCGGTCAGCGGAGTTTATGACACTTTTCTTGAGAAAGGATTGGTGTAATGAATCTTTGTGGTAATAGTGTTATAAACTTGTTGATGCTGTTTAAGTAATAGTGTTTATAATTTGTACATGTGTTTTTGAGTCGTCAGCCAGATTTTATAAAAATAGCTTTCAAAGCGATGGTTATTTTAGCATTTAACCTTTAACAAACCATATTGAAAATGTTGTGACCAGGACTAATCCTGATAATGTTAGTGTGTTTGATTTCGAGGATAAAATTTTAATGCATAGGAAGCGACAGCATGTCATTCGACGAGACCGCAGGTGAAAACCTTTCGGAAGCACAGGGAAAGATAAAGGCGAAAACTCAGCCATGGCGGATGAAGACGAGGATCCGAGGAATGAAATTACATAGAGAAGCGGTACAAGGCCTCCAATCAACGATACTATGGAGGACTTACGGAGACTATTATTCAAGATGAGTACTCACGCAATCGAGGCAACCAAAAGATTTATTGATACAAATAATTTTGAGCAAACGGCACTAATAATTACAATGGTCGGCATCGATTTATTGGTCATCCACGAGGACCTGGCGAAGCTACAGGAAGGAATTTCTCGAGGATGAAGCTGGTGTCTGATGATGTTAAATGGGGTAAGACCGGGAAGAGTCATCAAAGCTGCATCTATTCCCCATTCTCTCTAAGAGATAATGACTACATGGTATGAATCTTTTTACCATATGGTTCTGTTGATGCCACAGGAGGAGTTAGTAGAATGCAACATGTAGATTCTTCCCCAGAAGCCCTCACCTGGAGAGAAGGAGGGAAATCATTGTGTTTCGGGGGGGGGAAGATGAAAGCTATATGTAGCTTAGGAAAGATTCAAATGGATTCTTTTGAGAAGATGTCAATGCATAGGATAGTCGAGACTTCGAGATGGACATTGTATATCATGCCTTGAATGATATATCAAAGGATCATGATGCTTCATGTTGTGATGCATTCAACAGAAAGTCGCGGAAAGAATAAAGAGGCGATTGAAGATGGATAAATGCAATAGGAAAACTCCTTGGAGTTTTCAGAGGAAACAACGAGGAAGGGATCATGGGCGACGAGATGACAGCCATGGAGGCCAAGTTGGATGCCATTATGCACAGGATGGACAAGCAAGAAAGGAAGATACACACTGCCCATGAGATAGGAGCAGTTGAAAGAGAGTTATTGAAAGGAAATGTTGAGAGAGCTGCTGAAGAACAATTCTATGATGTTGAAGAGATTAAGTATCTAGGTGAGCCAAGAAATTACCATTTCAAACCCATTCAACTTTTACTTGACACATTATCACCCGATCTTGAGGAACCGTGAGAATTTCTCCTTATGGTGGAGGGATTCACAAGGCCCAGGCATGGAATGAACCCTCCAGGGTTATCAACGACCACCAAGGTTCAGCGTAGACAAAGGCCCGAACAAAAAATGAATGTCGAAGGGGAGTCGGAAGAAGGGCCCCGATCTTTTGAAGCAGATCTTGTGATTCTGTTGGGGGATGTGTGAGAAAACGACCAAGCCTCCACTTGCCAAGTGAACAAAGTTTCTGAATTAGAGCTCCTTGCTGCAATTCTCAAATTTCGAGAACACAACAATGCATCCTGAAGAGTGAAACACAGAGTAGGGGCGAGGTATTTAACCGTAAAGCCCGGAGGAAAGATGCCTTCCCAGTGACCTGAAAAGTCAGGCGCATGGCTGTGCGGCTTAGGAGTGGAAGGGATTTGAAAAGATGAGAGGGAGAAAAATGACGGCAAGAAAAGCCGAAAGGAAGAAGAGCCGGAGAAAAGAAAGAAGAAGAATTAGACGGGAAGGATATCAAAGACTCTCTGAGCACAGTCCCATTTCCAGGCTACGAAATCAAAGTTGGAGGAGCGGTTTGCAAGGTTTTTGAAAACCTTTCGAAGCTAGAGATCAATATACCATTTAGGAAAGGGGGTGACTCGAGATGCCCTCTATGCAAAATTCTGAGACATACTAAGCAAGAAAAAGAAAACTAGTAGAAGGGGATTGTGAATCTCCTTGCTTTGCTACTTGCGGTCTTTGTGATAAAGAATTTCGGAAAAGATGAAGGATCGGGGAGTTTTACAATTCCTTGCATCATTGGAGGATTGGAATTCAGCTCTGCCTGACTGGGAGACTAGTATAAACTTGATGCACTCTTTCTATCTGCGAAACAATTAAGTTTGGGAGTTTATTCCCACCACTTTATTACTCTTCAAATGTGAGACGGTCGATGAGTAAAACTGGAAGGAGTCTTGGAAGATGTCTTCAGTCCTTTGTTAGGAGGATTTGTTTTTCATTACAGACCATCATTACATGGGACGAGAGAAGATTATGTTACCCCATCTTTGGAGACAATTTGAATCTTGGGCGCGGTGGTATGAAGAAAGGTTCTTACATGAGTTCGGGAATTTTATTTAAACTAGATCAAACATCAAATCTTGAACATTAATGGAAAAATTATGATGTAATGGTTGATTGATCATCTCTCATATACTATATTCATATGAGTTCTACAGTGGTTGTAAGTATCGTTTTGTCGATGAAAGATGATTCGATGTGTTGGAGATGACCTACTATGGATATATTCAGCTTATGGGATTTTCAATTCTATGGGCGACAAATGTTGAGCTGAAACAAACGAGAAACCAACAAGAAAATAAGTGAAAAGGAGTAATCAGAAATAGGCGGGATAGTGTTGAGAAGGTTTGCAAGTCAACTGAATAATTGGCAGCGAATCACGAGAAAGCGGGTGATTTGTCTGCGCTGTGAACTGGTGATGGCGAAGACGAGTTCTTGAAAATCTTAAGACATAAAGTCTATATCTTGGTCCATTGAAGTTGAAAAATTATTAGTCCATCATTTATGCACAAAGTGCTAGAAAAATTCAAAAGCCATCATGCAGAACATCGAAAGGGGCCCGAATCCGATAATGAAGGAAGTGGTCGGGAAGGAGGTACTCAGATTTCTTGAATGGTTTTATCTATGCAATTTGGATAGAGTCCTTGGGTGAGCCCGGTCCATGTGGTTCCAAAAGAAGGGTGGGTTTCTTGCTGTGATCACTTAATGAGAAAGAGCGGGTGATTCTATTGGAAAGGGCTGATGGCATGATGGGGTATGTGATTCTGGTGAGCTGTTGAACTGACCACTAAAGGAATAGACTCTGTTTTACATAGTGTTGATCTGGGATGTTGCTGAATGATTAGCGGGACACCCTCATTTTGTTTCTTGGATGGGTATTCGGGATACAATCAGATTGCTGTACTGAGGACGCCCGAGAGAAGACCACATTCACATGCCCACATGGTACCTTTTCCTTGAAGAGTGCCATTTGGGTGCGTATGTCTCTGCTACATTCAGGTGTATGATGTCAATATTCTCAGACTTGATTGAAGAGGTATGGAAATTTTTATGGATGACTTCACTTTGTGTATGGATCCGAGTTTTTGATCGTTTGAAGAGCACAGAGCTTGAGTGCTTCAAGATGCCAAGACAAGCGACTAGCGAATTGAGAAAATGCCATTTTATGAAGTAACGAAGGTATTTGTTCTTGGGCATAAGAATTTCTCTCTGTGATGTGATATGAACCCGATCCAAGGTATCCATTATCAAAGCTCTTGCACCACCACGAGTAAAGGGAGTACGAAGCTTCTTGGGAGGGCATGCTGGATTTTATAGGAGATTCATCAAAGGGCTTCTCGAAATAGCGGACCACATACGGTCTTGGGAAGGATCTGAGGTTTAATTTTGATGACTCTTGCAAAGTGCTTTTGAAGAAACCAGTCAAATTCTGGTTCAGAAACACCTATAATGGTACACTTTGAGAATGGGATCTGAGGATTTGAAATATTGTGATGCCGGAGTGATTTTGCAATAGGGAGGCGTCCTATGGACAAAGAAAGGAGAAAATGATCGGGACCGTATACTATGCTAGTAGAACCTTCAATGAAACCCAAGAAAATTACTCGGCAAGCGAAGAAAGGGAGATGCTGCTTCATCGTATTTGCTTGAAAATTCGAGCGTACATTTTGGGATCTCATGTTATTATTCATGCGATGTACGGCAATCAAATGCACGATGTCAAAGAAGGAAGCTAAGCGAGATTGATAAGGTGGAGTCGCGATATTGCAGGATTTGACGGAGATCAAGGATAAAGGGGTGTGACAATGTAATGATGATCATTTGTCAAGGTAGAAGAGAAGCAAATCTTTGAAGAAAGAGGAAGTAATATTAACGAGAGAACTTCCGGATAGGCAAGCGTTTAAAGTTTCCTTCAAACTTCTATGAGTATGCTGATATTGTGGGTGTTGGCTTGTGGAGTAGTTCCTTGAAATTCGACAACCAACGAAGAGGAAACTTGGCCCACGACAGCAGGTATTATATTTGGGGATGGTCCACTATTATTTAAAAAAGAGTGAAACATGATAATAAGAAGATGTGTGCCGGAAAATGGGCCTGAGCAAAATTACAGATGATACTGTACATGCATATGGGGGGCATTTTCGGGAGAAAGAGCGTCATAAGATGTCACTCGATATTTGGATTTTATTTGTACTATCTTCGGAGATTGTGTTAGAGTGGGGTTAAATTGTGTGATAGATGCCAAAAGATTGGAAATATCGGCGGCGAAATGAAGCCCTAAGAGAGGTATAATGGTGGTGCAAATCTTTAGTGTAATGGGAATAGATTTTATGGGACCATTCCACCATCATTGGGAACCTATATACTACTAGCAGTTGATTATGCTTCCAAATGGAGTGGAAGTTGTGGCTTGTCAAGGAATGATGCTAGTGAGTGAAAGTAGGCTTCTTGCAAAAATATTTGGCTTGATTTGGAACACCGGAACTATCATTATAGTGATGGGGGAAGTCATTGCAAACAAAATATTTTAGGCTTCATGACGAGTATGGATCAAGCATGTAATGAGTCAGCATCATCCCAGGACCAATGGACAATCGAAATTTCAACGGGGAGATTAAAGAGAATACTTGAAAATTGTGAGCTCAAAGCGAGGAAGGATTATTCTTCCAAACTTGATGTTGCACTTTAGACTTCTGAGCGCATCTAAAACTGCATTGGAATGTCCCCATACAGAATTGTTTTTGGCAAACCATGTCACCTACCTCTGGAATTGGAATACAAGGCAATGTGGGTCATCAAGAAGTTGAACTTCGATTTTAAAACTGCAGGGGAAGAGAGATTGT
The DNA here is from genome assembly GCA_016808115.1 of Tetrastigma voinierianum. Taxonomy (NCBI): domain Eukaryota; kingdom Viridiplantae; phylum Streptophyta; class Magnoliopsida; order Vitales; family Vitaceae; genus Tetrastigma; species Tetrastigma voinierianum. Next base: position 1,065,901 of record JAEQBH010000384.1, read on the forward strand.
TCCAACTGTCTGAATTGGAAGAATTGAGAAATGAAGCCTATGATAATGCTAGAATCTACAAGGATAAGACAAAGAAATGGCATGATCAAAGGATCTTGAGGAAAGAGTTCAGAGCAGGGGAACATGTTCTACTGTTTAATTCTAGACTTAAATTGTTTCCAGGAAAGTTGAAATCCAAATGGGTGTAGACAAACACACGAGTGGTGTCGAACTGATACATTTGGAGGCAGGTATATTTGATAGGGCGTCTTTGGAAGAATTCATGAGTCAATGAATGAATGTGACATTTATCTAAGCGGGGGGAAGGAATGGAAGGCTCCGGGATTCAGAAGAAGAAGAACCAAAGCGGCAAGTCGGTGGGACTCCCAGCGAAGCGGTGATGGGGAGCAACCGAAAAGACTTTCAATTTACAGTTTTGAATTTTATTTAGAATTCTTTGATTTCTTTTATCTAAGTTTTATTTTATATAGTGACTATTTGGAAATCTGAAGAATTTTAGTGTAATTAAATCCTCTCTCACGTCAAATGTTGCGAGTGTACTGCCAATCTTGAGAAATGAGAGAAGAAGACGATTCAGAACGACTCCTGTGGTCACTGAGGATTCGGGAAAAAGGAAGCATTCTTTCTATGCAAGTGCATGAAAAGTGAATTGGATACATGCTTTATGAGCCGTGTGTTAAGTGAATTATTTGATCTTTGAGGATTTGAGAGTTTATAAGAATGAGAGACTCTTTGCATTCATTAATTCAAGAGCAAATGTTGATTAGTTCGCGACAAAGATTGATGTAGTGACTCGATCGGTTGAAGGAAAGAAAAGACGAGAAGTCGCGACATCAATCACTGTCGTGCAGAACTGTCGATGTTGCCTTAAGATTTGGCGGAGCAAAAGTCTCTGTTCTTTATGAACTCTCAAATCTCGGCAGAATCAGTCTTCTGGCGGTCATACATGTTCCTTTCACTATGAAGAAAGAATAACTTCCCTTTCTATCAACTCCTTCTGTGATCTTCAGTATATTCCAGTACCTGCTCCATTTCCTCGTACTGCGAAACTTCATACTGTATTGCGAGGAAAGTTTAATTACAACTATGAATTTCCAAATAATATATATATAAAATAAGAACTGGAAAAGAAATCAAGAAGGAAATTCTAAATAAAATTCAAAAGAAATAATACAGGTTGCCTCATCGGCTTTACTACGAGTCATAGGCCAGACTTGTTCTTGCTAACATAGATAACTCTGTTCGAATCTTCCGCTCCTCACTGCTTAGGCAAGCTTAGATCTTTGTCCATTGACTTTAATTCTTCTCCGCGTGATCATGTTCTTGCTCAATGTACAACAACTGACACCAATAACAGCTAGCCCAATTTCAACACTCTGAAATGTTTAGCTAGAGTAAGCGATGTTTGTTCACGCTGCGAACTGCGTGCTGATCGCTGCCGGCTACTGTCTTGCTCGCGGAGCTACATCGCGACTCGGCTGCCATTCTTCAGTGGCGGTTGTAGGAATGATGCTGCACCTGCGATTTAAATCGGATTCTGGCCTTCTTGATGACACGACCTTTATTCCAATTCGAGAGGCGTAAACGATGATTTGCCAAAAGCGCGAACATTCCAATGGGAGTTTTGCATGCTTAAAAATGAGGAAGACAAATCAACCTAAATAACACAGCTCACGGTCTTTGTATTCTTGTCTCTTTGTTGAAAAACCCCCTGCTTGTCGATATTACATGCGATCTCTGTAATTTTAAATATTTTGTTGCCAAAATAACTATCGCAATATTTTGGTATTCCCAGCTGCACTGAGTATTTTTGCAAGCCACTGCATATTAGCATCATTCCTTGGACAACGCGACTCACCCATTTAACACTCGAGCGCTGCGACTATAATATGAGTTCCCAAGTGATGGGAATGAGAACCATATCTTATTCCCCATACATGAATTTGCACCACCATTATACGCAAGAACATTTCATTTCAGCTGGCCCGATGACTTCAAACATCTTTTGGCATGCATGCGCAATTTAACACTCAGCGTGGGTGGTGGGTATGCGTGCGGATTGGAAGGCCATGCTGAGTTGTTCTTTCTGCGAAAAATACTGTGCATGGCTGATCATTAGAGTTTGCCGGCTTTGCGCTGTATTAGCCGTGTCGGCACTCTTAAGTAATAGTGAAGCCATCCCACAATATAGCCACTGGCTGTCTAGATTATGAGATTTCTGTGCATTCCAGATCTATTTGAATTAGAAGGAACCTCCACAACAAATATTCTGTCATACCATGGAAGTGGAAGGAAAACAACGTTGCTACGTCAAAGAAATTCTACATTATGTACCCTCTAACCGGCATTCTTTCACGACACAAATGATCGTGCTCACGTGTCACCCCTCCTTGATCTCAAGCTTTGTAACTCGGCACCCACTATCGATGCAACTTGCTCGCTGCTGACATCTTATTGCGCATATTTCGTATGAGCTGTAGCATGAGATCCCAAAATCGTGAAATTTCACGAAGCAATACTTATGGCTTTGCTCCTTTCGGTGTTGGCTGATGTGCTTCGTGAAAAGTTCTACTAGCATAGTATATAGTCTCCTTTCTTTTACCTAGGGCGGCTCTACAAGTAAAGTCACACACATTATTTCAAATCACGATCCCCGGTATGTGCAGCCGTACCTAGCAGACTGATGTTGTTCTTCAAGCACGACACTACTGAAGAAATCCATCGAAATCAGCTGCGCTCGATAATGCACATAGTGTTACGGCTGACCACGAGTCTTCTATAAAATCGGCATGCAGAAAGCTTCGTACTCCAGTGATGCAGGACGATGAATACCTTGAATGATGCGCTCGATCGATGAAAAGTACATGCCCGAAAAAGTGGCTGCCATAAAATGGCATTTTCCCAATGTTGATCTTTTGTGCTGTCTGGCATCTTTTGGCTGCTGTTTCGGGTTCTTCAAGCAGCGATCTGCGCTGGATCCTTTGCCGATAGTCATCCATAAGCAGCTCAGAATGCGAGAACTATTGTCATACACCTTTTGGGCGAGAAAGCATTACACGACTTGAATGTGCATCCTTCGAAGGCGTACAAAGGCGTAACAAATGTTGATCTCAAATCGTGTCACAGACCCATCGAAAAGAGCGCAAACAGTGTCTTGCTGTGCAATGCAGCTGCTCGATCAGTGAAAGTAGAAGTGATCTTTTCTAGTAGCGTGTTGACTTTCTCAGTGCATACTCCATCTGTCGCTGTTCTTGTGGAGATAATTCATTTTTTCTGCCATTAGCGGTACGACAAGCCACCCTTCGGAGACACTTGGGTTTATGCAGTATAGATAAAACCGACATTGACAGGCCCCAATGCCTCGCTGCTGGCAGCTTTCGCTGTTGATTGATCTCGCTACGATGCTTTATTTCTTAATACTGTGCATGCAAATGGATGGTATGGGCAACTATAGGCTTCTTTATGCTTCTTTAGGTACAAACAATCTCCTGTTCTTCCGGCATCCTTGGCCTGCTGAAGATAATCAGATTTTCTCTTTGTTTAAATAACATGGCCTAAGCCAACAGCTAAGCGCCTGATACGGACTCTTGATAATTTCCCTTTCATTATTTCCACTTTTATACTTGCGCCTATTCTGAGGCTATAGAATGGCTTGTGTATGAACAATGATGATCATCACTGAACTATGCTGAGGTCATCTCTTTCGTGATAAAACGAGCATTACAATGTTGCTGAGCTTTATGGGCTAGTAATCTGCATCCAACTGTTTTGTGCTGTGCTGTGCATGCTGATCAGTTGCTGGCGACTTCTGCGACCACCGGTAGAGGCTCGCACACACGTGGTCAGAAGGAATGTGCTCCCGGCACTGTAGTGCTGCTGCCATGTCGGTGTGAGAGTCACGGAAGAACAGGCCTACAGCAGTGTTTCGACACATCTTCGAACTCCTTGAAATTTTACCAAATCGTTCTGTCTACCATTTGAGAAGGTATAGTGATGAGATTAACCACCCAGGCTTATTGCAAGCAATGAAAAGGGCATGTTATGCTAATACGAACTTTAGTCCTCAATGATGAGTGCTGCAGTCGCTCTTTTCTGCGATCTTTTTTATCACGCTTATGCTGTAGTCCTGTCCCTGCTCTACTAGTTTCTTTCTTGCTTATGTCCTTTAGAGAGTACATGAAATGGCATGCAATGCACTTGCAGCAAATGCACTCGCTCTGGCACGAAAGATTTTTCAAAAACGCAAGCTGCTCCTCAGACTCTGCTGATCTGCGTAGGAAATGAAGGCTGCAATCTGAATGTCGCTGCACATGCACTCCCTTCTTCTTTCTCGATCCTTAACTACGGAGCTTTCTGTAACACTATTTGTTTATGGGCCACTATATAAATGGCATAAATCTCCCCTCCTAGGCTACATGACCACGTCTTTGAATTTGCTGTGTCGCAGGAAAGGCATGCCTGCAGCTGCGGGGTAGAAACGAGGCGCCTGCAGTGATCCCGAATGCTGTGGTGTGTTACAAAAATTTGAGGTGGTAGCGGTGCCCATGCAGGCTTTGTTCATGGAGGTTCATATCCCCCGTAACAAACAATACGTTCTTGAGGTGAGCTACGACACGATATTCATTTTTTGTTCGATTCCTTTACAGCTGGCTGCGGAGCTGACTAGCTGACCCGATAACACGTGGTACGGCTCCGCCTGCTGGTGACTATGAGCGCCCCTCCCACCATATGAGAAATTCTCATGGTTTCAGGCTATCAGATGGCAGGCGTGACCTGTGGCTGCAGTGTGATTTAGTGGCTGGCTCATACCAACATAACCGACATCATAAGTGTTCGCCGGCTGCAAACGTCCCTTCCGGCTTAACTCTCTTTTCAGCGCTCACATGCATGGCGATAATGCTGCCTTTCTTTGCTTATCATCACGTACGCCTCAACATCCCTTCACGGCACTCCATGGCAATAAATGTTGCTCACCACTCTCGCTGTTTCTCCGAAAACTTCCGAAGAATTTTCATATTACATTTGGCGAGATCTTCAATCGTGTCTTAACGCACCGTTGAATGCTCCCGCAGCATGGCATCAGCACGATATATCATTCGAGCATGTGCTACGATGTCATCACGTGTAGTCTATCCCGTGCATTGGACATGTACCGACACCTTGTTGAATCTTTCGGCTTGCTCTGACCATCTTCCTGGCCACAGTATTCCCTCCCTTCTCTACAGTGGCTGAAGAGAAGGAAAAAAAAATTCTATCTAAAATGTAGGCCTCTGCTCATACATTATCATGAGTAAGGAACCATACAAAACTGTGTATATCCTTATGAAAAAATGAAGATAGATACGGTTAATGACACAGTCTTCACCGGCCCAACTCGCGTATTGGCCGTCACTGAAAATGCTCGGGCGTGCGTTTCCGGTGGGATGACCCGATAACAGCTGAACAGCAGTGGCGGGCTGGGCAAAGTATTTGCATCAGCGGCTGAGTTTACTGATTACATGAAACGCCATCTTGAATAGAGTCTCGAGTCTCCACCAGCATGACATGGTAGAAACTCCCAGCACTATATGTACTCGTACATTTATCTTTCATCTGCCATGGTGAGATTTTACGCCTTATATCTTTCTCAACTTACGGCCTGCTCTAATTTTGTGTTCTTTGGAGATCGAATCGATATTGACTCTATGCGTAAAGCTTTGTCCTGAAAATCAAAACACCTTTGATAGAGACCAGTACGGTCAATATTTTCAATATAATTTGTTAAGGATTAGTGAGCTTCAAAATAACCAGCTGCTGAAAAACTATTTTGTTTTTTTTTTTTTTTCTTTAAAATGTCCAAATTAGCGTTTCCTTCTTTCGTCGGAATATTGATTTACTAAATTCTTTCTATCCCCGGCAACGGCGCCATAAAACTTGTTGACTGACCAAAACACATGTACAAATTATAAGCTTTACTGTTACAAAACACATCGACAAGTTTGCTACTTACTATTACCACGGGACTATTAACTAATCCCCAAAAGTGTCTATAACATTGATATCTCTATATAGACTAAATCTCCTATAAGGTAAATGTTTTTATTTTGGTTTTGGCCTAATATCTTTGCAAGTGCGGTAGGCAAGTAATAAAGTATCGTTTAAGTCGGATATCGATCCTGAGAGATCTAAAATTTTATATCAACTACGACTACTCAAGCTCATACTATTTGGACTATAACATGACATTGTGATCCGACTTAATAAGGTATACAAATATACAAAGTATAGGAAAAGAATGAACAATCATTTAAATGGAATCTAAAGAATAAAGAATAATGAATAGTTAAGAAAATAATTGGACAGAAAGTTGTCTTTGAGAGGACACATCAAAATACTATTGTGTATCAGTATCACAATGAATTAACAGCGATAGAAACTGCTTGTGTGACTCGGGTTTAGAAAATACGACTCCAGTTGCGACCTGCGAAGTATCTCTCCACGCTCAGTTCATAATTTTCTGATTCTTTCGGCAGTAGATAACCACTTTAATAGGAGATTTCACTTAATATGGGTATTTTTCTTTACCAATACTCGCAATTATGGTGTAAACAACAGCTCCCCAGATGTACGTCGAAAATGAGCTTCTGTTGCCTCTAGAGGTAAATAGTCACCCTCTCCTTGTTGGATCTCTTTGCTAACGAGGATTAACTTTCATCTGAAGTGCTAATTGAACTCTGCTATTTAAACGATAACTCCTTCAACTCTTTTAAATGATGAAATGAAAAGAAAGGATCTGTCAAAGTGACACAGCTCCATTAGTATCTAATGGAGTTGCTCACCTTCAGAGAAAATGTTCATAACTCTCGGGAGGCGCCTTCTGCAGCGATACGCAGTTTCTTATCGAGCAATGGCTTGATTTGTAAGCGATGGTATAGCGATATTCATCCAAGCACATTAAACCTTAACGTAAATTCTAGCTGAAAATTTCACACAAAGCTAGGAAGGCTACTGCGGAGAAAACTGTGACAATGCATTCTCTTGGAGAGCTGGGTTTCTCGAATGGCAGTATTTTCGACATTCTTCGATCATAGAACAAGCTGGCTGAGGGTGGAGAAAGTCAGAATTCAGAAAATTTGTCGGGCTCTGGCAATTCAGTATGCTGAGAAAATCTGATACACGTCGACTCTGCGATAACTTCGGGCCCAGCAAATATGGCTGAATAACCCACAGCAACGGTAAAGAAAAACAGAAAGTACAAAATAGAAAAGAAAAAGCAAAATGAAAACGCCATTGCAGTCTTTGACCACGCCCGCTTCGCCCCATGCTGCTGGTGCTTGCTTATTTATAAGGGTTTCTGGAGCTTACAGTCAATGTTTGCTTTTGTGGGGCTCGAGAGTGGGCGGCGTATTGCTTTGACCAGAAATCGCGACACCTCAAATCCCATGTAAGACTCGCTCCATGTCGCGTATCGATCTCTTTAATAAATGGCATCAGCAAGAGTCTGCGACGTGTCTTGTAACCGGCGACATCAATCGGTGCGCTCGCGACATCGCTGAAAGAGCTGCGATTTCAGCGAACATCTTCGCGGCGGTCGCAACCATGACTCATCACTGGCATCTTCCTTTGCGGCTTATTGTTAGTTCTACGATAATAGCGACGTCAATCTCTTGTGCGACATCACTTTGTTTATACCTGCGCGGGGTTTCCCAGCCCCGATGCGTTGCGATGTCGCCGATACCTCGCCTGGCGCCGCGACAGCTCGGCTCGCCATCCCTGCGACTCAGCCCGAGGTTTCTGATGTCGCGACATCAGTCTTTTGTCGACGCCAGTTGGCGCTCCAGCTGAGTATCTTCTCAATAGCAACATCAGTCACTGCCTTTGCGCCCAGTGACCGTTCTGTCGCGACGCCGAATCTATCGCGACATCGCTGCACTACCGAAATTTGGCGATGTTTGCCAGCGATCGGCTGTGCGACGGCGCATGCATATGCGAGTTTCAGCCGTTCTCGCGACACCATATGCGTGTGAGCAGCCGACTCGCAACTCGCGACTTTCAGCGAGGGATGCGATGTCGCGACATCCTGTCTTGTCGGCGACTCGATTTGGCTCAAGCGATGCTCTTCCATAATCGTGACATAAATCTGTCGAAACTCGCCTCAACATTTCTCTGGAGAACTTTCAGCTAATTTAACTTTTGGTGTCGCGACATTAGTCCTCTGTCGCGACAACAGCTTCAGTCACATCAGTTTAATCATTTCAAACCTGTCATAGCTTCAAGGCGCTTCTCTTATCGCGACCTCCATCCCTTGTCGCGACATCACGATATTGTCGTGACATCATTCATACCTCTGGTTAGTCCTCAGGCGCCTGGCTTTGTGATCCTGTGTCGCGACTGCATCAAATTTCCTTGATTTTCCTGATGTCACGACTTTCTCTCTCTTGGTGATCTTATCGTGACCTCTTGCACTCACACACTTGATGCTCCTTTGTTGCTTCTAATTGATCATTGATCTCCTTGTGCATCCGGATCTTCTGGCTGACATCGCCTTCTTCTTCATCAGACCTGATTTATGACGGGTTTCGCTAGCACAGCTGGCACCTTATCTTCAATTAACCGTTTGGAGTTGGAGTTTATTCTTTGCAACTTTGGATATGCATTTTTGATTCTTTGTAAAGACTTCCACGACACAGCTTCACTTTCATTCTTGTCTTCTTTTCTGTTTGACTTTATGACCAATTATGTCCATTAACGGCTGCGTCCACCTTACGCTTCTTTTACCAAAAATTCTTGCTTTCTTGAATCTGCAATCATTAACGAGTTTGGTTAGTTATTCCATAATTCTGCACATAAATCAGACTTGTTTAAATAAAAAATAGATCAGAAAAATTGACTAAAAATGGATGACTTTCAAGCTCATCAATGGATAGCTGAAATTGTAGAGAATCAAGTTGGGTTTTTCACACCCTTAACATAACCAACCCTTATGGCTTGGATAAGCGATAAAAACTTTCCTCCACCTTCTTTACTTTCCACCAAAACTAAGGGCGTAATATATTCCATGGATCTGGCTCCATTTATTATTAAATTAGTATTTAGTCACTTCCTTTATTTAACTAAAAATTTAACATATAACTATTTCTAAATCATATATTTACATATAAAACTTCTTAATTTATGTTTTTAGGTCCCTAAATTGAAAATTTACCAATTTACTATTGACTTAATGATCAATTCAATTACTTATTTTCATTCTCTTTTGTACATTTTAACCACTCGATTATACATTTTTGACCTCCATTATACCCTAGACATGTCATAAAACTACTAGCGCATAAATTAGGGCCTTACAAATAGTCACTAGGAGCTTGAACAATAAGGATTTAATGCTATTACAATTTTTTTGCAGTCATTGTGGTGGTCGCGAAGCTATTGCTAAATTCTCTAAACTTTTCCTCTAGCTTCCAAATTGCATTTTTCTCATCCTCGGGCATGTCCTATGTATGTTATTGCCTCCATAATACCTGTGGCTTGCCTCGAAAGCTAAAAATATTTTTATTTTCACCTAATTATCTGCATAGTCACATAAACTCAAGGTTTTCATTACTCACGCACTGTGACGGCCCGCGTTGCCATACCCGACCCGACTCGGAGGCTGAACCCAGACCTGGGGACCTGGTCCTCACTCTTTTTTTTTTCTTTAATCATTTCGAATAATCCAAATACAATTACTCTTCTAAACACATTTCAAATACTCAATGGAAATATATATACGTAAATACCACTTGAGCATAAAGGGGGCCCATCATTTGATGACAAAACTCTTCTTTTTTTTTCATTCGATGTGGCATTTCATGTCCATTTGGTCCATTTCCCACCTTTTTACAATGCGACATTATTATCTATTTTCAATATCTAAATATTTACAAAACATAATCATAGTTCAATTTTCATAATAGTGTTTGTACAAAATGAGTCGAATAATTTCATGTATTCATGTGACGGAGCTTTACTTATCCTTTGTGTGGCTTTGACGATTACTCTAATTCACTGCGGTCTACGTCTTCGTACCTGTTCACTCAGTACCTACGCGGTAAGGTAAATCCAGCGCGCTAAAATTTCATGCTTAGTAGTTTCTATATAGTACTCTTCCTGTTTAGTTAAGTCAATCATGCGAATTTTCTAACCATGCTTTTGAATCATTTTTGAATGATTAATGCAAATACAAATACATATATACATTCATTTATGATTCATTGATCATTCCAAGTATTATGCACTTTCATAGCACAATAAATCATTCAAAACATAAAATCTGCATTTCACAAGTATTCTTATCATTTTCTTATGCAATTTAACCTATGCTTTCCGCCTGTAGGATAACGGAATCACTAGCACGGTCACATTTGGGGCTGGCAGGCCAATATAAAAACATTTTTTGGTTTTTGGGATACGGATCGGAGTGACACATCATTACGTTTGTTCTCAATACTACTAATTTGACCCTTATTGGTATACCAATCTATCCTTAACTCGAATTTAACGGTTAGCATTCTATCAAGGGCATTCAAATCATTCCTAGCAAAATACAATATATTATATACATCTATATACAAATAATTCATTTTTCAATACTCATGCTATTTTTTCATATGAAAATCATTTCACAATTAATTATAAATCTATTCACGGCTTTCTCTTAATATACGGTTGTGAAAATCATTTTCAATAATAGAACAATGGTCATAAAAACTTGAATAGGAGAAAGTTGAATGGAGAACAAACTCCAACATGGAAACAAGAGCGTCGAAGAACAACCCCAAAAAGCTTGTTACATTGATTCCAAATCTCGGAATCTCGATCAATTAGACTTTCCTCCTGCATTAGGCCCTATTCGATAAGGTAACAATCATATTATTATTAGGGTATCTTAGGAGTTTATTTTGGTTTACTTTCTACTGAACCTTTTCATACATTCTTGTTTTCCCCCTAATTTCTCCTCCTTAGAAGAAATCCTTAACATTTGTTTTAAGCATTGTCTCTTTTTCCATTTTAATCCTATTTGTGGGTTATGGGACGCCTACACGGTTCACTTACACTTAGGAGGATTTGGGAAAGGAAAACTAAACTTAAACACCAACACAACGAAGCAATTAATACGCTTAGTGCTACAATCAAATTTTTAGCAAATATATGAGAACTAATTGTCATTCAATGACATGTGGTTAGATTGTAGACTGAAAGAGCTTTTTGTAGGGTCTAAGAACGCTCGAATCGGAGTTTAGACGAAAATGTTATGGTCGATTGAAGTTTGGTATCAAATTCGGAAGCAAGGCTTTGCGAAATTTCGTAGCCCCTGTGAATTTTTTTTTGCAACGGTTACGAAATTTCGCAACCCTTGCAAAATTTTTTGTAGGTTTGCGAAGATTTCCTGCATTCACTGTTGTCATTTTCTTTCCTCTTTTTCATGTTTAATCCACTTGAAAATAGTTACCAAACACTAAAATAAGTTCATTTTAGGTTTAAAACAAAAACACATAAACATATTTCATCTCAACATTTCAATTTTGACAAATCAAACACAAAACTGAACTAAGAAGAGACGTAGGAAGAACAAACGAAAAAATTAGTCGGCCATTCTAGGGTTTCTAGTAAAGAATTTGATTTCTACCCTATCTGATAACTTTTCCATAGATCTGTAGGTTGGATTTGCCTTACAAGAGGAAAGCCCTAGTTTCCGACTTAAATTTGCAACTCCTCACCATGGATCGTCCTTCGATTTCTTAGCTTAGGCGAGATCAGTCTAGGGTTTAGACTGGAGACAAAACGACTTGAAGAATGAGGGAAATCCAAGTGATTTTCGGTTTCTAAAAGTGGAAGGTGCGATCGGTGAGAGTTTGAGAGAGAGAAATTTGTGCGAGAGAGAGAGAGAGAGATGAGCAGAATGAGAGAATGAGGGAATGAGAGAAATGACTCTCAAAGACCAATATTTGGTCTTTTAATCGAATCCTTCGCTCTAAGCCTTGTTTGACTTACACACTAATTCATTTCTACTTTAAAGCTTCATTTCAATTTCATTTCCACTTCATTTCATTTCATTTATACTTTGGCACTTACATTACTCATTTATGACCCTTAGATCCTCATTTGACATTTTTACCAAGTTTATTTGGCTCTTGTAAAATTTTCGAGTTTTTATCATTTTTCATTTTTACCCATTTAAACTTCGGAAAAATATAATATAATTTATTTTACACGCTGAACATGTTATAAAGCGTAGAGATATTTTTAGGAATTAATTACAACTCCTCCCCTCCTTAAAAGAATTTCGTCCTCGAAATTACCTTCATTGAGTAGTTGAGGGTATTGTTGCCGCATAACTTCTTCGCTTTCCCACGTGGATTCCTCGGTCTTATGGTTTCTCCACAGCACTTTTACCAATGTGATTTGCTTTTTCCACAACTCTTTCACTTCTTCCAGGCCAATATCTACTCTGAGGCTTTTCTTAGTCACGTCAAATCAGTCTAAGCTGGAAGTTGTCTCTATAAACGAGACTATCTCGATAGGTACGACTGTACCTCCTCAACATTGACACATAGGAAAACGGTATGAATTTTTCCAACTGGAGGAGCAAAGCTAATCACGCGTATGCCACCTGATTACTTTTTCCTATCACCTCCTTATGGCTTGATGAACCTAGGGAATTTGAACTTACCCTTTTTCCCAAATCTCATTACACTTTTTCGGGGAGGTACTTGCAACACTTTTAGTTGATCTCATATCGAATATCCTTTCTTCTCATGTGTTTACATTAGGATTTTGTCTATACGTGGCCACTTTTAATCTTCTCTAATCATTTCACTTTTTCCTCTATTTCTTGAATCAAATCGGGGCCAATTATCTTCTTCATAAACAACTCGATCAACACAATGGTGCTTTGCATTTCTTAATGAGAGCCTCATAAGGCGCCATTCCAATACTCATTAGAAGCTATTGTGTACTAAATTCAACTGAAGAGATTTGGCTCTATTCCAACTACCCTCATAGTCGATCACACAGCTTCTCAGCATATCTTCTAACACTTGGATCGCTTTTTTCGATTATCATTAAATGCAGGTGGAACGTTTATGTGAAATTCGATTCAGTGGCCAAAGGAAGCCTCTTGCAACTTTCCCCGAATCTCGAGAGTGAAGCCTCGGATCTCTATTTGAAATGATTGATATTGGAATCCCATGTAACCGAATTATTTCCCTTATGTAAAGCTCTTTTCGACATTATCAGAGTGAATAGTCGATTCTCTCAGTAGGAAGTGAGGCGAAGCAGTGTTCGGTCTACCATGACCCAAGGCCCGAGTCATGCTTTCTTCTAACATTTACTAGAAACCAGGACCACAAAATCCATGACATTGTGATTCGGTCCCATTTCCATAGGTATTTTAAGAGGTACGCAATAATCCCGAAGACTGATCTTTGCCTTCACTTTTTAAAACACCATACACTTAGTCTGGGGTTCCAAACATCTCTTTTCATTCGGTCTGATGTAACAAGTCTTTAAATCTGATACATATTTGTGCTCTGGGATGTTGATTCGTGCGCGGTAGGTGTTATGAATCAACAAAATTTATAGCCTAAATTACTCCTACTCTTGTAGGCGTAACTCTTATGATGCTGTAGCGACTCTCTGATCGAACACGGGGATGGGTTTTCTTTGTACCAAAATGGATGTTTACGATGGCTTTAAAATGGTGAATTTAATTTGGATTTTTAGGTTTGGTAAAAGCAGGGAGTTGATAGTTTGCAAAGTGAAAATAAGGTTAAACCAAATATAAGAGAACTCACTTGAAGCATTGGGCCATTGGGTTTGAATCCTAGGCTAACCGAAGGTCCTCGGATTACTTCCTCACCATATTTGGGAGGATGACCTATAGTCTGTTTCGAGCCCAGGATATTTGTTTAGCTATAAAAACCAAATCCTAATAATTTTTCCTTTTGAAAGATGGCATTTAACGAACATTCATGGTCCCAGACAGTGAAAACCTACCTCCTGGACTCATCTTACAGTAACAAATAGAAGACAACTAATGAATATCACTAAATCTAGCAATAAGCATCCAATGAACCTAAAGATTGCCAATCTTGGTTAATCTAAGATGTATCTAGGAGATTGACCCAAACTCGTAGAGTAAGGATAGGAACATAATGAAAATAAATGCCTACGTTAAAAGCAGGTGTCGGTTTACCTCAAATCAAAGCCAGTAGCCCTCATGTACCAAGGATGAAGGGTTTAACCAACCATCCATTTTGAGTTGTCATCCTCAAGGGTGTTTGTGGCCAAATAAATATGAAAAAAAGGAAGAAAATGGAGCATAGAAACGGGAGCGTTGAAAGCTTCCTGTCAAAACTTTATTGCCGAAGTGAAGTGATTCAAAGTTTGCACAGACTGAGACTTATATAAGTGCTCAGTGTATAGGAAATTACCAAAAAAACCAAAACCAAAAGCTATTAAAAGGATAAAATGGGAAGAAACAAGAAATTGTAACAAAAATGCGGGCGTCAAAAGAGTGAGCAGTGGTGGAGGGTGAGCGGTCTGCGCGTAGAGACAATTCGCACCCAATTTGTACTCACAGCTCCATTTTCTTTGTGTTTTTGCTCTTCTTTCCTTGCAGGATCTCGATGCATACTTGATGGGTTATTAGGTTGTTAAGTAAGTGTTTAAAATTAAATGCCAGATAATTTTGGCCTGATTATCTTGCAAAGCTATAAAGGTAACTAAAGGGTGAGTGAAATATCAGTAGGGACCTTAATGTGCAAATCGGGTTAGTGATTGGATTAGTACACAAAAGCACTCAAACCATATAATATATGGGGTTCAAAATGACATACTTTTCTGGCACTGATCACCTGTTCTACATGGCGCCCTTGCAAGTAGCAGAATGCAGCAGAAAATATTAACAAGTGAAACAAAACATGGGAGTCAAAGTTGTACAAGTAATGCATAGCCTCGATGAGAATCAGAAACCTGAATGGCAACCATCTCGATGGAATGAGCTATACGCGTTGACTGACCAGCAAGCTTCCTCCTCGGGCTTGGGCAGGCTCTTCTACAAAAGCTACGGGTTTTGTTTTGATTCGAGTCTAGTCATAACTCACAGCCTTAAACTCTCCCCCTCCCCAAATCGAGCTAATGCCATAACCTTGTATGTTAACTTGACCTAAATAGATTAGGACACATCCCACTTATTACACAAATTCTTTTGCGTTTTGGGATTAATCTCTTTGAGGTTCGAGCTTCACCAAAGTTCATGTAATGGGGATTAACTAACTTCTCTCCTAACCGGTGAAAGGTTTAGGGCATCAAAAACCATGAGATATTTTGACCACAAAATACTATGGTTTCACCGGACTTTAAGATTATTTAGAGCCTCCGGCATAAAACTCGCTAAAATCCACCATCCACGTGTGTGAACACTAAGTCGGTGGCTCCCAACTGATTAAGCAGGAGCACCGGGTGATTAATGCCCAAGTACTATTTTGAGCCTATATCGAATAGGTTTTAGTGCTTTTTGCACCTAATCATATAAATAATACGATCGTGTTCGAGTCTTCTTAGCCTCATATGCGTTTGAGAGATTATTTTTGGATTGTTTTGCGGGTTTTGTGTGCGCTGAGAGTTCAATATGAGATATATGCTTAACCATGAAGATTAGACATTTATGATATCAAACATACCAAGATTCAATGAAGGTGAAGGCTTAGAGTGATGAAAATGGATGCAGTAGAGGAGCGATAGGCAATGCGGTGAAGCGGCAATTCTAGGAATTTAAGCTAAGATTACATTTCATTGGGATTCACGAGAAAATTTCATAAATATTGAAAATTTATGAAATCTATTAATCAGAAATTTATTTGAGCTTCAAAATTTTGCTATTTTTGTTTTCTGAGAATTTACCTTTATTTACCTCTTAAGAATTTCGTGACTAGCGAATTTTCAGCCTATGACACCCGATGCCTACAGTGAGATTCTCTGATTACATTCATCTGTCTGAATTTAAAAGCTCTGTAAAAATTTTTAGCTAATGACGAGTGCCTTACCTAAGCCGAGTGCGCCTAAGGCGAATCTTGCCTTACTGTCCTTACTTTTATGAGTAATGCGATCGACTTCATTTTAGTGTATTACCTCCTTGTCCCTTGTTTTAAGCCAAAATGTTAGGCTTTCTTGTATTTTCATACATTGGGTGATACATATGGCCCCCCAAGGTATGACTTTAAAGCAAATCTTTTTGGCACATTTTCCATTTATCACCTCATGTTGGTACAATACATACTAACAAAACAGTCCCATACAAGACAAATGGTTAATTAAAACCTTTAAAACAACACAAGTATAAAAAAAACAAAACATAGTATGATAAATGCCATAGGCGCTAACTCTCCCAACCAAAGCATCAACTGTGTCCTCACTAGGTGGGATTAGGAAGAGTTAGAGAAGGAAGTGCGACACCTCCAACTGTCTTTGGTGGTGCTTGAAGGCTGTGGACAGAAGCTCTTTGCCACGACCGCAAGCTTACATCAAAGCCTCTCCCGAGAAGCCGATCTGACAGGTGTCCATGAGTGGTGGGGTACATTATAGGTCTTTGTCACGATGGCGGTGGGAGGCGAGGTGGCTCTCTGTATACGTAAGAAGAATAGCTGATTACGTGCGAGGAAGTAACTCGGGACGGGCCATCCGGCTCGGCCAATGCTGTGTGAGCCGCCTGAGAGATCACGAGAAGTGGTATGCAAATGTCATCGGACGACATCGCCCAACAACCAAGGGAAATCCTTTCGTGACAAGGATGTGCTCGGATGGGTACGTTTGTGATGTGGAGACGGGCCTTCGAGTCTCGGAGGCGGGCGGAGGGATGAATCCGGCGAGGTCCCTTCTATCCCACCAGCGGGACATGTTGCTCCATCCTAGGCGAATCCTTTGCATAATCATCCACGATATCCTTTGCGGCAAAAGCGAAAGAAGCGCTGCATAGATAGGGTCCGCTCATGGGATGCAATCATAGCACAACTCTGCCGACGCTCAATACGTGGTTCCTCTGGGAACCCGAGGTTCTCTAACACATGGCATAAAAATCTCGGCATCAAAAGGGAAATAGACTCTGCCCGAGTCAGGCCCTTGCGGTGGACCTTTTCTTCGAAGTGAAGTAAGGCGATCATGATAAGCTGCTGCTTGGTTGGGCAGAACCCCTCGAGATATCTAATATAGGGCCTCTAAAATGTTCCTATGTTCAAATGAGTGCTGAGCGGGAGCAGTTAACCTCGGTCGTGATCTATAAAAGACGTTCATATGCGGAGAAAGGGTGCTATCTGCTAAGGATAATAATCTCATTTGTTGTATCTCGGAAGCGACAAACCATCTCTCTGGCGATGGGCGGGGCCCTTCTTGAATGTCTGAGTTAGTCGGAACTCTTTGGTAGGCTGAAGCGTGATGACTATTTGAAGCTCGTTCCCGGGATGACCATCTATATTGAAATGAAGAATTTGCTGTTAGTTAATGGACCTCCACTGGGATGTCATAGTATGGGTAAAACTCAAAGAACCACTGAGGATAGAAAAATTGCCTCGGAGTCTCGCGCGACGAATGCAATGGACCAACCGCCGAATCTACGAGACACGTAGATTATTTGCCAATGCTGGTATGTATCTTAATGGGACTCTCCGTGAAAGTCCTTGGCGATGATCTGCGTTCCATAGGGTGTGCGGTCCGCGATTGAAATAGTGGGCGCCTAATCTCGGCCGGGGATAGCGAGGTAGACCTGGCCGTGCTGAGACTCTGAAGCGGTGGAGACCGCTGAAGGCTGGGCCCCTGAGCAGTAGTCCCCACTGGGCGGAAGCTGGGCCCCTCCGTGGGGCGTGGATGCACGGGACCAGGGCGAGGTCTTCTCCCACCGGGTATTGTAGTATCAGTGCGGATGGGGCTCGGCGCCCTAGGAGCTCCTCTGGGATGTCGGCGAGGGGACTCTGCATCATGGATATAACGGGGAGATCGCACGAGGAGGTGCCTCGACTTTTTGGTACGGAGAGTGGTCTCACGACAGCCTTGGAGTCTTTCGCGGCATCTGGAAGCGGATTGAACCGCGGCCTATATCGATGTCCTCCACGTGTGCGAACCATGGAGGGAGGCTTGGGCGAGATGCAAGGCGATGTGGTGAAGTGCGGGGCGTGCAGATTTGGGGGAGTGCGGGGCTTGCGGGGAGGTGTTCACGGGTAGCTAAAGAATAGAGGACCTTTTTATAGTGCTTACTGAAGAGAGGGTCCTCCCCTTGGTTCTTCAAGCTTGACCAGCCTATAAAAAATTTTATTGCTCTGAAGAGTGGCAATTTTGATGCTATCTTGAGAGAAATTTGTTCCTATACTTTGATTCTTACCTCAAAGAAAAACAAAAAATAAATAAACTGTATAAAAAAAAAAAAATGAGGTTGCAGATATCAAAGAAGATTTAAATTAAAAACTAAGATAAAATAAAAATAAAAATACTAAAAAATAAAATAAATTAAAATTGGCCAATAAAGAAAAACAAATTTGAAATTCATGATTTGGTCTCATTGGAGGCCAGGACCAGCTTCGATGGCTAGAATGTCAGTTATGGAGGATCAAGGAGGCATATCTCCTCCTCTTCTGTAGAGCGGCAAACAACACTTAAGGGCTTCACTCTTTGCACGTTAACGATACTCTTTTTGTCCTTGAAGATTCGATAAGGTCAATAGAACCATTCGATATGCTTGATAGATGATAAGTAGGCCGTTCGCTGCAATTTGGGTTGCCCGAAAATAGATGGAGCTTGGAATCATACGGGGAGGACTTGATCCCCACGATTGAAAGTTTTCAGGTTATGGTGATCATGCCGCCGTTTGCTTATCCTTTGCAATTTGGAATTGAAGTGAGGCGTCGTTTCTCGGCTCTTCTAATTAATCTCTCAAGCATTCTTTTTGAGTACCAGCTGAGTTCTATCCATGTTCAACTTTCGTATTGCCCACCTGCGCCTTGTATTCGATTTCTCTTGGTAAATGCCAAATACTTGCACATAAACTAAAAGTGATCTGCAGGGACATCTAGGATGATCTTGTATGTTACATTGCAGTATGCCCACAATGGTCACAGAAGCTTCAAAGACCAGTCCTTCATGTTAGAATTAACAACTTTCATCAGGATGGTCTTTATTTCTCACATTGGCGAGCTCCCATGACCAGCGGTTTGAGGATGATGCAGGGGTGGCTACCTTGTGCTTAACACTGTATTTGGATAAAAGAGGTTCTCAAAGGGTATGTTACAAAGTGAGAACCTCCGTATCTTGAAATAATTACTGCTTTGGGAACTCGAATCTAGGAGAAAATCATTCTCCCTCGGGAATTTGCCTTAACTTTGCTACGTATAATTAAATTGCCTGCATGTAACACTTCAACCCACTTGGACATATAGATCCACCCAGCGAGATGTAAGCATGGCCCAGAAGGTAGGGAAATGGATAAACAGGTGATGCCCCATACATCACACAATTCAACGCTACTACAAATGGGGTTTAGGAGCGTATCATGTGTGACGGGAAATCTTTCCATTCTTTGGCATATCCACCACGGCTTGCACATGGTGTGGCATTTGTAGCAAACAATGGCGATGGCAGAAAGCCCGAATCCACGGCACTTTCGCCATTTGTTTATGTGAGCACAAAATGCCCTCCACCGCACTATCATGGCAATGGCAGGGAATCCCTTCTTGTTCTTCTTAGAGCACATTTCCATATTATCGATCTGCACAATACTTGAACAAATACGGCTTCTCGATATGATCTGGAGATGAACCTTGCATGGAAGAACTTCTTGTCTACATGCCTTCCTCCTTTGGTAACTCTCTATTACCAAAAATTGTAGTGGAAGCCTTTTATGATTTGCTACTCCACTCTGTCAGTGGAGGGCTCGCCCCAGGAAATTCATCAAATCTGGGAGGTTGCATTGGTGTATACACTTTATGGGGTCATCTGGAGAGATGATCGTATACGCATTTCCACACCCTTTGTATCTGTCCCGGATGTTGAACTCTTGCTTATAATGCAGACCATCTAATCTTCCAGAGCATTAGATTCTTTTTGTGAGTGATATTTTAATCTTTGGCGAGATAGTGCATGAAGATTACAATATGTTGATAAATAAGATCCCGAACTATCTAAAAACTATAGAGACCAGCGCTAGCAATTCTTTAACTAACCGTGGTTATTGGCAGTTTTCTCTGACTTCATTTAACTTTTTGCTCGCATAATACACCACATACTTTCCCTCTACTCTTTGTTTGAGCGCTGAGCTGACAGGTCACTAACCAGCGTTACCTCAAGGCAGTGATCCGGGGCTCTCTGGCCAGTCTTGTAGTCAAATGCCTTAAAGCTCCTCAGACCTTTGTTTTGGCATTCCATCCATTCAAACTTTGCATCTTTTGAGAGGTTTGCAGGCGACATGCTCTTTTGAGAAGTCTCGGATGAACCTGCGATAAAAACATCATCCCAGGAATTGGCCTTTGTCTTCCACATGCTAAATGCAGGAAGTGAAATTTTTTGAGATCAGATTCTACCTTGGCTTTATCACTTCAATTCCCCTCCGGAAATGATGTGCTGACACCATCTTATTTGATATACGGCAAATAGCGTTTTCCGATTTAATTACTAGTTCTTTCGATGCATCTGTGGAGGGCGTTTAAATGGATGAAGCGTGTCATAGAAGCTTTCCCGTAGCGTATGTCATTTATGAAGCCTCATAATAAAACTCACCATATCAAATCAGAGCTACAAATGAGTGACAGGGGCATTGCCAGACTGAAGGGCGGCATCATACATGAGCATACTTCCCAAGGACAGAGTGAAGTGATTGGCATGCTGATCATCGTGGCGATCTCGATCTGGAAATAGCCGCAATACCCATTTAAAAAGTAATAGAGGATGACTGTCACTCTCTCTAGGAGCTAGTCCTGAAGGGTAAGGAAAGTAAAGTCCTTTACGTCACCTTATTGACATACGTAGTCGATACATACCCTCCCAACCTGTGTAGTAAGTCGGGTGGGCATTTCCTCTCTATCTCATTGAACCTTAGTAGTAACCCACAGTTTCTTAGGTACTACTTGGGTTGGACTTACCCAAGAGCTATCGGATATGGGGTATATGATGCCGGCTTGTAGCAATTTCAACACTTCCACTCTTACCACCTCTTACATATGCCGATTTAGTCTTCTCTGTGGCTATCAAACCGCTTTCGATTCCTCTTCTAAGTAGATATGATGGGTGCATACGGTCGGGCTGATGCCTTTCTAATCGGAAATCTTCCATCAGATTTCTTTCTTATTCCTGTGGAGGATTTGAGAGAAAGAGCGGGCCCTCACGTGGATTGCTCGATGGTGAAGAAATCCTCTTGGACAATGCACCTCCCAAAGTATATTCAATTCAATAGGTAGGGGCTTAAGATCCTAACTATTGAGGGACCATGTTCCTCACTTCCAGTAGTAAATTAAAACACAACCTTTTTCTTCTCCATTGCCCCAGCGGTATCTCACTTCTACGAAGCTTACATCGGTCTTCATTATTATGGTAACTCCACTGATTTAAATAAATATCTTGCTATGACTCATTTGCTTATTCTTCAAGAATGGCCTCTATCGCTTTCTAAACCTCTTCACTTTGTCATCCCTCTTGTTGGTGCATGGCATGCCGCTTTGTGCTCGGATGGAAGATATTGAACTCTAAGGTCATATTTCCAAGGTTAGCTGCGTAGCTGATCGACAATTAATGATGCGCCCCAGGTAGCGAAACTATTCCGAGGATGATTCTTTTGTGGTTAGCCCTTCTTTGCGACCGGTTGGGGTATCCAAGCACTTTACAAAATCTCTTGGATAGTAAGGAATTTGTCCCTTTAATCAAAACATCCTCAACTTTCCCCTTTGGTGTTTTGATGGACCTGTCCCTGGTAAGATAAAGTGATAGTGGTTGGCTTAAGTTAAGCCTATTAGTATACATGGAAAAAGGTAGTAGATTAACACTTCGTCGACAATGCCTTTTCCACACAAGTGCGCCTATGTTAGGAGATTGTAGGACACCGGATCTTTTGTGCTTCACGAGATACTTACGCCATTGATGGCACTCTTTCGGTCGAAAAGGCCTTTTTATTCACATTAAGGCCTCACTAGCATTGCGCAGATATAAAACTTTGCTCATTATGGGGACTTGCTTGATCATATCGAGAAGAGGGATGGTAACCTTCACTGTAGTAGTGCTTTACAAGAATTTCAGTTTGGTTAATTGACTTTTTACTTTTAGTGCTTGAAAGGAGGGTACACTATGTTTCACCTCTTCCCTTGCTGGTTGTTCTTCCTCTGGTGGTTTTGTAACCCACTTTGTGGGGAGCTTTCTTGGGCAATTTAGTGCAGGATCTGGTCTATTCATTGCCATACGACGTTACTACTGCTTTGGCTTGTGATTCTTGCATTGCAGGATCCTACTGGTGGGGCTTATCTCATTGCATTCCCCCTCAGGATTTTGTTATGCAGGAGGGAATTTCCACTTTTCGGGACCTGTTTGCCTGGACCAGTCAGCCTTTGGAAATGAACTTTTAAGTTGTCTGTATTCTTGAGATCTCGAATGCATGTGTCATTTTCTTGTTGGTGGGCTCTCTCTGTCTCCATTTTAGTTAGTTTGAACATTCAACACTTTTTTGTTCCTCCACAAAGGTACCTACTACCTTGCTTCAGAGTAGTGCTTGCTCTAATGTGGAGAAAAAGGTGGAGGCTTTCTTTAACATTGTCTTGAGGTGGAGCTATTTATTAATTCTGTAATAGCTAGCCGGGAGCATTTAGGGGTGGCTTCCGTGGGTTCGGATGATTCCTCCAAT
Source organism: Tetrastigma voinierianum (assembly GCA_016808115.1). Taxonomy (NCBI): domain Eukaryota; kingdom Viridiplantae; phylum Streptophyta; class Magnoliopsida; order Vitales; family Vitaceae; genus Tetrastigma; species Tetrastigma voinierianum. Next base: position 1,088,786 of record JAEQBH010000384.1, read on the forward strand.
TAAGGTTATAGGTGTTGCCATACGGAGCATTTTTCGGTGGCTTATTTGACTAATACATACGGCGTGCTCTTTGGTAGTCCTGACAGAAGGAACTATTGGACAGTAACCTTTGAGTTGGCTCGCGTGACAGTTAAAGCGGTGGGTGAGATCTGATGATTCAATCACGTTTGCGCTATCGCGATTTCTCATTCAAGCTCTTCCAACCTTAGGTCAAAGTGGTCAAGTTTCTTTCCTCCCGTGTCTTCGGAAAGTGCATAAATTTTCCCTTTTTGGTGGGTTGAAGGCCTCATTTTTGACCTCTCTTGGATTGATTTGGTCCAATTTCCTTGGGTTCGACCACATAGTTCAAAAAAGTCCATGGCTTCCATCTGGGTGCTTGCTCGGAGTAGTCCTCCACATGGTTTCAGTTGTTTGCTTTATGGCCGGAGACATACCATGTAAGTGATTCACAAGCATCCATGTATCGAACCCATGGTGTGGACATGCAACGATGGTCTCCATGAAGACCTCTCAAACAACGTAAAACTTCTCATTACTCGTAGGCTGTCAGTGTAGATTTGCCTCTTCAAACTGTTGGTCTTAGTTGTACTGAAAAATTTCTTCAAAAATTCAGCTTGAAGTTCGGCCCAATTTCTAAGTGTTGTTTCCTGGCCTCAATGAATTGAGCAAATCTTGTCTTTAGTGTGTAGGAATTCTTTCAGCTTAAGCAAGTCCACGTAATCGGACACATTCTTTAAAGAGTTAAATGCCGAGACTTCTCGAACTCACGATGTATACGTATGTGGTTTTTAATTTCTCCATTCATGAAAAGTGGGGAAGTAGAGGCATCGAATAGGTCTTACTACGCATCATCCAGCGGGTGGTGTAGTCTGGGAAGGTGCACTAACTGCAGGAGGGTGTATGGTCCCTCTGATGATGTATATCATTTGTAGGATTTATTAGAGCTCCATCTTGAGCTTTGTTGTTCTTCGGGTAGAGGATCCGCATTTTCTCACGCCAATACGCGGCCCGACTTCACAACCTTGTTCAATTGGTGTATAACTCTTTGTCTACAGTATATCTCTCTATCCCGATGGTACATAAACACTGTGAAACAAAAAGAGACAAAGCGAAGAACAAGCGGGGCTTGCCAAAAGATCGGTGTTAGCTAAGAAATAAAATATTGTTATTCATAAAAAAAAAAAACGACCGTGATGGCTAACGAAAAAAGCGAAATTCTAAACAATGCGGAATTCCAAGGTTTAAAGGTCACCACTACTTGTAATGAGGATTACAAGTACTCCTTGACCTCATCATCGTAATAAGGCACTGCATCCGGCAGCAGCGTATTTTGGTCGTGCCCTGATGGGTGACATGAATCGCAAAATTTATAACCCTAAATTACTCTTACTAAATGGCGTAGCTACCAGTATAGCGGCTCTAGGATCGAACATAGGGATGGGTTTTCTTAGAGTGCAAATGATTTCTGATGAGGCTCGAAATGGTGCGAATTCAATTTGGATTTCGAGGTTTTACAGTAAAAGCAGGGGAGTTGATAGTTTTGCAAAGGCGAAATAAGAGTGAAATAAAATATAAAAGAACTCCTTGAAGCATTAGGCCTTTGGGTTTAGATCTGTTCTTGAGAGTCCTCGGGTCCCTTTCTCGCATTGGAGAGGATGACCTATAGTCATTTCCCAAACCGGATATTTGTTTAGCTATAAAAACCAAACCTAATAATTTTCCTTTTGAAAGATCGATTTGCTGTGTTGTTCATGGTCCTAAACGGTGAAAACCTACCTCACGGACCCATCTTCTGATATAAAATAGAAAATGACAATGAATATCAGATCTAGCAATAAGCATCCAATGAACCACAAGATTTTAAATCTTGGTCAATCAAGATGTATCTAGGAGATTTAAACCTAGAGTAAAGGATAGGAACATAACTGAAAATAAATGCCTACGTTAAAAGCAAGGACCCCAGTGAGTTTACCTCAGTCAAGCCTGGCTAGCCCTCCTCTTTACTAAGCAGATGAGGTTTTAACCAACCATCCCTTGGAGTTGTCATCCTCAAGGGGTGTTTGACGGCAAATAAAATAAGAAAAGAAAAGGGAAGAAAATGGAGCATAAGAAAAGGCGGGAGTCTTGAAAGCTTCGAGTCAAAACTTTGTGTCGAAGTGAAGTGATTCAAAGTTTTCCTGAGATTGGAGACTTATATAGGAATCTTTCGGTGTATAGGAAATTACCAAAAAAACCAAAACCAAAAGCTATTACAAGGATAAAATGGGAAGAAACAAGAAATTGTAACAAAAATCTGAAGCGTCAAAAAGCTAAACAGTGACTGGAGGGGTGAACAGTGCGCGCAGAGACAATTTCGCACCCAATTTGTGCTACGCTCCATTTTCTTTGTATTTTGCTATTCTTTCCTTCTGGGATTTGATATGCAATATTAGTAGAGTTCAGCTTCGGGTTCGCCGTGTTTATGAATTATTCGATATTTGGCTTGGTTATCTTCCAAAAACTATAAAATTAGCCACAAAAATGCGATGATAGAATAGTAGGGACCTTAAAGTGTAAATCAGGTTAATTAGAATAGTTAGTACACAAAAGCACTCAAAACCTATAATAAATAAGTTTCAAAATAGCACTTTTTGGGCACACCTAATCAAATCTCATGAAAAAAGATCCTGTGTGCCTCTTTCAATATAGTTTCTTCCAATTCATATGATCATTGGAATTAAACTTCATCTATAAGTATAGAATCCATCCTCTTTCGTATTTATAAAGCGCACTCAATTTCTTTCCCCACTTTGTTATGATTTACAATTGCAGCAATTTTCTCATCATTATTTTGTGCCTCTAGTACTCGATTTAACAAATCCGGTTTTGCTATCAATTCTGTCACTATTGCACCATCGTCTGATAATGACAAATGGCGTTCAGCACTTTCTGATTTGTTTGTACTAACTTTTTATCTTCCGGGCGTGCTCTACGTTGGCATGCGGGATGATAGCGATCACACAATCATAATGCCGATTAATTGGCATCCGTATATTCAAGTTAAAAGCTCTCATTGCAAGGGTAAAAATACTTAAGACTTTGTGATGTGTAGATGAAACACTTCTCCATAAAGATAGTGTCTCCATTTTTTCAATCGAACACAATGGTGCATTATTCAAATCATCGCGTAGGGTAGTTTTTTCATGCGGATTCAAGCGCCTTACAGGCATAAGCTACCACTTTACCCTCTTGCATAAGAAAACATCCAGTCCATTTAATGAAGCATCACCTAGAATTCAAATATTCTTTACCGTAGGTCGGCTAAATGGAAGCAGATGGCTCGGTTAAGAATGCTTCAACTTTTCAAACTAGCTTGACACTTTTCCTCCCTCAAATCTCACATTCTTTTGGAGCATTCTTGTCATCGGGGTCGCGATCCTTCGAAAACCCCTTAACGAGACATACGTAATGGCGGCCAGTGAGGAAACTCCTGCGCTTTCACATTGACATGCCGGTGGTTTCCCATTCAATGATCACCCTCATCTTTCTTTTGGATCATCAAATTCCTTCTTCTAATATAAGTGTCCAAGGAAAGACCTTATCTCAACCAAAATTCACATTTGCTCAGTTTTGCATATAACTATTCATTTTTCAAGGTTTCTAGCACTACCTAAAGGTGTGTATCATGATCTTCGATCCTTTGAGTACACAAGGATGTCATCTATCGTACCGTGATCATGAGTCAACATACGATTCGGAAAACCTTAGGATTCATTAAGTCCATGAGATCAAATTGGGCACATTTGTCAACCCCAAACTGACATTATAAGAACTCATAATGTCCATGCAGTATTCTAAACTCCGTGTGAACTTTATCCGCATCCTTAATCCTTGATTGATGATACCCATATCACAAGTCAATCTCTGAAAAGACACTTTCACCTTTCAACTAGTCGAACAAGTCATCTATCTTGGGTAACGGATATTCGTTCTTCACTGTCATCTTATTCAGTTGCCAACATCAAAGGACTATTAACAAATCCCGAGTAAAGGCACCAAAAACTTGTTTAGACAAAATAGACTTGTATGCTCAAAACAAAATGATGATTGTCCGATGAATTTGTATTGAAAGATTTGGACTTGGTCATAATGCTGCAAGTGCACAGGTCGTACAAGTAATAAAAGTGGACCTATAAATTTGGATATCGTTCCCACAGAGATTGGAAATAATTTAAAGTTCAACTACCCCAACTTCTCAAGTTCCACACTATTTGAACTTTCGTTTCATAAAATTTTCAGTAACCTAATTAAGAATTCCTCTACCTGAATTTCTACATCTATATTAAAAGGAAATTTTAAAATCCTAGACCTAGAATTAATTTGAACGATTATTGGAAGTAGACAGGATTTCCTTAGTGAAGTATCAATTCCTATAACATAATCTCATTATATGCTATCATGAATTGGAATCTGAAATTTTTCGAAGGAAGGCAAGGTAGTATGAACCCGATTTATCCGCTAACCATACATTTGCGATTAGAGAGTCATGTTCATTTGCGAAACATGTGTCTAACCAATTACTTTTCAATCAGATTTTCTTTATAAGATCTATGTACTTCTTCCAATACTTCCCTTGCCATTTCTTATGACTATAGATTTCTTGTTTCCCCAGACAGGAATATTTTCGATTTTACAAGATGAGTGATGTCTAAATCATAAAATCTTAAAGAGTTCTCACTTTCTATGATTATATCAATCTAATACAAGATTAAGATCATTCCTCCAAGACCAGGAGAGTGTCTAATTGATTAAATTGATAGATCATTAAAATTAATTCTCAAACCATGAGTAAATTTATGATTTATCTAAGTAATCTTTCCAAAGCTTATTTAGTTCTTCAATGATCTAGCATACACACAAGTAATGCATCCATGCTCTCAAGAATCTCCATCTCTATGTCACTCAGAGGGCCTCCTGGTAATCAAAGCTAAACAACGGTCCTTAAATGGGTTTAAGTTACTAATATTGGGAACAATTCACTTCATGAACAACACCATTCAAATAAACTCAAAATTCTCAATCCAATAGATCTCTTTCTAATTATGCAGGAAAGACCATAACTAACATCAGATCTTTCTCAAAGGTAAGTTTATTGTTTCTCAAAACTAAATACTTGATGAACAACTACAAATCTTGATCGAGAAATTTCTAATGTATCTGTAATCAAGCTGAAAATGATTCAACTTTTATCTAGATTTCGTATATTATTGATGATAAAAATTTATCTTCAACAGATTTGCTCGATTTCTATTTGAACAATTTAACATTTGAGGTCCGATGAAACAAATTGAAAGTCTACGCTAGAGTACAATCTGAGAAGAAAGAAAAATAAAAATAAAATAAAGAAAAATATAATACTTAAAGATCTGGGCTCCCGGATCTTTCTAGTTTTTGTATTTGAATGCCTGTTTCCTCAAATTGTTTCTGTTATAGAGCCCCTTAAGTTTGGGCCTAAATTCGACTTCCATTGTGGATCCCCAAAATTTTGGCCCAAATTGCACTCTCTGTCTCGACCTGAAAGTGTTGTTGTGGAAGAGTTTTAATTCTTTATTGCAGGTCTCTATTGCAGCATGAAGTAGTTTGTCGCGACCTGCTCCTTATGCTTCTTCTTAGATTCAGTCACGACAACATTCTTTTCTTCAGCATATTCATTATGTCGCGACAGATCTTATTTGGCTCTTCGTTATCTGTCTTACAAGGCACATCGTTCCATATCCATTATATGTAAATGACGCCGTCGTAATGCGATTCTTTGGAATAGTTATGTGCGACATCGACAATTGTGTTAAGGCGGAGTATTTTTGTCGCGGCTTCTTCAAATTAGTCAGTATTGACTTAGTTTTATGTATCGCGGTATCTTTTACGGTAGTTCTTGTTGTAACAATGTTTGTCTTGGTATCGGCGTATTTTATTATGCGACCGGGGAAGGGAGATTTGTCGCTGACAGTCTTGTCGACCTTAACTTGATTTCCTGGTTTGCAGCTTCATTTTGATCTTCTGACATAATCTATTGGTGTTTTTAGATGTTTTCTCGTGACTAAATTTTATGTCGCAGCCAAGACTTTTTGGCTGGCTCATCTTTATCATTGTGATCGAATTACATTATGTCATGACAAGACCTGCTCTTCATTGTGTTGGAATCTTTGTCTATTTTGTATGAAGCCTGTGTGACCTTGTTTATCTATGTTCAGCTTATCTCTGTGTCACGACCTTAAGATCCTTTTTGTGACATAGAAACATCTCTTCAACTTGAAGTATGTCACAACATTGGATTCTTTTATTCTGACTTCGTCAGTTCGACAAGAAAACATCATATGTCACGACCTTGTTTGCTCTGTCGCAACCGGTGTCTCTTTTCCTTGACATTGCAACATACATCACGCCGAGAAAAGCGGAATGCTTCTTCTTCCGATTATCGTGAAAAACATTACCTTGTATCGCGACAAGGTCTTTCTCGAAGCTCTTCTTCTATCTCTTAAGATTTTCCATATTTTTAATAATTAGTGTCGTGACAGACGATCCCTTGTTGTGACATAGTTTCTGCTTTATATTTGTTTCATTTGTCATGACATGACCTTCTTTGTCTCAACAGATTCTTCATGGTGTTGACATCTTGTTGAAAAAACCCATATAACATATTTCTTTATCTCTGTGCTGAATTATTAGATTCTTCCATTTCTATCGTGTGTACTGCGTCTTTTGTACTTGATAAAGAGTTCCTTTCTATTTTCTTGGCATTTTCACGGCTAAAGAGATGCATGCGTGACATAGACTATTAAAAATTGCCTATTTTTTCTCTTCTTTCTTCTTTGGAATTTTCTCCTTTTTGAACTAAAACACCATACAAAGTATGTAGAATATTCCATATAATTTGGCATTAAGAGCATATGCGATTAGCACTAAAATAAGCTAGAAAAAATGGATTAAAAATAAATATGGTTTCAGATCATCATCAAGTCATCTATCACGGGTAGGATGACATCATTCTTCATTTATGTCTTATTCGATTTACTTTATAGTCAACACATAACCTAAGTGTACGTCTTTCTTCCTAACAAAACATTAGGAGCTCCATTTGGTGATACCTTTCGGATAGACCAAATCCACCTTCTCTATGACTCTTGCAATTGAAGCTTCAATTCTTTTAACTCCATTAGAATCTGTTCTATGCGGTGTGGATGTCGATTGGCACACGAAACAACGTCAGTGCGAACTCATTCTCTCTGCGTAGGCCAGCCCCGACAATTCCTCACGAAACACATCAGGATAGTCACCAGTGTTTGTTAGGGATGTCTAGCCAAACTAGGCTCCTCCTTTTTCGTATCTATCACATACGCCAAAGTAGGCTTCACACCTCTTTCAAACCATCGTTCTAGCAGTAGCGGCGGATATCACAAATGAGAGGCGGTTCAACCTCTCGTCGATAAAAGTCACTTACTTTCCACTTGGTGTCCTTAAGGTCACTATCTTCATTCTATAATAAACTACCACTTGGTGTCGGGACAACCAATCCATCCTTAATATCATAAAAACTCTATAATGACAACTCGATCAAATCTCTCCCGAAACTCATACTCTCTTACAATGCAGTTCGGGCGAATCTCTATAAACTCTATTCACAATGACATACTGTGCCCAGTGGTTGTCACCTTGAAAATGTCATACTCAGTTTTACTCTTAGTAAACTACCCCGAGCCTTCGGATAGTGACCTAAATATAAGAGAGGTTGAACTTTGGATCTATCAGTAAGCCAGCGCAATAGTCTCAAAGATATAGAAATTACTAACTATCACATCCGGTGCATCTTTCTCTTCCATTGCCTTCATTGCATATGCCATGCTTAGAGCACGAGCATCCTGTCTACCCATAGTATGTGTCGCTTGTCTTGTTGCACTTGGTGATGCAACACTCTTGTTGTCCTTGTTACTCTTTTGTATTGCTAAAACTGTACCCCTAGTCCAGGGTGCTGTGAACGAATGAGCTCTAGAACAATCTTTCACTTTGTGCTCATTGGATCCACATACCAAACAAGCACCTGTTAATCTCCAATACTCTCTTTTGTGTTTCCTCCCACAATGTGTGTAATAAGGAGGAGTTGGTCCCCTTGAAGAATCTCTTAGTGCACTAGCAACTGATGGTGCCGGTAGAATAGTCTTACTACCGGAAGCCTTAGCTGATCCCTGAGCTGTAGGCTTATTAGAACCATGTGGTCCTCTGAATTTCTTACTCTGGTATTGATAAGAACTTAACTATCTAGGGTTTTTCTTACACTATCTTCTTTCTTTTCTTTCATACTCTTCTTTCTTTACTCTTTCAACATTTAGAGCACATATCACAATTTTAGAAAAGTCATCATGGCAAAATCATATGACATGGGCCCAAATATGGTCATTGAGGCCATCTTCAAACTTGCGGCATTTCTCTTCCTCAGTCACTAACATCTCGGGAGCATACTTGCTCAGCGGGGTGGAGTCTCTACGATACTCGGTCACACTCATCTCTCTTTGTTTCAAATTAGCAAAACTCTCTTCTCGTATTGCTAAGACCAGAGAAATCTGACCCATATTGTTTCTTGAATTCCGATAGGAATAACTCCCATGTAACACTCTCGTTGTTAGTGCGGTCTGATGCGGAAACCCACCAGCGATAAAACTGTCATCTGTAGAAGTGAGGTCGCACACTCTAAATTCTCCTCACAATTATTGTGCATTTCGCAACATTCTTTAGTTCTTTTTCAGAGCCAATTTTCCGCCATGGAAGGCTCATCATTCTTAACTTCCCAAAGGAAATCATGGTGGATATTTTGCCGTGTCTCTATGGTAAAGCCATTGAGAATGCTTGTAGTTGGTTGTCTTTGCTTTCCTTGCGAGTTCAGCCTGAGCTTTCTCTTGGAGGATATCAATAGCACTTCACCGCTCTTGACCTTGCGCCATGAATCGATGGAGCATGGAGACGCTTGCCCACCTTCCACCTTAGTATATTTTAAATGGGCAGTTCGAGTCACCCATGTGTTTCTTATGAGGTCAGAACCATCCATCTTTACTATTAAGACCGAAAAATCCTTTTGTCAGTCACATCATCCTTTATGTGAAAATGTAATACATATCATAAACAATTTCAAAAATCATTTTGTAAAATTTCCTAAACCTGGGCTCTGATACCACTCGAATGCTTGACGGCCGCCGCTATCTGGGGACCCCAGCTTACAGGAGGCCGAACTCAAGGACGCAATCCTCACTTTTTTTTTGGAATCATTTCTAATAATCCAAATACAATTACTTGTCCACACACATTTAAAATACTCAATGAAAATATATATACATAAATACCACTTTGACATAAAGGGGCTTATCATTGATCACAATCTTTTTCATTCGATGTATTTAATTGCCATTTGGTCTATTCCCACCTTTATACGTACAACGTGTGTAGTTTTCAATATCAAATATTTACAAAAACATAATCAAAGTTCAATTTTCATAATGGTATTTGGCACCAAAATGAGTCGAATAATTTAATGTATGCATGTGACCAGACTTTACTTATCATCAGTGTGACTTTGGCGGTGACTGGATTCATTGCGAGTCCTATGTCTTTGTACTGTTCACTCGGTACCTGCGCGATGATAAAAGCAATAAAGCTTCAACATATTCATGCTTAGTGGTTCTATATAGTACTCTCTTCCATTTTAGTTTAAGTCAAATCATGCAATTTTTCTAAACCATGCCTTTGAATCTTTTTGAATGATCAATGCAAATACAATACATATATTCATTTCATATACATTCATTTACGGTTCATTGATCATTCCAAATATGAACTTTCATATGCAATAAATCATTTAAAACACAAATCACGCATTTCACAAGTATTTTTATCATTTTGCCCTTAAACGAATTTAACCTATGCTTTCCATGCATAGGATAACGGAATCACCAACACGGTCCCGCTGGGGTACGCGAGGCCGATATAAAACATTTTTAAGCACGATGCGGTCTGTTTGGGGTGCATTCCTTTGATTTATTAAACATCAATTCGTGAACACTGCTCCCGATCTTGTCCCGTTGGGATCACGGATCGGATGACACATCAATCATTTGTTCTCAATAACTAATTTGACCCTTATTAAGTATACGATCTATCATAACTTCGAGAATTTAACGGTTAGCATTCTATCAAGAGGCATTCCAAATCATTCTCATAGCAAAATACAATACTATTATATACATCTATACAAATAATTCATTTTCAATACTCCCTGCTATTTTTCTGTATGCAAATCATTTCCACAATTAATTGCCTCAAATCAATTAAAACACTTGATATGCGAGTTTGTTGAAAATCATTTCAATAATAGAACAATGATCATAAAACTTGAAATGAGAAGAGATTGAATGG